>OX461808.1:13492182-14084099 GCA_949802685.1 Dicyrtomina minuta | reverse complement strand
ATTACCAAAAATGGCAGGCATTAAATAGAGGCCTCACTATAGTCAGGTTGTTTTGTTACGATGTGTTTGACAGATACCACATTGCAATTATACCATTCCAATTTACCTGAAATTATTGTCACATACTAAATGAACCTTTTACATCTCCCATATTATGTATATGCAATATTTTTTATTAAACAGTGATAAACTATAACTATTCTATTCTTCTATCTGTATAGGTCCTGCCTGTTGCCTGTTGGTGTCGGCTGTCGGTGGAAGTCAGGTGAAAATAATTATGTTAATGAGAATCATATCATTCACATCGATCGATCTTCTACACTCTCATCAGCTGAAGTTGACTGTCTATCATCTATACATACACAATAGATTGCAAGGTAATGTGGGCAGGTAGTCAGTTAATGTAAATTAAATCAATATCAATTAAACTCTCACACTACACCTTCAGCATATTGCATGTCTTTCGCATGATAAATGTGGGAAATTTAACGAGGTAAAAATTTAATTAGGAATTTTAAAATTCATAGCACGCGCGTCCGTGGCTACGATCCCAGAAAAGTGTTGACAATCCACATCTTAATAAGCTTGAGAAGAAGAAACACTCTCGCAACTTTGAAAATCTGAAATTACAATAATATGATTGAAGTTATATCAGCGCAGGACCACGATGACCGACGACCGACAACGGTAGAGATTTCAATAACAGACAAGACAAAAAATTCAAAAAGAAGACCACAAAATCCCATGCTTTAGATTACATACTTGAGACTATGGGTGAATCGGTGGATTGGTGGATGTAAGGGGAAATCGATATATGAAAATTCGCAATACAAATAATAGTAATAAGCGAATATAACAAAAAAAATTTATCTAATAACATATATGAAGACGAAGAGCTCTCCTCTGACTTAACGAGATGCCCAACGTCCAACGTGCAGCTCCACACCATTACTGTTGACTCCTTGTTATGGGTCAAGGGAAATTCGCATCGTGTCTGTGCAGTTTGTTGTGGTGAAGGAGTCAGTGGCTCTTGGTTTGGTTCTCTTCGACTTCATCGTTGACGTTGATCACGGCATGCAATGTTGAATGTTGTTCGATGTGTAGGTATATGGCGATGGGCAGCGGCAAGTGAAAGTGAATCTGTAATTTTCTGACAACTACGCGTTTTTCCTTCAACTTCCGAATCTATAAGAGTAGAATTGTTCTTTCTTAGAATTGTCAGTCGAGAAGGTGATCTACTCGACTTCCGTCTTCTTCTCTCCAAGCCTTCTCCAATCTCTTCACTATTTTCAAGAAATAAAAACATTTTACGAACAATCAACGGTCAAGTCTTATCAGTACAACAAAAAATAAAATTACTTGACAAATATTGATTACTGTAAAAAAAAGGAAAGTGATAAAAATTTACTTTACAGTTAGATCCTTCAAACTTTGTGTGACTTTTTGAGTTTGATCGAATACTTTCAAGTTTCAAGAATTTTTTTTACGCATTAAAAAAATTCTTTCGTTTGTCTAAACTGTACTGTGATCTTCATCTTCATCATTAACTTGTGCATCTTGAGTAGCTGAGAGCTTTATTATCCAGAGGATTTTCTTTCGGATCAAAATATCAAATTAACTTGATATAAATATGGTAAGTTTTGTGATTTTGTTAATAGTTCAATATTGAATAAGTGTTGATTACTTTGTTAATATTTCATCAAAATCGCCTGGTATTGGGAATTAATACCAATATCTATCCAATCAATTCACTTTTAACTGTTTTTTGATTAGTAAGACATAATATTAGAAAGTTATTTTGCAAATCTCATTTATAATGTGACACGAATTGAACCTGGAACTGGAACTCGAAGTGATGGGTTGAAATAATCAGGAATTTCTTATTTAACTCTCAGACATCCAGAAAGCTATTGATGAAATTCGGTTTACAGTTTATAGGTTAATTGAGTTAATTAGAATTTTTGAAAACGAACTAATTATTCATTAATTATTTTGAACTTGTGTAATTTTTTCACATTTTGATTCATTATTTGATGGTAATGTTATATGATACTACCCATGTTATTCAAAATAATTTTCTTATAATGTAAAAAGGCGATTCCATAAGTTAATCATCTAGCCTTAACTATTGTTTCAATTAGCTATTAAAGTTTTAATTTGTGGACTATTTTGTTTTCAGTTAAAATCCGTCTTTTTCGCATTTACTCTGGTAGTAATTGCTGCCGTACACGCAAAGCCTGAACCACCAGCAGCAGAAGTACACACTCATCATTATCACACGCACACCACCACCGTAAAACATCACCCACAAAAACAACAAAAACATGGGAAACAGCCCCGTGAGCGTTCACAACAAGAGCAGCCCCACTGGCAACAGTACAATCAGGGAGAGCAACAGCAGCAACAACAAGTGAAAGTTCGTCAGTCCGGCCCATCAAAAATCTTTGGCTGGCTCGGCTCCCGCTTTGCTAAGATCCCACACTATCTTCCCCGATTCCCGCAATTCCCCAAAAATCCTTCCCCTCAAAAGCAGCAACATCAAAATCAGCATCAGCAGCCCTCCTACCACGCCATCATCCTCCCTGACCCACCCAAACCTGCGGGTCACGGTAAAGTGAAGAGTCCCCAAAAAGTTAAGCTGACCCAGGTCACCGAAGTCTATGAGCAGCCTCAAGTGAGCCCCTATTTGGAAGTTGCTGCCAACTCTGCAGTTCAGCACAATACCTACGCACCCCTTCCCGTCTCCGTCACTTCATACACGGTCCCAAATACCGCTCAACAAATTGAGGTCGTTCCGTCCACCCTCCTGTACAGTGACAAGCAAGTCTTCCATCCCCAACAACAACAACAACAACAATATCAATCCTCCAACCCAATTGCTCAATACAAGCAGATAGCACCTGCCCCCGCCCCAATTGCTGCTCCACCCCTCCAGTACACTCAATACAGCGTCCCCCAAGTTTCTTACAATGCACTCCCCGCCCCTGTTCAGAAACCACAAGTTTTTGCAGCTCAAGGCTACAAGCAACCTCAAGCAGGGACAGTCCCAGTCGTTCCACAATCCACCGGACCAGACTACTTTGACACTGCTTACAGAGGGGCAACCGAGCAACAAGTCGGCTACCAAATCGTGTCTGCCAAGCAACAGGAGCAACAGCAACAACAACAGCAGCAACAGGTCCTACTCTCCCCTGAGAATAATTACGGGGCCACTTATGAAATCCAATCTCAAAGCGTCCCACAAGTTTATGATTCGTCCGTGAATCTTGGAGCTATTGGCGGTCCAGTTATTTCGTCCACATCTCAACAGGCTTCCTACTCATCTGCACCTGCCCAAACCTACACCTCCATTCAGCAGTACGCCAATCAAGCTTTGAGTAGTCAGCAACTGAGCGCCCTTAGTTCGTCTATTGCAGATTCTGGAGCCGTTAACCAGGAGCAGAATATCTACGCTCAGTACAGTCAGCTCGCCCCCTCGGTAGCTCAAGCTCCGGTTCAAGGTCAGGATGCTTCTCAACAGGGTCAGTCCGCAGGTGGACAGCAGCAGTATGTCTACCAATATCAGACGCAAGAGGCAGCAGAGAGCCAAAACCAGCCGCAGCTGTCAGACACCCCAGGTGTTCAGATCCTCTCCCAAAGCTCTGACGGAGGGAACCCAGTCTTTGAGGTGATAGCAGATGCAAATGCTCCAGACTACAACGGCCACCCTTTCGACATCAACAAACTCATTTCAATGATCGAGCCCGGAGCACAATTAGAGTCCGCTGAGTTGTCACATGCCGCCTCTGAAACCAAGACTACTTATATGGCTCCAGCCTCAGGGTCAACGTCCTCATCATCATCATCATCATCATCATCAGCGACCTCTGGTATCAATGACCTTATTATATCCGAATCTGCCCCCGCCCCCTCTGTAGTAGCCAATGTAAACGGCTCAAAATTGAGCCACGCCCCCTCTTCCTCCTCCTCCTCCCTTCCTCTGAATTTGAATGGTAATTCTAAGCTTAACAATTCCTCTTCCTCATCATATAAAGAAATTATGGACTTTTTTCAGCAGACCGGGGGTAAAGGCTATATCTTGGTGGAAAAGAAACGACAGCGAGACCCACACTCAGACAACTTGACGCTTGACTCTGACGCAAATCGTGACGATGACCTGACTAACGAGGGACCCACACGTCTTAACATCACATCTGATTCTTTTTTCCTCCCACAGCTGAACCTTCTCGAACAGGGCGGGCGGCCGTTGACTAACAATTCAAAGGCCAAATCTGAGAGTAGCAATAATATTCCCACGGACCTTTTATTTCCATTAGACAGCCCTGACTTTGAGGAAAATTCTGAAATTGACGAGTACGATACCAGTATTAACAATAGGCAGGCTAATGTTAATAACGAAAGTGTCCAGAAACATATCAATAGCTTTAATGTAAATCACATCCCTTCCCATTCTGACAAACGACAAAATTCAAATTCCAAGACGGTTCAGACCACAGCTCCAACTGTTAGTACTGGTAGCAATGTAGCCGTGGCTGAAAGTAGCATTAATAATTCCACAACTACGGATAGACCTTCCTCTGTTGACCACCCTGTAACCCAGGTGACCCAGCTGACTACTTTGTTTGAGCCGGTCACTCCTGGAAAGCCAGTTATTTTTGCTACAACCCCGTCAGCCACCCTAAATGGAAGCACTTTCCACCCCCACCATAATTACTATGCTCATACTTCCCCCAGACCCAGTCCCCAATACCCCTCCTTCATCCCCCTCCCCCAGCGTGGAGGCTCCGCCCCCACGCTCAACTCCTTCCTCGACAGCATTGATGAGTCCCTCCTCCTGGGAGAAGATGACCCAATCGAAACGGAGGGTGACCTTAACGCTTCTGAGAGTCAGCAAGTTCGGTCCATTGCCATCACTGTGACGCCGCCACCCAGCCTTGTAAGCACTACACCTGCTGGCAAGCCATCAAAGCACAAGTCCACGCTCACCGTGACCACGGCCCGGACCACCACGACCGAAAAACCAGTCTCTCCGATAACTATTAATCCAGCGTTTCTTGTACCGGTGACGAAGAAGGCGACCGCCGACGCCTCCAAGAGACGTCCGGCTCCCGTGTACATGGGGAACAAGAAAACTACCCAGGCACCCTTGGCAGCAGTTTAATTTTTCTGATATTAATTTCTTAAATAAAATACTTTTAGTTAGTAAATACGTTGTAAGTGGGAGGAAAAAATTAATTGATGTATACTTTTACGTGATGAGGATCCGGAGTTAGCTGGTCTTAAATTATCGACTTTTTTAACACACAATTTGAGAGAAAGGCTGGACTGATTTTGATGATGTATTAGTATTTGTTCAGTTAACTGTTGTTATATTGTACGTATTATTTTTCTATGTATTTTATATTATTTTTTTACACACCGAGCGAAATGTTAAAATATTGTGAGTGTCTCATGGATTACGAATATATAGAAAGAGACAGCTACGCACACGGGATATAAACAGATGCCAAATTATAATTAATTATTGTTGTGTAATTTGTAATAGATGTTTAGGGTTTTTTAATTTTATATGTTTCTATGTATGTACATGTAGTTGTAAAATGAAACGACATTAATTTAATTTTTCAGTTGTCAAATTAACTCAACTTTTGTATAAGAATACAGCTGTTGTAGTGTGAACAGGTGAATCCTTCGCTTTACTTTCGACGTCACGCAAAAGCTTCAGTAATAAACCAAACAGTAATTAACTCAGTTCAATTTTTGAAACAAAAGTGGAGGTTCTCGTTTGAATTCATTCATCTAAAAGGCCATTCATTATAATAAGACGATACGAAAGTAAACAGTATCGTAAACATAATTATTCAAAACAACTCCTATAATTCGTGTACCCACTCAAAAATAGCCAATTTTCTAGTTTTCAATTCATTATAATGCCCAATATGGAGAAAAATATTTAAATTGCCGTCTGTTTACACTGGAAGGGCAGGAAATCGCATACACAGTTTTAGGGCTGACATTAATACTATAAGTTTTTGAAAACCAGAAAATTATCACCTAAACACACAACTCCACCCACAAGAAAAAAATTATATGGAAATATTTTATGAATTTAAGAGCGTATTGAAAAACTGAGGGATGTAAAATGGGATCGGGCCTTTTGGATTATTCCAGGATTGGGTATTACGTTCCAAGCTTTCTCGTCGTTCTTCTTGCTTTAACTTTGAAACCCGGGCAAACTGCACCAAGCCCTCTATAATAAAGACATTTCCCATTTAAGTACAAGTAATTCTAGAATAATAATAAGGATATAATACAAATCATTCTGTATCCTATCAACTACACACGAAAGTAAAAAAAATATATACATAAAATCAACCTGTTTAACAAGGGAAGACAAGTGAATTCGAAAATAGCCAATTTTTCCTGATCTGTTAGGATTCGTGTAGGAACAACAAATAAACGAAATTGTTCGCTTGCCATTAATGGAAACCGTATGTGCGGTAGTATCCCTCCCAGAGCTAATCGCAAATTTTTGCCAACTGGTTTCAAATTTAACTTTTTGCATTCCGACTCAGCCCACCTGAAAGTATACAGCACGCAATAAGAATACTTTATATAGGCATATTTTAAACGGGATATATTTCAAAAATATGCAGCAGATATAAAACACATATTGAATGTTTGTGAAGAAGCATAACGAGCCATATCCGATTTGAGCTATAAAATTAAACTCCACTATTTACGAAAAAGTTAAAATATTATGATCCTAAAAGAATGTACCGTATTTCCTCTGATAGTACGCCCCGCGTACTATCCAAACTCGAGCTTCAACCCCCCGCGTATAATTAGAGACCCGCGCATTAATAGAGACCCGCGCACTGCCATTTAATAGTGTGTTAAATAGACCCGCGTACTATCGAAACTGAGGCGGCTACCCCCCGCGTGCTATTAGAGACCCGCGTACTATTAGAGGAAATACGGTAGTTAGAGTCATTTTGAAGTCGGCGAAACGCGTATGCAGAACATTTAGCACTTTTCAGAAACATGCAAACAGAACATTTTGTAGGTACATTTCATAAAACTTAAATTTAACATTCTAAGTATATATTTATCCCTTTTAGTATTTTATAAACTTGGCCTCATTTTAATTTGAATATGACATTGGTCATTTTGATTCTTCGCAGACAGGGGATATTGTGCAATTTTGACTGTTTTATTGTATTGTATACAAAAATGAAATTCCAACCTCATCAATGCACGAAATAGCTTCAGTTCTTCCACAACAGTATCATCACTCGCAACAAATCTTGTCAGCACAGCCTTGTCCATGGTTTCAAAACTTGAGTGGTAAATAAGCCTCTGGAATTGCCTATTATCAAAGTCATTAGAATGTAAACTAAAACTAAATCCCTAACTGTCATTACGATGAAGACCAAATTGTAAACGTTTAAAAGGTAATAATTTTATTGAGGTAGAGCAGACTAACTATATACTTACGTAGCAATCCTTTCTTCAGCAATTTTGAGCAATTGTGTCAAACCGAACTTCTCAGAAATAGAATGAATTCGAACAACACTACTCAGTTCCAACAATTTGTTCAGCATCTCCTCGCATCGAGTCTTCAGCTCCGAAACATCGTACTTCTCTGCCAAATACAAAAGCTGCTCAGTTCTCCCGACCGACTCGTCAATTTCTTGGTGAATGACGTCAGCGTAGATAAACTGAAATTCAAATTCAATTAAATTGATGTCAATAGTTAAAAGCGATAACTATAGTTTATTCAAACACTTATTTCCCATAACGGTATCCATTAGTAAGTAAATCGTCAGTCATAGTGTCCTACGGTAGGACTCCTACCTACGCCTACACTGCTGTATCAGTCAGTGGACAACATTTAGATTTAAATGCTTTGGTATATCAACTACGATTTATAAGTTACATCTACATCGGAACGATGACGACTTTATGACTCGATTTTCATAAAAAGTTAACTTGGCCCATCAGTTCCCTGATTGGCCCGCTGGTTTGAAAGATACAGCATTTAAAAGTAAATGCCGGAGATTTAAAACTAATTCCTTGGCAATTAAAATAATAAATTAGGGCATTTAAATCTAATTGCCGGGCATTTAAAATTGGTGAATGTCCACAGACTGTGTATGGCTGTTTGGAACATCATTTTATTGTTTTAAACCTTTGATGTTACATAAAAATAGTGCTTCATTTTCTGAATCATTCTTACCGTAAGAAAATTATAAAAAATCCCAGACTCCACGTCAGGTAACTTAATGATCTCTGCTCCCTCACCCGTCGCAGTCCCACTATTGACCCATCTGTCCTTAAACATAATTTCAAAGACGCTTGAGCGAGCAATCAAGAAGATTTTATGGCAAGACATGATTTCCTTTGCTGGGCCAACTTCAAAGGTCACGTCACACTCGATTTGACGTTCGAGCATATTCAGATGAGACCCCCCTGCTCCTGGTCCTCGGACGTTCTGCATCTTTTGGGATTTTGTGATCTGAAGTTATTTTGAAACCATAAGTATTTCCATGTACCTTACCTTACCTATGACCTACACTATCAATACACAATCAAGAACACTGAAAGACTTGTTTTGTAATCCTGGTCAATAATTACCTTAATTTTAACTTATGAGCCCCGAAGTAACTAACTGAGATTGCTAATAAGAATATGATTATTATGTATTAACAACGTAAGATTGACTCATTCGAAAATACTTTTCTGTTATGACACAAGCAGAAGAGCACAGAATCCGTACACCAACTTTAACTTTTAAAATTCAGCGGACCTCACACATCAACATCAGTTGCATGGAATGCACGTAGTAAGGAACTCGCCAGTCGTCGGTCCGACGTTCACGCTTACCCATCAGCATTCACAATTTCAGGGGCGTGCAAAACGAACGTCATTTTAAAATTGAAGATATCGAGCCACCCCTACCCACCCTCTCTCACCATTAATTATGCTGTTGATGTTGTTATACATTATTATTCTGAAACTCCTCCCTCCCTCCAAAATTTGTATGACGTAATAGTCGCACGACTCCAATGTAGTATTAGTGCTTTTGGATGCCGCTCTCTCAAATGTTTGATTTATTGTGGATCCGTAACCCGTACCTGGCAATAATAACTTATTTATTTGTTAAAAATTAAAATATTCACGTTTCAGAAGCGGAGGGCGGAGGGAAAAACATATCCTTTGCCTTATTCCCGATAATTCATAAAAGTTTTGCTGTTGCGTTTAAAGAACTCTAAATAGGATGCATGGGACATATTTATTTCTAAATTAGGAGAAAACAATAATTATAGACATAAAGACATATGGGTCATTTTGATTCTGCACAAATGATAGGGTAGAGTCGGGTAATTGTGAATCGGTCCGGTTATTGTGATCGCTCAGTTTTTAACAGGCAACACTGACAGTATATGACTTTCTTATATCGAAGAATAGCGCTAGTTCTTCCGTGCTGTAAATGCTTTTAAAATAGTCGCTAACGTTTTCCTGTTAAAAACTGAGCGATCACAATTACCGGACCGATCACAATTAGAAGAATATACCCTACTGCATAAATGCGTATGTGTGAAATTGAATTATAGAACCTCCTCAATGCATGGAATAGATTCAGTTCGTCGACAATAGTGTCATCACTCGCAACAAATCTTGACAGCACAGCCTTGTCCATGGTTAGAAAACTGGAGTCAGAAATAACCCTCTCGAATTGCCTATAATCAAACCCATTTTAAAATGTAGCGAAACTACTAACTGCCATTATGAAGAAGTCACAATTATATCAACTGTTTCTAGTACAAATTTTATAGGACTGTTCGACATGTGCATCCGCCGAATATGTTACTTACGTAGCAATCATTTTTTGAGTAATTTGTAAAATTTTGGTCAAGGAGAACTTTTCAGAAATGGAATGAATTTGAATAGCGTTACTCAGTTCCAACATGGACCAAAGAATCTTTTTGCACCGAGTCTTCAACTCCAACACGTCATACTTCTCGGCCAAATATACAAAAGCTCCTCAGTTTTCCCGACCGACTCGTCAATTTCTTGGTCAATGAGGTCAGCGTAGATACACTGAAATTCAAAAAATGAAATTAAATTCCACAGTTCAAATAGGTGATAGTAGTAATTAAATTTCTATATAATTACTTTCCATAAGAGTGTATCCGTCTGTGAAGAATCAAAATGACCCACATCCAATTTTAGCTAAAGTCAAAATGAGCTATGCCATACAAAAAAATACGAAACATGCGTAAAATGTTAATTTTATAAAGTTTTGAAAAGCGTAAAATGTTCTATTTACATGTTTTTGAAAAGCGTAAAACGTTCTATTTACATGTTTTTGAAAAGCGTAAAATGTTCTATTTACAATATTTTTGAAAAGTGGCAAATGTTCCATTTACATCTTTTTGAAAAGTGCAAAATATGTTTCAATATTTTTGTAGATAGTGAATATTGTTTTTAGTTATAAATAGAAATAGTTCATTTTGGTTCTTCACAGATGATATAAATTCTGTTGATGCAAGTAAATTGCCAGTCCAGTGTCTTATATACACTTCTCTCGCTGTGACTGCTCAGAACGTCAATACGGTGTTGTTTTGCATATTATCAAAATAGTAATAATTTAATTTTTTTAAACTCTCTTACCGTAAGAAAATTATTAAAAACTCCAGGCTCCACGTCAGGCAACGGAATGGACATTTAAATGATCTCCAATTGAGTCCAATCTCCTCTGAGTCCAATTATTGGTCCAACGATCCTCAAACATAACCTCAAAAACGGTTGAGCGAGCAATCAAAAAAAATTTATGGCAGGAAATAACCTCCTTTTCTGGACCAACAATGAAGGTTACGTCACAATTTACTTTACGTTCGAGCACATTTAGATGAGACCCCCCTGCTCCTGGTCCTCTGTGACATTCTGCATCTGTTGGGATTTTGTGATGTTGGACGTAAGTTATTTTGAAGCCAGAAGTATTTCCACATATCTATATACAATTAAATGATTATTGGAAGTGTACTAGAAAAATTACCAAATCGTATGCTTTTAATATAACAAATATAGAATTAAGAACACGCAAACAGTATTCTACGCGTTTACAAAAGTAGAAGCAGAGTCTGGCTGGAATCAGGAAAATGCTTTTACTTCTAAATTCTCAACACGCAGCCACAGTCACAGACGCCAAACCTATTATTGTTTTGACAAAATTACGTTCCCATACTAATCAAATGACAAATCCTTCTACGACTTAAATTATTTCCAGAGCGATCTTCCATAGAATATAATGGATGAATGGATCAAATGAAACCCATAATACGCATTCAGCAAAATTCAAAATCACCTACCAAACGCACACACAGGCATTGAAAATACATAGATACATACATACACAATAATAATTACGAAATTCAAAAACATAATTACATAAGCTACTATTTATGAACTGCTACTGATGGGTCAAATAAAAATATATTTAATTCTGCATTCGCTCAGCAACATACGGGATGATTTTACGGATGACGGATCCGTAAGATATTATGCATGGTCTTACATTATTCCCTATTTTTAAATACGTAACTTGAGGGAAAGGCTGGACGGATTGTGATTATTTATTGATATTTGTTAACTGGTTTTGTATTGTACGTAGGAAGTAATTAAAACCATTTATACTCATTATACTTTGTATTTACACACCGAGAGAAATGTTAAATTCCTGTGAATCTCATGGATTACACAAGCTTTGAATAGATCTTAACAACATTCTAGTACGATGGCGCTACCAAGTTTAGATGTTAACCTTAACAGTTTTATCAGTAAATTTTAAAATATTTGAAAGTGGGAAAATCGGTTAGTCACGTGTAACAGCGATGTAGGTTAAAAACCTCAACAGATAATCTGTTAAAATCTACAGTAAACCTGGTAAAGGATTTTCGTCACTGTATGTTTTTGTATGCTAAATAAGTGGTCCATAATAAAATGTCTTGTGTCAGTCCAGTGGTTCCAAGGCTGGAATTAAGGTACCTATGACGGAAGTTGTGGGTTCGAATCCAACTTCTGTAGTTGCTATTTTTAAGCAAATAAAATCGTTCAACAGGATTCGCTGTTGGGTTATCTAACAGTGAGTTCTGTAAGCCTAAACAAATTTAAAGTATCGGGTAATCTCTAACTAAAATTCCGGTTGGCCGCTGTTAACAGCTTCTTCTGCTGATGTCAGAGTAACAGCAAAATTAGTCAAAAATTAACAGTAACTTAGTTAACTCGCCAATATTGTTCTAAGCGTGCATTTATGAGATTTGTGCTGTTGTATTTACAGAAAAGTATATTTACTTGTATTTTTAAGGCCTTCATTGGTAAGATTTAGAATTTGCAGAGACATCTACGCACGGGATATAAACAGACGGAATATTATAATTATTTATTGTTGCGTAATTTGTATATTTAAGGTTTTTTAATTTTTTATGTTTTCTATGTACATAAATATGTAGTTGTAAAATGAAACGGCGTTAATTTAATTTTCCAGTTGTAAATCTTAACTCAACTTTTACACTGTCGTATGAGAATACAGATGTTGCAGTGGGAACAGGTTAATTCTTCTCTTTACTTTCAACGTCACTCAAAAGCTTCAGTAATAAATCAAACAGTAATAATAATTAATTCAGTTCAATTTTTAAAACAAAAGTGAAAATTCTGGTTTTGAATTTATTCCAAAATGCCATTCATTATAGCCACACGGATACGCAAGTAAACAGTTTTGGATACATTAATACCAACCTATTGAATCTGCCAAAACAAGTGTACTTAAAAATGGCCAATTTTCTAGTTTTAATTCATTATAACACCCAATATAAAAAAACATATTTAAAATGCCCTCTGCTTACACTGACATAGCAGCAGAGAGCATACACAGTTTTACAAGACTGACATTATTATTAAGAGTTTTTTGAAAATCAGGAAATTACCATCTAAACACACAACTTTATGCAAAAAGTACAAAATTATATATATTGAAATATATCGTGGATTTAAGAGCGTATTGAAATCTGAGGGGTGTAAAGTGGGGTCAAGCCTTTTAGATTTTTCAGAATTGTAGGATTCCTCAATATCCTGTCCTTCTTGCTTTTATTTTGAAACCCGGGCAAACTGCGCTAAGCTGGTCTCTGTAATAAACATATTTTTGATTCACTTTAAGTGTTTCTTGATTAATTCTATGTGAATAATTGCGGGATATGATACAAATCGTGCGGCATCCTATCAAGTACACACAAAAAAGTAAAAATGTACAAGCTTAAATCAACCTGCGGATTTTGTCGAGACAAATAAACTCGAAAATATACAACTTTTCCTGATCTGTTAGGATTTGTGTAGGAACCACAAATGAACAAAAGTGTTCGCTGCTCATTAATAGAAACCGTATGTGAGGCAATATCTCTCCCAGAGCTAATCGTAAATTTTTGCCGACTGGTTCCAATTTCAATTTTTTGCATTCCGACCAAGCCCACCTAAAAGCATACATCACACAGTAAGACCTAACTTAAATAGGTACCGTATTTTGTCTAATACTACGCGGGTCTTTCATACTGCGTCAGTCCCAAATAGTACGCGGGGGGTAGATGTCTCAGAATATATAGTACGCGGGTCTTTAACCTACCTAACCGGTAACCTATCAATTCGCGGTGTCTCTAATTGTACGCAGGGGGTAAGACTCTTGAGTGTGAATAGTACGCGGGGCTTATTATTAGAGAAAATACGGTATATATTAAACGGAATTTATTTAAAAAATATGTAGCTGATTTATGCTGATAGAAAATACATTAAATGTTTGCGAAGAAGCAAAACGAGCCATTACCGATTTGATCTGAAATCAAAATCTACTATTTACGAAAACAATTAAATATAATAATCATTGAAAACTCTGGAGCAGTTTAAAGTCGCGACAAAACTTTTACGTAATTATCCCATTTAGGTTTTTGTAAGCATATTTTAATTCTAACAGGACCTAATGTATCATTTTGATTCTTCGCAGGTTGTGTTGTGTAATTATGACTGTTTTATTGTATTGTATACAAAAATGAAATTCCAACCTCATCAATGCATGAAATAGATGCAGCTCGTCCACAACAGTATCATCACTCGCAACAAATCTTGTCAGCACAGCCTTGTCCATGGTAAGAAAACTTGCGCGATAAATAAGCTTCTGGAATTTCCTATTATCAAAGTCATTAGATTTTAAACTGAAACTAAATGCCTAACTGCCAATATGAAGAAGACCAAAATGTCAGCTGACTGTTTAAAAGGTAATGTAATAATTCAATTGAGGTTGATCAGAGTAAACATAAACTTACGCAGATATCATTTTTTGAGCAATTTCAAACAACTGTGTCAAACCGAACTTCTCAGAAATGGAATAAATCTGAACAACATTACTCAGCTCCAACATTTTTTTTAGCATCTCCTCACATCGAGTCTTCAACTCCAAAACATCGTACTTCTCAGCCAAATACAACAGCTGCTCAGTCTGCCAGATCGACTCATCAATTTCTTGGTCAATGAGGTCAGCGTAGATGAACTGAAATTCAAAATTCAATTAAATTGCTGTATCATTACTTGATATATAGCGATAACTATATTCCTATATTCAAACACCTATTTTCAATAACAGTATCCAGTAGTAAATAAATTTACAGTCATAGTGTCCCTACGCCTACACTGCTGTATGGCTGAACATTCTAATCTACGGCTGTTTGGAACATCATTTTATTGTTTCGAATCTTTGATCTCTTTTAAAAAATAGTGCTTCATTTTCTGAATCATTTTTACCTTAAGGAAGTTATGAAAAATCTCAGGCTCCACGTCAGGTAACTTAATGATCTTTCCCTCACCCGTCGTAGTCCCATCACTAGCCCATCTGTCTTCAAACATAATTTCAAAGACGCTTGAGCGAGCTATCAAAAAGATTTTATGGCAAGAGATGGTCTCCTTTTCTGGACCAACTTCAAAGGTCACGTCACACTTAACCTTGCGCTTCAGCAAATTTAGATGGGACCCCAATACTCCTGGTCCTCGTGCGTTCTGCATCTTTTGGGATTTTGCGATCTGAAGTTATTTTGAAACCAAAAGTATTTCCATATGTACCTTACTTAATACCTACACTATATGCAATCAAGAACACAGCAAGGTTGTTGTTTTGTAAGCCTAGTCAATAATTACCTTAATTTTAACTATGAGCCCCGAAGTCCGAAGTCAGAAGTAATTAACTAAGATTGCTAATAAGATTATTATATCTAACAACGTAAGATTGACTCACTCGAAGAAAGTACTTTTTTAACTGTTTAAACAAGTATAGAAGCTACAGCAGAATTTGAGCAGAATAGAATCCGCAACTACACCAACTTTACCTTTTAAAATTCAGCGGAACTTAGAAACCATCCGTATATTATGTTTCATTTTGCAAGCGAGGAGGGGGTAAGCTCTCTATTTACCGTTATGTTAAAAAAGTTGAAACTGTGGGGGGGAGAGGAGGGGATTTTCACAACAACTTGAAACGTAATTTATGGATGGCCCCTCACTACTAGTAGTCACGTCAGTTGCATGAAATGTACATAGTAAGGAACTCGCCGCCAGTCGTCGGTCCGACGTCTGCTGACGTTTACGCTTTATTATGCTTATCCACCAACATTGACAATTTTAAGGGGTGTGCAAAACGAACGCCATTTTAAAATAGGAGATATTGAGCCACCCCTGCCCACCCACCCTCTCTCACCATTATGCTGTTCATGTTGTCATACATGATTATTGTAAAACTCCTCCCCCCCTCCCTAAATTGTATGACGTAATAGTCACACGACCCTAATGTAGCGATTAATGCTTTTTAGATGCTGAGCTTTAGCTGCATCGTATAATATGGTTTTGGTGTCCGTCTGTCGGTCTGCGTGTGTGTGTCCGTCTGTAGCAACTTCGCAACAGGTCGCAATTCTGAATCAATTCCACTCATTTAACTTTTAATCGCTCGCAAATGCGAGAAAAATGTGCTGTATGGTTTTTGGTTATTTTCGTAATTATAGTTTGTCCACAATGAGCCGTAAAATGGACCAACTTTTGAACTTTTTTCTTAAACGGCCGTAAAAACCATGAATTGGTATATGTAAAGTACATATATAATTAATTTTAAAACCCGCCGGGAAGTTCACATGTGGTATACATAGCGAGCATAGGTCTTTACTAAGGAATCATCCACAAATTATGTCATCGAAATTATTAACCTTTAAAGACTGCCCCACCCTAACGTCATAACTTATGTGAGCGCCACAGGCCCACTAGCATTACCATTGGCATTATCTATGGACGATCCCTTGCTGCATTCAGTTCAACACAAAACACTTGTCACCTGTCGGGGGAAAATTGAAAATTGTGAATTGTGTTTCAGCTGCATTTTAATAATAATTGGTCAACCAAATTAGTGAATTATGAATTGTTAACAACGTAGTGGTTAGTGTGTGTACGTCAACTGCCTAGTAAATTGCCTACCTATTTACATAATATTGGTTTTACTTTCGCATTTCACAAATGAATTAAACATGCAATATATCATTGTTAAGCTCTTTTAAAATAAAACATACAAATTCATTTAAGTATAGAAATTATTTATTTATTTAAAATAATTATAATAAATAAAAATTTAAATTGTTTTGCGTTTTTCTTAAGTAATAATTATAACCATGTACGTACACGGCTACCGACCTAAACAACAAAACGTATCGCAAGAGTCGTTTTGGTCGGTAGCCGAAATGAAAAATCGCCAGTTTTCCACCATCGGTTATTTCATCACATTATTAATTTTTTAAAATAACACAATGCTTTGAGTTTCTAAACTGAAAGGATTACGTCAAGGTTCGTTGCAAGCGTTGAAAGGGTCGTTTATAAATGACGTTAAGAATCGTTGTCAATAGGTGACGTAAAGGATCATTGCAAAAATTAAAGAGGTCGTCCATAAATGAGGTCAGAGAAGAGCAATTTGAGGTATAGGAGAAGACGCAACTAGGGCTAAATTTGTCTGCTGGGGGATTTTTTTTAACCAATGAGCACCGAGGAGTGCAGTCAAAGGCCCAATCACCATTGAGTAGTGCAATAGGCCGCTCCCCAAATTCCGTTTACCTAATGCTAAAGTGTTCGGCAAAATATTTAGCCCTAGTTGCGTCTTCTCCTGAAATGAGGTCAAGGAGCATTGCAAAAATCGAAGAGGTCGTCCATAAATGACGTCAAGGATCATTGCAAAACTCAAAGGGCTCGTCCATAAATGACGTCAAAGGTCGTTGCTAAAATTAAAAGAGCCCTTCTTAAATTACCTCAAGTATCGACCATGAATGACATAAGGGAATGTTCTAAACATTAAAGGGGTCTTCCAATTATGATGTCTTTGGACGACCCTATTAATTTTTAAAACGACCATATAGACCTCATTTATTTACGACCCCTTTAATTTTTTCAACGATCCTTGACGTCTTTTTTGAAAAGCCCTTTGAACGATTGAATCCACCCTTAACGTCATTTAGGGACGATCCCATTAATTTCCCTGAATGACGTCACAGGTGGGGTCGCGCGGTGATGACATTAGATGGTAAAAATAAACATTTTCGAAGTGGTGAAGCTTATGAGAGGGGAGAAGGGTCATAGGGTCCTAAAATGCAGATTTTTCGATAACGCTACGCATAGATGGTCCCAAACGTACTCAGATTGGAATACTCCACATCTTACATTAATTATTAGTGCGCAACTCTTGCTGGCACTAAAGTTACACAGCTCAATTGTAACGGAATTGCTCTTACTGTTACTACACGATACAGAGCCACTCTTACCTACCAAATTGTAACTGTGCTAATTTGACTAACAAGCAAACCACTTAATATGTTACCAGCGAGCCCGCGTAGCTCAGTGCTTACTGCACTGGTGTCTATAAATCTGCTGTTTAAGCAAATGCTCGCTTCAGGTCTTGGAGATCGAGACCAGCGGCGGTGGCAAGTTTTCCCACTGGGTTTTCCTTGTCCACAAGGCAGTGAAGGGCTCGGCGGCTCTGAACGTCAATGTAAAATGAAGTTCGCCATAGAAGTAGGCCTGACTAATGTTGGAAAGACAAAACCTGTGTGATGGCACAGTGCAAGAAGTGAATTCGAGGTCGGGCACCCTGTAAGAACTGCGGTTAAATCGGGGCAACCTCAAATTTATTTTATTTTTATTACTTAATATGTTACCCCGGGATTTAAACAAAGTTCGTCAAAGTAGTTTCCCTAGCCTTTGTAAAGCCCTAATATGAAGGTCATTTGAGTGCATTTTGGGTTTGCTTGCCAGAATAAATTTTCGAAATTTTTAAAAAACGCCGAATTCAAAAACTGGAAAATTTCTTATGGAATTTCCCATGTTGAAAAAAAGTGAACCAATGGTCCCCCCTATGGAATTTTTCCATTTTTCAGAAAAATCTTGAAATAACAAAACCCTTTCAAAATGATCTACAAACAGCCTAAATTAGACCTTTTCAAGAATAAATTCAATTTAAATGCACTTTGTTCGATTCTACAGTAAAGTTAGGTATTCCAAATTTTCATTTTCATTCAGGCTTCAGTTATGGTCACAAAGCCAAACATTTATAGTTAGGTATATATACTTGCGTGTCAAAGATTTTTCCTACAATAATCAAATAATTTGGCTATTGATTTATAACACTGTAAGACACTAGTGGGAGCTTCATTCGGCACGGAGCGGAGCAGAAATTTAAAAGGGAACAAAACTTCCATTTTGTCATTCCGTTTGGTTCGGGAAATATTTGTGTTCCGTTCGTATCGGGAAAATGAATAAACTTGTAATACTGCGTAGCAATAAATAGCTGTTTCTCAATGTGTGAAGCTAGGTCATCTATTATATAGTCGTCGTATGTCGCAACTGAAGCATAGTAACTGAAGCAGTGTAAATATTTATTTAAAAGAAGGGGCTTTGCCCTTTTTAAGACTTAACAGCAATTTTAGGCAGTATACCGTGTCATTTTACGCCCTTTTATTTATAAAACGCTTCAGAAATACAACGCCGATTTTTTTCTACCCATTTACATAACCTTAAAATCTTCTGAAGTACTGAACTGATTTTTACGAGTGATATACGATTCGAAAGGTCATGACTAGTACATTCTTAATAACGAAATTTAGATAAAAGTAACTTTTTGTAAATAAACTTTTTGGTATTTTTTTTCAAAACCGTTATTTGTTTCTAAAATTTTGCCTAAAAACTTTGCATGGGTCGGAGGGATAAAAAATATGGATTGTACAGTTTTTTAAGAGCTTTTAAATGATTTATCATTTTTTTTAAATCAGTAAATTCGAAAAAATATATTTAAGTTTTTTAACACCATTTAACAACTGATGTATTTCCTGTAGTAGTACACGGCATTAGTGTTGTATTTTGTGCGCAAATGCTCGGACTTAATTGCTCACAGGAAATTTTAATTGCGCACAAATTAGGGTTGCGCACAGCGTTCGAGCAATCTGTTTTCCCAAATTGATCGCAATGTAAATTGCGCACAATTTAGAAAAATTCTTTTACAACGCTATTGGACCACGTAAAACACACTTTAGGTATTACTGCACAGGAATAAGAGAGTATTACATAACTAACCAAAACAAATCAAGAGCAAGACACACAGTGTATTATCGATATTGAAGCATGTTTTTGGTTTTTCGGAGAGTAAAATAAATGTATGAAAGCCCATCAATACAGTAATATAAGTTGCTCATTTCTAATGGAGTGCTTCAATATTTCAAACTTTCAATTACATTCCAACTTCGCACGTTCACCATTTCACTATCACTATTTATAATTTACAATATAATTTACATGATAAGGTCAGTCAGGTCAGTTGTCAGTATCAGTTGTTAGTCTTAAGATGCTAAAACTTTTTAGTTGTGAACTGTAACAAAGGGGATTTGCAATTACTCCCAATAATATGTTGTTAATGAAATGTAAACCCAACCAAAACGGACTGTGACTGCCGTATATATTTTGTCAAAACTAATAAATCATGTAATTCGTACTGCAGATTTCAGTATGCAGTTTTCTACTAAACACTGTCCGCCAAAGCAGTTTAAATACTTTGCACGTGGGAACATAGGAATCAAACTATTGTAGTACTTAGGGGTGGTCCATAAATGATGTCTCCAAAATGATTGCTAGTTTAGAACCCAACCATCACTAACTAGTCATTATAAAATTGCCTTAAGCCAGCTATCCTTATGTCATGTATGTCATCAATTCCTGACTAGATTGAGTCACCCTACCCATGACATCATTTATGGACGATCCTTCATAATACTGTAGAATCGTCCGTAAATGACATCATCGGCAGTATCAGTTAAGGTCTGGTTAAGTTCAAAATCGCAATTTACGTAATGATATAGGTGGCTTTGGTGGGGGTCCCAAACGAGCGACAGTTTAGGTAACATCATTTATGGACCATCCCTACATTCAGCACTGATGACTGACTGACCAAGAGTTAGCTATGACGAGTGTTAAGGGTCGTAGGGAAGGTGAATAATTTTCAGGCTGACTTTGCTTGTAGGTTGCTCAGCCAAAATTGCTCGCTCATTGCTTTGCGAGCAATCTGTTTTAAGTTGCTTTGCTCTTGCTTTGCTCAGGAGCAGGAGCAAAGCAATTAGGCAGTGTTAAATTGTGCACATAATACAACACTACACGGCATGTACTATTCAAATTCCGACCTCCCATACCCTTGTATACTATTGCAGGGCCGTGTAATAATACAGACCCGTGTAGTGCCATATAATGTTGTGTTAAATAGACCCATGTACTGTTCAAACTCATAGCTCTCATACCTTTGTATAATTACAGGCCCCTGTATTATTACAGAAAATACGGTAATTACAAACAGAGCTGTATCTACAGTGTAATTAGATTCGCCTAGTCCTCCCGATCCAGGGACGTCGGAACCTACTTTTGCGGAGGGGGGGGGGCAAACACAAGGGAACATTCTTACCCAGGGGGGGGGGGAATTTTAATTGTTAGGCTTGGCGGGAGATTTAAAAAAGGTACTTTTTATCAGGATGTACCATATAACAGAAAATACAATACAATTTTCGGCAGCTATCTCTTGGCGGCTGACTAGTGATACTTTGTGTAATTATTTTTATTTATAGTATTAGGGAGTTTGCGCACTTACCGTTAAATTATATTTCGTAAAACGCAAAACGTGTGGTACGGATATAAATACAATGATTGAAACAGTTAATGTAAAATTATTTAAATTAAATAATTGGTGTTTAAACATGGGATTAGCTATAAATTGTAATAAGACGGAATATATGATATTTCACAAACCTCGTGATATTATCCCAAATAATAATATACAAAAAATTGTGTGTAATAATATTACTATCAATAGAGTAGAAACATTTAAGTATCTCGGAGTTATACTAGACGAAACCCTTAGCTTCTCTGCTCACTTTAATCATGTCATGAAAAAAATGTCTTCCGCGATCCACTGTATACTTTCCCTAAAAAGATACATAAGCTTTGACATTTTCAAGCTACTCGTAAATTGTTTTGTTTTATCCATTGTTGACTACGGTTTAATTATTTGGAGTTCGATAAGCAATACTCAATTAAATAAAATTGAAAAAAAACTGGATAATCTATTAGGGCGCTTTTTTTACCCTAATTTATATAAATATGACTACAAAAACAACAATAACTACCAAAGGTTGTCCACAGAACGAGCAAAAATAGACTTTAATTACCTATATGAACTTTGTAACATTTTTACTGTACATGCGCGTATAAAATATTACTCAGCGGTGTTTTTGTATAAGATCATAATTGTCAAATGTATACCTGATCTACCCAATATTGTCCTGTATGATAGCTCTAGTAGAAATAAGCTAGTCAATTTGTTAGACCGACCAAAAAAAGAAACAGCTTTCTTTCAAAAGTCAGGACTTTTTCAATCAATTAAAATCTGGAACTTGATTCCAGTGGATGTGAGGAATTTTGAAATTCCACTTAACCAGTTCAAATGTAAGATCTCTGAGTGGTGTCTCAATATGCGTAACAGCATTTATATTTTATAGCAATAGCAAAGTAAACCAAATCTAGTAAAGATTCTATTAATCTTAATTTATTGTTACGGGTCCTATATTGTAAGTACGTAATTTTAAATCTCACCATATACTATTAAATTTGTTGTTAAAACCTCTTAAAATGTTAGCTTACCTAATGACTAAATGAATGTTGATGCAACATTAACCCTCATTGCACGTAATGATATTTATGTTAGATAGTAATTAGTCGTTCCGACATAGCTTTAGAGGGAGAGAGCAACCTCACTGTAATATTTATGTACAACTAATTATATAGTTAGTTTCAAATCTTATGCTGTTTTTCTCGTATTTGATAAAGATGATTCGGTACAATAGCTAGTCTCCCAAGTAGCTTTATAGGGAGAGAGCATATACAATGTAATACTTATAGTACAAATAATTTGTTATTTAATTTTAAGTTGCTATCATATTTGTTAGCGTTACTTCATTTTATCACTAATAGTAATTTTTGTTACCTAATGTATTTGTTATTTTGTCTTACTCTTGCTAATGTTGTACATAATATTTAATAATTGTTCAACTATAATTATCCTGTGTTACCGATGGAAGAATGGCTTTGCGCCAAATTGGTCTAAATAACACGTTAATAAAGTTCAATCAATCATAATCAATCAATCAAACGTAAAATAATTGTTTTTACGTTTTACAATTTTGCGGATCATTTTGCGTATCACAGTTTGCGCAGTTTTAGGTTAAACGTAAAAGTTGATATTTTTTAAAATCAACAGATTTGGAAGGTTACTATAGGTATCCATGGCAATATTTGTTACGTATGATATTGCGTGGACGTTGTTTGAACACCGCTGCCGTATAAAATAACGGCCGTAAATTATCATTTTTCACGCAAAATTCTATTTCTACGTTTTGAGGGCAGAGCTTACGTAAAATTTACGTTTTTAATTTTTACGGAAAGGGCGCAAACTGCCTATTATATTTCCAAAAAATTTTAAATTTCTGCTCCGTTTTGTGCCAAATGAAGCTCTTACTAGTGTCGTACAGTGTTATAAATCAATAGCCTAATTATTTGATTATTATAGGAAAAATCTTTGACACGCAAGTATATACCTAACTATAAATGTTTGGCTTTGTGACCATAACTGAAGCCTGAATGAAAATGAAAATTGGGATACCTAACTTTTGACTTTACTGTAGAATCCAACAAAGTGCATTTAAATTGAATTTATTCTTGAAAAAGTCTAATTTAGGCTGTTTGTAGATCATTTTGAAAGGGTTTTGTTATTTCAAGATTTTTCTGAAAAATGGAAAAATTCCATAGGGGGGACCATTGGTTCACTTTTTTTCAACATGGGAAATTCCATAAGAAATTTTTAGTTTTTGAATTCGGCGTTTTTTAAAAATTTCAAAAATTTATTCTGGCAAGCAAACCCAAAATGCACTCGAATGACCTTCATATTAGGGATTTACAAAGGCTAGGGAAACTACTTTGACGAACTTTGTTTAAATCCCGGGGTAACATACTAAGTGGTTTGCTTGTAAGCCAACTTGTACCATCACAACTCGTACCTTGCCCACGTCTGTTATCACTACACATACCTACCTTATTCGTACTGACGCTATTCTAACCAAGCACAATCAAAACGGCAGCACATACACTTGGTCAACTGCTTCGAGCAAACCTAATACTTAGCCCTTTTTTTAACAGCGCTAACTGATTGGGTATTATGTTACCCTTACGACAAGCCCATTGTTTTTGAGTGATAAAACTAAGACGCTGTAAGCTCAGCATCTACGTCGGGCCCACGTTCGGACAATACGGCGCGAAGCGCCGGATTTTTGTTTTTGATGCCGTTCTCTCAAATGTTTGATTTTTCATTGTGCGGATCGGCACCTGGCGATACCTTATTTATTTAATAAGAATTAAAATATTCACATTTCACTATTTCAAAAGCGGAGGGCGGGGTCATAAACATATCCTTTGCCTTCCTAATAATTCATAAGAGTTTTGCTGAGTTGCAAAGTTTATAGAGTTCTTGTATTTTTTAGTCTTCAAATTGGTAAAATTGAGAAGGTAAATTATAAATAATTTATTGCTGTGTTATTTGTAATACATGTTTAAGGATGTTTGTGATTGTATGTTTCTATGCATGTACATGTACTTGTAAAATGAAAGGGCGTTAATTTAATTCTTAAGTTGTAAAATTAACTAAACTTACACTTTTGTATGAGAATGCAGCTGCTGTAGTATGAAAAGGTTAATCCTTTGCTTTACATTCAACTACACGCGCGCATAAGCTTTAGTAATAAACCGTTATTATTTCAATTCAATTTTAACACGTGAATAGAAAATGTGCTCGTCTTATTTATTGAATTCATTAACACTATAAATGCTATGGAAGTGTAATTACCATATGATTACACTATTACTAGTATGCGCAGATTTACATCATGAAATTATGAGTCATGAGTAAGAGTTTATAAAAAAAATGGTGACAAAGTACATGGTTATCGACGAAACACATAATTAAAGTACGTAGTTATATATAAATATAAAATTAGGTTTGTAGATACTTTGAACCAATCTGTCCCAACTGTCAAGTAAAGTATTCAAAATTAGCCAATTTTTCCTGGTCCGTTAAGATGTTCCTTTAATTTTTTGCTCTGAGACTGCGACCAGCTAAATACCAGCAGGAACATGGAATAAAAGCATTGTATTGTTGATGGTTGAACATATTTTTAATAATAAAATAATATTTCATGCCAAAAGTTAGAAATAAACAGAGAGCTCCCTACTTCAGTAATGCATCAAGATTCAGCTCGTCCAAATCCGTGTCATCACTTGTAACAAATCTTGTCAGCAAAGTAGTGTCCAGGGACAAAAAACTTGCATCCGAAATAAGAGTCCAGAATTCTCTGCGTTATTGACATTGAATTGAAGTAATTAATGGCAATTGAAACCAAATAAAATTAAACACTTACTAAACAGATTAAACAAATACGATTTGTATAGGTAAAGTAGTATGAAATAAATCAGAGTATGCATTTATTACGAAGTAATCTTTTGTTTAGCAGTTGTGAGCAACTGGATCAAAGAGTACTGCTCAGCAATGGCGTGAATGTTAACAACATTAGTCAATTCCAGCATCGACATGAGGATCTCCTCGCATCGATTCTTCAACTCCAAAACATCGTACTTCTCAGCCAAGTACAAAATATCTTTTACTGTTGAGACAGACTCGTCAGCTGGTTCGATGAGGTCAGCGTAAAGAAACTGAAATCCAATAAAGTAAAATTACTGCCCTGCCGCAATTTCAATATGGCTTTGAATTGTGTTCTGCCTTGAAACATAGGATTAATTTTTAAACAGAATTTAGTACTATACTTCTTTTTTGGAATAGAATTTACCTTAAGAAAAGACTGAAAGCTCCCAGCTTCCACATCAGGTAACCTAATGATCTCGTCATCTCCGTGATTAGTCCATCTGTCCTCAAACATAACCTCGAAAACGCTTGAGCGAGCAATCAAGAAGATTTTATGGCACATAATAATTTCCTTTTCTGGACCAACTTCGAAGGTCACATCACACCTGACCTTGCGTTTTAGCATATCTAGATGGGACTCCGCCACACCTGGTCCTCTGGTAGACGGTTTCTTTTGGGATTTGGAGTAAAATTTCTTTTTGATTTTAGAAACCATCTTTCTTTTTTTGGCTTTGAAACTTAGGTGAGAGTAAGATGCGTCAAAGGTATTAGCTCTGTAATAAAGTTACATTGTATAAATTACAATGGTTGTATTGTTTTTCATTATTCGAGCCAAACAACGTCCGAGTAATTCGTAATACAGCTGTTAAGTTTACTACATGAATGAAAATGTTGTATATTTAAACCAAATTCAACCTGCCCTTCTTGGCAAGACGAAAGTACTTGAAAATATCCAATGTTTCTTGCTTCGTCAAGATGTTTTTGGGAACAACATGCTTACGAAAATTCCAGTATCCCATGACTGGAAACCGTACATGATTCAAAATTGGCCCTAGAGCTAGAGCAGTTCGCAAGTTTTTGTCAGATAGCTTCAATAGAAAACTTTTGCATTGAAATTTCGACCACCTGCAACAAACAAAAAAATCTATAGCAGATCGCAGTGTTGGGTCTATGTTACAGGATCAAGAGTGTCATTATCTGTCACCTTTCGTAGATAAATAGGTTAAAAATAGGTTTAAAACAAAAAAAGTAATATATCTTTACTTCATCAATGCATTGAATAGTTTGTGCTCGTCCACAGTAACGTAATCACTGGCAACAAATCCTGTCAGCACTCCAACGTCCATAGTCTGAAAACTTTCATCCGAAATCAGCTCCCCGAATTTTCAATATTATTCAAATAATTATTGTAATTCAACCCAAATTATTGTACACTAATTTCAAAAACATAATATAAACAATACGGGTAAAAATAAATTTGATTATTTTTAAATTACGAGATTTTAAGTGGAATATTTATTACTCGGTAATCATATATTTGGAAGTTCTGGACAATTGGGTCAAAGTCAAAGAGTACCGCTCTGCTATTGAATGCATGCGAATCACATTATTCACTTCCAGCATCGACGTAAGCATCTCCTCGCACTCATTCTTCAATTTGAACACATAATACTTTTCAGCCAAATACAACAGCTGCACTATATTCGCACAAGACATGTCAGCTGGTTCGATGAGGTCAGTGTAAATAAACTGAAATACAATAATAATACACTAGCAAACAAAAGTATTCAGTATCTAATTAGTTTACACTATTTTTCCGTAAGTAATAAGGCATTTATTTTCTAAATACAACACTTACTATAAGAAAAGACTGAAAAATCCCAGGCTCCACGTCAGGCATTCTGATGGGCTCGCGCTCTTCCGTTGCAGTAGCCTCATTAGTGGTCCACTTGTCCTTAAACATAACCTCGAAAGCTCTGGAGCGAGCAATCAAAAATATTTTATGGCAAGAAATAATTTCCTTTGCTGGACCAACTTCAAAGGTCACATCGCAGCCGACCTTGCGTTTCAGCAAATTTTTATGCGACTCAGCTGCCCCCCTCCCCCTGGTCCTCCTCGGGCGTTCTGCATCTTGATGTATAAGGAGTTTGGATTTTCTGATGCTGTTTTGTATTTAATTAAATGTCAAAACTTGTCACAAGTGGTTTCCTGTATCTGTATCCACATCCACTTTATATATAATTCATAATTGCACTTCTAGCGATTCCAGCCACTAAATTGTATAAACTATTAACAATTAAACCTAATAAATACAAAATTAGGAATTACTGCAAAGGTAACTATCAGTTCCCAAATGTACCCAAATGTATATATATAATGTACCCAAATCCTATGAATGAAAACATGTTTGTATTTTACTGTCAACTGTGCCTAAAAGGCAAATACTATTATAGTATCAGTGTAATAAAGTTAGTCTCTCTCTGTAATCAAGACTGATTGTAAACTGTAGTTATAAGCAACAAGAATAATTCTAATAGTAGTTGTGTTTTCGGCAATAAAGCGTGTTGACTACTGGCAAAAAACTTGCTACGCAATAAAGTTGAGCGGATTCGGGTATGAAAATTCACAACTGTAGGAGAGTGCAAAAACTACGTCGCTTAAAAAAAGAGGTATTAACCCCTCCTCCCCCCCCCCTTCACCTCTTTTCTTTTTGAAATTTACGTACGCCAATCACCGCCTGTAGTATTTAATCAACCTATTAATTAATATTACATTCGATCATCGATCAAGGTGTCAGTCCTGACAACATTGCACAAAAGTATGGAAGATAGCTAAAGCCTTTCATTCCCAAATCCATTGACGTCAAGTATGCACGCTCCCATGCGGTATTGTTATATAATTATGTATGTACTATATTGAAATTGCCGTCTGCAATTGATAAGTAATGCTACTACTTAGTCGGCTTTCCACTCAAGTTGTTATTGTTGATTGTTTCTGTGGCTAAAAACACTTTTACTCGAATTTATTGAACTGCCGCGCCACAACAGAGTAGTGCCAACGCCTCAAACACTTGTCATAAGCGCATAGAAGGGTACATACATGGCGTCAATGGGTACGGGAAAGTAGGGCTCTTGCTTTCTTTTATTTACTTCAATGTTTATTATGGTGGTCATAACTGACGCCAAATTGACCAAATCGAATTCATTATTAGCTTTATTAAACATTTTATTGGCGGTGATTGGCCTAAGTAAGTACATTTAAAAAAGAATAGAGGCGGAGGGGGGTTAAAACATGTTTTGCTCAAGTGACGTCATTTGTGCACGGTTCTTCAGTTGTGAACATTCATACCAAAGTTGAACGTCAGACCGATGCGATGCTTTGATTTATCAGTCAGGAGTTAAGCTGTACTTTAACTCCTCGGAGCAGTTAATCTACCTCTTAGTGGAGGATGTAAATTTACTGCTCTGAGCAGTTTATTTACCGCTCCGAGCTATAGATTTACTGCTTAAGTCGAATATTTGTGTTTCTTTGATCAGTGATGGTCAGATCGGGAACTGATGACCAACTTGGCATTAGTAAAAGTAATGATTAACTTATCTTTAGTACCTGATGGCCCAAAATCGGTTAGAAATGCGCATCGGATCGGAAGTTGGAAAACAGTGCAATATACTGATATATAGTGTTAACCGAGAAACCTAATCGTTGATCTTATTTTAAATTTTCAATCGAATCAACATTCAACTACAATCCTAAAGTTGGACGAGAATAGTTAGGTAATATTTTTCCAAGCCGACGAAGGGAGGAAAAGTATATTTTCCTGACTTACTAGGGATGTGGTACCGGCGCCCCTAAAATCCTCCGCCTCCCAATGACAAAATTTATAGACCTTCAAACCACTAGAGGTACTCTAGAGTAGTCAGATTTATTTGCCAAAACAATTATCTGGAAATTAGTTAAGTTTTTCCAACCAAACGCGGAAGTACAGTCAAAGCGATTTTTAATTTATTTTTAGTCAATGTTAATAACACAATTTGAGCAAATACTCTCAAAACAATTTGTGATCCAGAATTTGTTAACTCGCGTCGGCTCAAGATCTTTATATCCATTAAGCTTTCCATACATATAACTATTGATTGGGGTTCTTCAATAGCTTATGCCTAACTTCAATAACCCGTGCCTCTTTTCGTTTTCGATAATTCGTGGCCTATTCAGTAAAATACATCAAGCTCATGCCAATTAAATAAAATTTAATTTCTTGGAAGCATATTTATATTTGTCATATATATTGAGTTCAAACTGAATTAAATTTATTATTATCAATTGTAAAAGCACAAATTATACTGAAAACAAAGTAAGAAGATTTGAATTGTTTCAACTTGAATCGATTTTGACACTTCGAGCTTCGATTCTATTTTCAAAAATTTAACTCAGCTTTGATTCGAGTTTATATTTCTGTTTCACAAAAAATAACTGCCGGCGAACACAAGTGACTATAATAACTTCAAAATAAATTATAACTGATTTATGGGGTCTGAGCTGTCGAAGCTGAGTATGAGTTGGCATGTTGGGGTATAAGTTTTGGGAGAACACCCCAACCTTAAACTTAAAATTCGATTTTACGCCGCTCGTCGCCAGAACAATAGTTCAGAAATTGCAATTTTTTTCAACGACCCCGGCGTCTTGCCTGTTCACAGTTGATTTTTCGGGATTGCTACTGTGGATTCAAGTATTCTAGCTGGCCATCACTTACTATGAAAGATGAGTTGGCCATCACTTACCAAATCCAAGTTGGCGATCATTTACTGCAGTAACTAACACTGGCTATCACTTGTTGAAGAACAGTTATAGCCATATACCATTATGGCAGCCTCACTGTATAAAATTTATTTATTTTAATTCTCTGTAACTCCTGAATTCAAGTTTCAAACCCTTAGTTATTGTGTCAATTTGGAAAACCGAATCTACTCTTTCAGAAAATCATCACTTTAGGGCGGTCGGTCTGTAACTGCGCCAGTCACATGACATAGTCGTGCGCGCCATGTCAAATTAGGATGTAAATCTACAGCTCGGCGCCTTTGGTATTCGCCAAAGCAGTTAATCTACACCCTGGAGACGTAAATAAACTGCTCGGAGCAGTAGATTTACACCTTAGGGCTAGGATGTAGATTAACTGCTCGGAGCAGTTAATATACAGCTTAACTCCTGACTGTTTATACTAGTTAGTATGTACATGCCATTATACAGTACTCCAGGAATGACTAACCTTTTCAGTGTGACGTGCAAATCCCAAAAACAAATATATCTCGCGTGCAAGTCGATTTTAGTTAACAATTTTTTTATGCTCCCACATACACGTATAACGCAAGTTCAGAAAAATAACAATTATTATTGTGATTTTGCATTGAATAAGATAGCAAATCAATCCGAAGCTCATAATTTGTAACCTTTAGTTGTATAGAACGTTCAATAATATCTTCTGTGAGCCGGCGACTGTTTTTAGATAACATAAAGTTTATTGATGAAAAGTAGTTCACCTATATATGAAGCACTAAGCATAGTTAGAAGCGACTTAGCAAGTCTTTTATAGCATTGAACGCCGTCTGGTAAAACGTTCAATACGTTGAGCAATAATTTTTGCGCATGGCTATTGTCCTTTCTAGCCTGAATTATGTCTTATTGCTGATTAGGCTCGTCAAATTCAGACGAATAAGATACACTTGCTTCCAAATCTGCCATTTCCGATTCTGGATTCTGAATATCTATCCACTGAAAGTATGCAGTCTGCAAATCTTCATAATGAGATCAATGTGCATATCAAATTAACTAAAATGTTTTTTCGAAACCAGAAAATTGATTCAAGCGTTCTTAAAATAGAATGATTGACTCTTAAACAACAGCTGATAATGTTTTAAAAATTAAATTCGAACTATTGAAGTGCTGACTAACATCAGCAAAGAACATGAAATCAAACAACCACAGAATGTCTTTTTATTCTAAAAACTTCGACTGCTGTTGATTAAGGAACAAATTCTAGACATTTTGTCTATCACAACCAGCTAACTTGAAGTTCTCTTTTATTTTATTTAAATATAAATTTCTATTTGTAATATCTTAAAAAATGAATCTGCACTTTTAAGCCATGTAGATTTTATAAATAATTTGACACCAGTCAACGCTTTTTGGAATCGCTAAACCGATTTTGTTTTCAGCAAGACTATATGCAACTTCAAAACGCGCAGCTAAAAGCTGGTTTACTTTATTACGATATGTAACAAACGATTTTTACTGATTATTATATTTATAGTTTTTACTTTATAAACTCTTTCAGTTTGACTGGGGTAAGCGTAGTGAAATTTTTGTGGTTTGTGGTAAAATGACGGTCAACATTAGATTTACGACAGACATCGCTATTAGAACAGCTTTGTTGTTTGATTTAAGAACTGCATATTGAAACTCACAATTATTAAAACGTGTCCGTTAAAATAACTAGATTTAATAAACTTTAACAATTTAATTCAGCCAGTACACGTGCTAGACAACTGGAAATACAAGTATTTTTTGATTTCTCGAATCTTTGCTATAGATTAAATTTGGCGCTTTTACCATCGGTTTGTTACAACACACGAAATGGAAGAACTGATAAAATTGGGCAATAGCAATTTCTTCGCTCTATGATTTTTTACGTTTACTTTGTAAGCAACAATAAGATCACTGAGTTTATGAGAACTTAAACTTTTACAAAATAAAATTTAAAACATGTTTTTAGAAAAATATCATCATATCGAATGATCCTCCGCGTGCAAATTTTCAACCTTGCGCGTGCAAGCTTTTGCACGCGTGCAGTGGGTTAGTCATCCCTGCTGAGTACTCTATCATTTTCTATCATATTCCATCAATTCCAAGGAACGAGCACCCGATCAAATTTATTACGTAGTATAGTGAAAACTATAGTCAGCTCGTGTAACTGTAACTATAGTTCCACTGGAAAACGCTCAAGAAAAAACATATTCGAATCATCATATTATTAGTAACACTGGTACTGACACTGACAGTTACCTTTACCGAATTCTTAATTTTGTAACTTTTATTATTTGGTTTAGAATACGATTTGAGGGCTTCAAGTGGACGCGGTTTAGATCATAGATACTGGGAGGGAAGTATAAGTGACAAGTTGTGACATTAAAATCCAAAAAGAACATCCGGCGATCCGGCACTATTGATCCTTAAAGATGCAGAGCGCTCGTGGAGGACTACGAGGACAACGAGGAGCAGCTAGGTCCCATGAAAATGTGCTGAAAAGCAAAGTCGGCTGCGACGTGACCTTTAAAGTTGGTCCAGAAAAGGAAATAATTTCTTGTCATAAAATCTTTTTGATTGCTCGCTCAAGCGTTTTGGAGGTTATGTTTGAGGACAGATGGACCAACAATTATGGGATTACGGGGGATAACGAGATCATTAAGTTACCCGATGTGGAGTCTGGGATTTTTCAGTCTTTTCTCGAGGTAATTGAGCGTTTTATTTAAGAAATAATGAAATACTAACTAGTAAGTATGGTATGCTGAAATCATCATTTGAGTTAGTTCATTGTTAGTAAGAGTTGAAGTTAGGGCTAAGTAGTAACTAGTTAGTATTAGTCGAAAAGTTGTAAAACTCAAAGTTGCAGAATCAGGCCAATACGTTTGAAACAAGAATAAATTCAACGTTCTTTATATGTATCGATTAAATCGATTAGGATCGGTGCACCCGCGCGGTGACACACCACCATAAGAAATTCTGCCACCAATACCAACTCACCCTATGCGCTACTACCTCTGTAGGTTTATTGAATTAATTAATTTAAATAATTATTACATTTCAGTTTATTTACACTGACTTCATTGATGTAGCTGAAATGTCTTGTGAGAACATAGAGCAGCTTTTGTATTTGGCTGAGAAGTACGATGTAGTCAAATTGAAGAATCGATGCGAGGAGACGCTTATGCCGATGCTGGAATTAAATAGTGTGATTCAAATTCACTCAATAGCGGAGCACTACTCTTTGACCCAGTTGCTCACAACTACGAAATATATGATGACCAAGTATTAAATATTTTACTCCAAACCTCAGTATTAAAAAAATATAGTTTTGATTTACGCGTATTTATTGTTCAGTTCATATATTTTTGGATTCAGCTTACAATAATTTAAATGGACTTGCCATTATTTGAATAATATATAGGAAATTCAAGGAGCTGATTTCGGATCCAAGTTTTCTTACCATAGATGCTGCAGTACTGACAGGAATTGTTGGAGGTGATGGCACTACTGTGGACGAGCTCAAACTATTCCATGCATTAATGAAGTAAAGATTCCTTTTTTGTTTCAAACCTATGTAGGACATGGTTTTTCATAATTTTAACCTACTTCGCTATACGAGAGGCAACTAATACATTCACCTAACACTCCATAAAAAATACTTGATTTTTTAAAAATTTATTGCAGATGGTCTGAGTTCCAATGCAAAAAATTGAAATTAGAGCCATCCGGCAACAACTTGAGGTCTGTTCTAGGGCCGATATTACCTCATATACGGTTTCCACTCATGGGAAGTTTGAAATTTCGTAAACATGTTGTTCCTTCAAATATCTTAACGACACAGGAAAAACTGGATATTTTCGAGTACATCGGTCTGGACATGGAGGGCAGGTTTGTCATTTGTCATGGTTATTTAATTGAACATTTTCATTCACTTATTACTTTAGTGAACTTGACTCTGCAATACAAATTACTGTAACATTGTTTAGTTTAAGTACTGGAAAAGGAGACGAGCATGCACTGTAAGACATACACAAGTCATAAAGACAGTTTTATTATAGGGCTAATTTTGATACAACTCGCTCTGGACTGCAATTTAACGTAAATAAAAGAAAAGCAGGTGATAGATTCAACGCGAAGAAACTTATTTACTCCAAATCCCAAGAGACACAATCCACCACCCGAGGACAAGGTGCAGCGGCGTCCCATATAAATGTGCTGAAACGCAAGGTCAGGTGTGACGTGACCTTTGAAGTTGGTTCAGCGAAGGAGATCATCTCTTGCCATAAAATCTTCCTTATTGCTCGCTCAAGCGTTTTCAAGGTTATGTTTGAAGACAGGTGGATCAATAACGAAAATAATGGAGATGACGAGATCATTAAATTACCCGATGTGGAGTCTGTGAGCTTTGAGTCTTTCCTTAAGGTAAGCTATTTCGAAAACGAAATATTAAAGTATCAACTTTTGTTTAAAAGTAATATCCTCATTGGAGGACAGTGTCAAATTTATCTCCATAATAATAAAATCCAAATAACGGTGTCCGATCTCCACCGTCCGCTGTCCGCTGTCCGCTGTCCGCCATTATATACTTACACTGGCCATTATACTACAGATCTGAATAATCTAAGTAGTAATAATATATGTACCTGCATAATCATAAAATTCTATGCAAAGCAATCGGATTTTGAACGAAGGGAAGGGGGGGGGGTTGAAAGCGGATAGGCGACAGACGCCGGAGGGCAGAAATATTTAAATTGTGTGAATTGTGTAGATAATTCAGTTATTTCAATATATCAAAAAATTAACTAACGATTTGCTTCCGTTCGCAGAACGGGCCGGTTTACTGGTTTTTAATAAAGTTGTCTTTCTCTCCTAAGGCAGAGAGTGAACAAGAGATACAATGGTATTACAGCAAAGATTTCATTTATTTGGATTTCAGTTTCTTTACGCTGATCTCATCGAGCCAGCGGACAAGTCAGTCCCGACAGTAAAAGATCTTTTGTATTTGGCTGAGAAGTACGATGTGTTCAAGCTGAAGAGGAGATGCGAAAAGATACTTTTGTCAAAGTTGGCAGTGAAGAATGTTATTCACATTCACACATTAGCTGAGCAGCACTCTTTGGTCCAATTGCTTGGAGCTGCTGCAGAAAAGATTACTTCGTAATTCAAACGCAAACTCTGCTTTATCTCATACTACCCAACCTACAAATCGTATATTTATTCAATCTGTCTTTTTTTGGTTTGGTTTGAATTGTCAATACTTTAATAACGCAGGAGATTCTGGAGGCTTATTTCGGATCCAAGTTTTTTGACCCTGGACGTTTTGCTGCTGACAAAATTTGTTGCAAGTGATGACATTGATGTAGACGAGTTGGATCTGTTTAACGCATTGATGAAGTAGATATTTATATTTTTATTTCTTACCTAACATGATACATTATTACTCAATTATATTCAACTTTTAACAACGAAATGTTTTTATTTAATGTTCCTGTTTCTGTAATGTAGCTGGTCAGAGTCCCAGTGCAAAAAGTTAAAATTAGAGCCATCCGGAAAAAACTTGCGAATTGTTCTTGGACCGATATTGGCTCATATGCGGTTTCCAATCATGGAAAGCAGGCAATTTTGTAAATTCGTTGTTCCAAGAAACATCTTAACGGACCAGGAAAAATTGGCAATTTTTGAGTATATTTGTCTTGACAGAAAGGACAGGTTGGGTCAAAATACCTACTCAAGTACTTTAGCATTCACTTTTCTTTCGCTCACCAATAAACTTTAAGGATATTCCCTTTACCTTTAAAATACACTTCGGACGTTCAGACTAATCGAAGCTTGCTTCCCTTATCCTGAAAGAAGACGAACAATTTTTATCACATTATTTTTGATATTCTTGGTAAAATAATGAAAAGCGCACTAATGAGCTATACTATGCGAATTGATTTTATTACAGAGAAAACTTTGATGTATCTCGCCTGGGTTACAATGTACATGCAAGGAAGGTATAAAGTAACTGTTAAATCTTTATATGTAAATTTACAATAATGTAGAAACGAGAAGCCTTTGGAGAAAAGGTTTTGTCATACAAGGAACGAAATGCCTTTAATAATTCCAAATTCGTCTGTTCCATTGTGTTTAAGGGTTCTACGAAACAATATTAAAATAATTTGAAAATCCAGAACCGGACTGTTTAGGAGCCAAACCATCCAGATTTTATTGGTTAGTGATGCTTTACTTTGGTGTTATTTTTCATGCATTCAATTTCAATAATTAAAACTTCTGAAACGGTCGGAATGTCCTTTTATTTTTATGATGAATATTGTTTCATAACTTTTATTATAGCGGGGTCGGGATAAAAAATGCGACACCTGCTGCCGTCCGGTCCGTCCTTTCATGACATCTTCATAACCAATTTTATATTTCCATATTATATTCTTTAAGGATGTGGTTTGTTGATTACTACTTTGTCTGCATTTTTTTATAAATTCTTATTTATGACTCTTGATGTATAACTGCAATCATATGGATATGGTGTGTGGTGACTGGTGATGACACTTCCTCCATTGATAGTCATAATGAATTAAATGAATAAAACGAACACAATTCCTATTCACTTGTTTATATTGAACTGAATTAATTACGGCTTATTGCTCAAGTTTCTGCGTGTAGTCAAAAGTAAAGCAAACGATTATAAGCTGTTCACACGTTAGCAGCTGTATTTTCATACGAAGCTGTAAAGTTGAGTTGAGTTAATTTTACAACTGAAAAATTAAATTCCCGCCGTTTCATTTTGCACTTAAATAGTACATACGAACATATTCAAGTATTAAAAATCTTAATTGCTATTCCAAATTACATTTACACATCAATTATTATTCCTCCTACCTAAGTACAGGGTATGCTAAATGCATTAAAAATTAAAGTGCTATGCATTTGACTAATAAGTGTAAGAACAATTCCAATCAAATCAACAATTAAAAGGCTGCCGATAAGATTACCACGGTGAGTGAACGGAAAGACGAAATACGTTTCAACCTGCGGTATAATTTACTTACTATATTTACATATCACAATGGACAAAACTTAAGATTTTTTCTTTGCTACATATTAAAATAGTTTAAATCTCACTATAGACAGTATATCTTCTCTGGGCTATTGAATAAATCCGTCTACGGCCCATATTTTTGCCCCTTGCCCTTTAAGTACCTCTGACCACTTATATTAGTATTGGAAAACTACAGACACAGAAATCTAATTCCCATATTATAGGCCAGTGCCTAGGGTATTATATTGTGGGCCAGATTTTTTTATGTTGTCCGATGTCGTACATAGGCATCTGGGAAGCAAAGTTTCATTTATTCACATTTTAACCAAGCGATTATATGAGGAGCGTATTGGTCCTCTCATGTTTGGTGGTTAGGTAATTGCAGCTAAACGAAAATAAAAATTCCAAATGTCTATTATGGAGTGCCTAAGCAAGTGTATGACTTTCTTGAAAATGCAACATGTAGGCTAAACCAAAGTTTCGATCTAATTGTTCCAAATGTCCGTATGTTGGTAATGAGATGAGGCACTTACAAAACCCTATTCTTAAGGGTTCCGGGTTGCGGTGGGACAACTAATTCATGATCGGTGTTGAACTGCGTCATTCGTATTTTGTATGTCTTTGTATTTCACTTTTCAATGCTGCCAGTCATTGAGTAAATGGGAGTAAATTCAATAAATTCCCTCTAGCCAAAACGCGGGATTTGAGAAATTATAGTATATTTTTAGATTAAGATTTTAAGATCAATAAGATAAGATCTGATTGCATTTTCACCGCAGTTGCATTTTACCGCATAAAAGAGCCTGCCTACGTGACGCCAATGGATATGAAAAATATAGGCACTGGGGAGTGCGCATAAATTACTTAGTACATCGAGAGGGGGCGGGGTAGGGGTTAAAGTTGCCTATCTTTTTACATAGGCATACATACCGAAAAAGAGGGGTTGGGGTTCAACATTGCTGATTTTTATACCACGTAACTTATGCACGTTTCCTTTATATCTTACATGCCATCATTCAGGAATGTTCCAAGCAACGAGAGCACCATCACCATCTCAACCTTTATTAGGGGCTGTCCATAAATTATATCATCGAAATATCTCCATTTCTAGGACCTTGTGACTCCCCTGTCATCAGCTTAACCATTGCGTAAATGGCTATATTTAACATGGGATGTCATAAATATTCCAGTAGACCCATTGACCCTACCCATCATATCATTTATGGACGACCCCTTACGTAGTGAGTAACTCTGTATGAAGGAATTTAGACACTGCCACTGGTTAACTGCTACCAAAAATATATTCCAATTATTTTTGATTAACACCACTTACAACCTATTTTGATTAGGACTCTGGAACTGCAAGTTAGTTAACTTTGCAGTATTCATAATTTAGTTTTCCAATCGGTTAAATATACGATTTGGTGGCTTCAAGGTGTAAGTCCCGTCCCACAGAGAAGTTACTTGTGACTTGTGACAAGTTGTGACCTTAAAATACAAAACAGCATAGGACCTTCAACCTTCCGAATCCTTAAAGATGCAGAACGCCCGAATGGCCCGAAAAGAACTGGGAGGAGCAGCATGGTCGCATGCAAATGTGCTGAAACGCAAGGTCGGCTGCGACGTGACCTTCGAAGTTGGTTCAGCAAAGGAAATCATTTCTTGCCATAAAATCTTTTTGGCTGCACGTTCCAGCGTTTTCAAGGAAATGTTTAAAAACGAGGCTACGACTGCGGAAGAGCTCCTTAAGTTGCCTGAGGTGAAGCCTAGGATTTTCCAATCTTTTCTCATGGTAATTAAGTGTTTTATTCATGAAATAAATACTAAATATGTTATGCCGTAATCAACTTAGGTAAGGTGAGAGTGAACTAGGTAGCATAATGGTGGTTTGCTGATTTTATTCGTATGACACAAACACTTTGTGAAACTCAAAGTTAAATAACACGCTTTGAAAAATATGAAAGAGTTTAACCACATTATTACTGTTAGTTTTTTACTGATATTTCTGTTACTTCGACCTCAACAGCAGAAGCTGTTAACAGAAGTCAACATGAACAACGAAGTTCAGTTAGGGATTTACTGATACTGCAGTTTGTTAAGTTTTAATTTTAAATCAGTGTTAGATCACGCAACAGTTAACCCTTTTGAACGATTCTATTAATTGAAACATAAGACAAAAAGTTGGTAGGAACCCGCAACCTTCGTCGTAGGCGTAGGTAATTTCCTTCTTAACCACTGGACTGACAAAACGCATGGACACATTTACATTGCACATGTCATTAAACATGTTGCATGTTAGTAGTAGCAGTCAGTGGACAGTGGACATTTACTAGATCTAAATGATCAGCATTTAGATTTAAATGCCTGGACATTTAAATCTAAATGCTAAGCAATTAGAACTAAACCTCGGGCGTTTAGATATAAACTGTCACCTGACACTATATAAAACTAAAACGAGGGTATTTCAAATTTCGGAATTATATCTTTCAAAATTTCGAGATTTCAATACCGATCTCAACCTATCAGTCAGTAGAAACTAAAACAACAAGATTTTATCCTTCGATTTTCATAAAATTTACTCGCGGTCAGTCAGAGTTCTGAACGGTCCGCTAATTTGAAGGCGCGCAGGCGCAAATACGGATTTTAAAGTAATTAGATCTAAATGCTCGACATTTAGATCTAATTGCTTTGACAATAAACATTAAGATTTAAACGCCCGAGGTTTAGTTCTAATTGCTCAGCATTTAGGTTTAAATATATTTCGTGCATTTAAATCTAAATGCCGATCATTTAGATCTAGTCAATGTCCACTGACTGAGTAGATCACTAATTTAGCATACATACATAATATACAGTTGACATAAATGCTTCAACAGCATTACTGTAGATTTAAACTTATTTTCTGTTGAATTTGTGTAACATACAGCGCTGTTACAAGTGTGGTTAACCGATTTTCTGACTCTTTTTAAAATTTAATGATAAACCTGTTAAAGTTAACGTCCAAACCTGTTAGCGCTGTCTAAAAAATGGTTGTTAAGGTCTTTTCGTTTTCTCACTAGTAAGCATGTATCAATTGATTGAATAAATTCAACATTCTGCGTACATATCGATTTGGCCGGGATAGAATTACAACCGACGTGACACATTACAGGATACACCATTAGGAATTACCAATACCAACTCTCTCACTCTCTCCCTATGCCTTGGTACTTATTGGAAAATAGCGTAAACTAATTATGTACTGAATTATGTATTTTGACTACGATTTTTTATTACTATTTGGCTTTCAGTTTATTTACACCGACCTCATTCATTCAGCTGACCGGTCGTGTCGAACATTAAAGCAGCTCTTGTATTTAGCCGAGAAGTACCATGTGTACAAGTTGAAGGATCGGTGCGATGAGATGCTTTTAATGATGCTAAAACCAAATAATATGATTTACATTCGTTTAATAGCGAGGAAGTACTCTTTGACGCAGTTGCTCGGACCTTCCAAATATATGATGACCAAGTGAATAATATTATATTCTAAATCTCATGATTTAAAAAATATTTTTAAATTGTTGTCCGTCTGCGCATCATTGGCCAAGATCTTAACAGCAATCTTGTATAAAGGAACTAACAGGTTTAGTTGTTGAATTTACCAGGTTTTTCTGTAAATTTTAAATTATTTGAGAGAAGGGATATCGGTCAGTCACGTGTAACAGCGCTGTTTTACAAAAAACCAACAGCAAATCAGTTAAAATCAACAGTAAACTTGTTAAAGCATTTATACCACTATATAATTATGCTAAAATAGTGATCCATTGCTAAGTTTGTTGTGTCAGTCCAGTGGTTGATGCTAATGATGAATACTGCTATATTATAAAGACATAATTTTATTATTTTGTAAATTTTGATTTATCTCGCTCTCGACCGCGTTTCAACTAAAAAGAAGAACGAAATGTGCTAAACTCCAGTTAATGAAGGCAAAGAGAATTGTCCTCGAATCCCAAGGGACGCAACATACCCGAGGACAACGTGCAGCGGCAGCGGCGTCCCATCTAAATCTGCTGAAACGCAAGATCGGGTGTGACGTGGCCTTTGAAGTAGGCCAAGCAAAGGAAATCATTTCTTGCCATAAAATCTTCCTGATTTCTCGCTCAAGCGTTTTCGAGGTTATGTTTGAGGACAGGTGGACCAATGATGGGATTAAGGGGAATGATGAGATCATTAAGTTACCCGATGTGGAGTCTTTGATTTTTCAGTCTTTCCTTTTGGTAAGCTATTTCGAAAAAAAATAATAAAAAATTGTACTAACTTTTGTTTAAAAATTAATCCGATGGTTTAAGGCAGAATTTAAATAAAGGTCACATTGTTTCACTTTATTGAATTACAGTTTCTTTACGCTGACCTCATCGAGTTAGCTGATAAGTCGGTCCCGACAGTAAACGAACTTTTGTACTTGGCTGAGAAGTACGATGTGTTGCAATTGAAGAATCGATGCGAGGAGATGCTTATGGCGATGCTGGCAGTAAATAATGTTCTTTACATTCACTCAATAGCTGGGCAGTTCTCTTTGGTCCGCTTGCTCGCAACTGCTGAACACAAGATTACATCGTAATGAACGCATACTCTGCTTTATCTCATGCTAGTTGACCTTTACAAATACAAATCGTATGTTTATTAAATCTGTCTTTTGAAGTATTTAGTTTGGTTTGGTTTGACTTGTCATTACTTAAATAACGCAGGGAATTCTGGAGGTTTATTTCGGATGCAAGTTTTCTGACCCTGGACACTTCGTTGCTGACAAAATTTGTCGCAAGTGATGACCTTGATGTGGACGAGCTGGATCTATTCCATGCATTGATAAAGTAGAGATGTCTATTTTTATTTCTTACCTAACGCCTAACATGATTTATTTTTTTTAAAAATATATTCAACTTACAACAACGAAATGTTTTTATTCCATGTTTCTGTTATGTAGCTGGTCGCAGCTCCAGTGCGAAAAGTTAAAATTGGAGTCGTCTGGCAAAAACTTGCGAACTGTTCTGGGACCGATATTGGCTCATATACGATTTCCAATAATGGAAAGCTCGGAATTTTGTAATTATGTTGTTCCAAGGAACATTTTAACGGATCAGGAAAAATTGGCAATTTTTGAGTACATTTGTTCTCACAGCTGGCGCAGGTTTTTTTTAAAATGCTTACTCAAGTAGGTACCTTAGTATTTAGAACTCACCAGTAAACATAAAGGATATTCACTATACTTACGACACATTTCAAACTCATTGAGTCGTTCTTCATCCCGAAAGCAGAGGAACAATTTGTAGCACATTATTTTTGACTATTCTTGGTAACATAATAAAGAGGGTACTAATAGGCTTTACTATACGAAATTTTTTTATTGCAGAGACGAAGTTGGTGTATATCGCCTGGGTTTCAAAGTTCATGCAAGGAAGGTAAGAAGCTGTTAAACTTTTAGACAGATGTAAATTTACATTTATGTAGGAACGTATAGTCTTTATAGAGGATACGTTTTGTTGTAAAAAGTACGTAATGCTTTTAATAATTTCTAATTCTGCTGTTTAATTTTGTTTTAGGGTTCTACGAAACAATATTAAAATAATTTTAAGTTCCAGAATCTGAATGTGTAGGAGCCAAACCCTCCAGACTGTAGGAGTTAGTGAAGCTTAAATCTCGTGTTTTTTATAAGTATGCATTCAGTAAAATTAAATCCGATGAAACTGTCGGAGTGTCCTTTTATTCCTTTGATGATTGATATTCATTGCTTTTAGTTTAACAGACATAGTAAGAGATGTGCCAGCCGCTGCCGTCCGGTTCATCCATTCATGTCACCTTCAAAATCAATTTTATATATGAATACATTCTTTAATTATACGTCAACTGCTTTGTTTGAATTTTAAAAAAACATTCTTAGTACCTAATAGCTCTGTGAATTTGCGTATACTGAGATAATGTAATCACATGGTAATTACATTTCCTTCGTTCCTACATTAAAGGCAAAAGTATTTGTACAATTCAAAAGCATGTAAGTAGAACATTATGCTTTTTTTAAAAACATGTAAATAGAACATTTTGCATTTTTCAAAAACATGTAAATAGAATATTTTGCACCTTTTAAAAACATTTAAATACAACAGTAAACATTAATTAAAACATTTTCGCTCTCCAGTTTTCAATAGTCGAGTGCAAATTACTGCTCAAGAATTTATGTTTCCCTAGGGATTGTGCACAAATGACGTCATTGAAAAGTAAGCATTTCTAAGACCATGTTCCCCGCTGTCACCAGATTAATCATATTGTGTAAATGACTATCTCTAGCATAGGATTGCCAGGTAGACCCATTGGACCTTTGAATGACGTCATTTGTGGACGAACCCTAACGTCTTTATTTTCTTCATAAGAAACACGAAACTTTCTTACAATCTCTTAATTATTTGGTAACCAATGCCATGCTGTATTATTAAAACAGCAAAGCTTCCAGATGTAACAACTGTGACTGTGTAATTGAACTTTATAGTTTGCATATCGATCTGCTAGGGATCGTCCGTAAATGACGTTTTCAGTAGGGTAAGTGAATCTAGTCATGTAGTGATGACATGCCGATGCCGTGGTAAAGATAACAGTTGAACGCAATGTTAAAGTGATGACATGGGGATGAATTGGCCTTAAAAAGTGATAATTTGTGGGACGTCATTTATGGTCCACCCTGTACAAATAGTACATAGGAATTTGATACTGATGCGAATAGATTTTGTTTCATTAAAAGAGGGTGAAACTATTCAAAGGGGCACATTAAGATATTTTTTAATAAGAATCAGTTGTTTTTATTGGGTTTAGTGGACTTAACGTGTTTTGCCAGAAAACGGCTTTTGAACGAATTATTTAGTTCTAGTGACCTTTGACCTCTAATATTTCACAGTTTGCATTATATGTACTTAGTCGTTCTTAAGCACCAATAATCTCAATTTCTGAAAAAATGGACTTAACGCGTTGTGCTAGCAAACTACTCAAATGTCCGCGATGATTCACCAGATATGTTGGCTGGTCCTAAATTATTGATTCATCACAAATGCGAGACGACTGTGGTATTTATAATGATTTAGTATTTGTTCACTTAACTATTAAATGGTACGTTAAACGTCAATATTCTGTTACTAACTAATAGGTATTATATATTTGTTTTATTACACATTGAGCTAAGTTTTAAAATATTGTGAGTCTCATGGATTACATACGTGAGATTTGTATTGCTAAAAATATTTTCATAGAAGACCATTATTTTTGAAGTATTCATCGTTTAGATTTACATAGACTGTCAGCAGAGACAGCTATATACGCATACGAGATATAAATAGATGCCAAATTATAATTAATTATTGTTGTGTAATGTATACAACAGATGTTTAAGGTTTGTTAATTTTATATTTTTTCGTATGTTTGTATACATTTAGTAGCCAAATATAACGGCGTTAATTTAACTTTTCACTTGTAAAATTAACTCAACTTGCACTTTTGTATGAGAACACAGCTGTTGTGGTGTGAACAGGTTAATCCTTCGCTTTACTTTCCACGTTATGCAAAAGCTTCGGTAATAAACTAAACAGTAATCAACTTTCAGTTCAATTTCAACAAGGAAATTGGCTCGTTTTATTCATTTAATTCATTAACACTCTTAATGCTGGAAGTTTAATAGAAATATCCTAGTATACGCAGTTTTACAACATGGGTCATGAGTAAGAATTTGTAAAAAAACGCAGACGAAGTAGATATCGACGAAACACATAATTAAAGTACGCAGTTATACGGAAATTATAAATTTATATTTGTAGGTACTTTGAACGAACTAATCTGTCCAAACTTTTAACTCAATTGTACTCAGATATAACCAATTTTTCAAGGTCCGTTAAAATGATCCTTTAACTTTTTGCACTGGGGCTGCGTCCATCTATACCAGGAACATTGAATAAAAACATTTTGTTGTTAAACGTTCAACATATTTTGAATAGAAATAATATATCATAATAGATAAGAAATACAAAGAGAACTCTGTACTTCAGTAATGCATCAAGATTCGGCGCGTCCACATCAGTGTCATCAGTTGCAACAAATCTTGTGAGCAAAGAAGTGTCCAGGGTCAAAAGACTTTCCTTAGGAATAAGCCTCCAGAATTCCCTAAGTAGTAAAGTAATGGCAATTCAAACCAAATCAAATTGAAAACTAAACAAAAGACTGATTTAAACAAATATACGATTTGTAGGTTAAGTAATATGATATAAATCTAGAGTTAATTACGAAGTAATCATTTGCTTAGCAGTTGCGTGCAACGAGATTAGAGAGTACTGCTCAGCTATGGCGTGAATGTGAATAACATTTGTAAACTTCAGCATCGACATAAGGATCTCCTCGCATCGATTTTTCAACTCCAAAACATCGTACTTCTCAGCCAAATACAAAATCTCTTTTAATGTCTGGACTGACGACTGACTCGCCAGCTGGTTCGATGTGGTCAGCGTAAAGAAACTGAAATTCAATAAAATAAAATCATTGCCACAATTTCACTGTGCCGTCTATTTACTCTCTGCGGAAATTCATGGGATTAATTTTGAAAGGACAGCTATGACAGCTCCTAATTTATTATTGTTTTTTTCGAAATTGATTACCTTAAGAAAAGACTGAAAACTCCAAGGTTCCACGTCGGGTAACTTAATGATTTCTTTATCCCCCTTATTTCCATGATTGGTCCATCTGTCCTCAAACATAACCTCGAAAACGGTTGAGCGAGCAATCAGAAAGATTTTATGGCAAGAAATGAATTCATTTGCTTGACCTACTTCAAAGGTCACGTCACACCCGACCTGGCTATTAAGCACATTCAGATGGGACTCTGCCGCACGTGGTCTTCGAGTGAATTTGGAGTAAATTAGTCTCTTTGCATCAAATTTAGTGCCTCTCTTTCTTTTATGTACGTTAAAGCGCAGTCCAGACTTTGTTACGCAACGAAGAGTTCCGTCCGCAGGACGGGCCGGGTTACTAGTGTCTTCATAATATTATGTGCGTCTTACAGTATACATGAGTTTGTTTTATTTTTTAGTATTTAAGTCAAACAATGCTCAAGTAATTTATACTGCAGAGTCAAGTTTACTAAGTACATGAAAATTTTTAAATTTAAACCATAACCAATCTGCCCTCCTTGTCCAGACAAATGTACTCAAAACCATCCAATTTTTCCTGTGTCGTTAAGATATTTGAAGAAACCACATATTTCCGAAATTTTAAACTTCCCATGAGTGGAAACCGTATATTAGCCAATATCGACCCAAGACGAGACCGCAAGTTGCTGCCAGATGGCGTTAATTTTAGCTGTTTGCATTGAAACTTCGACCACCTGCAATACATCAAAAAATATATCGCAGTGTTGGGTCTGTGATCAATGTTAAAGGATTATAGAAGTCAAAGGTTACGTTGTCACGTAGCGGAGTAGGTTAAAAATGCCGAAAATCATGCCCTAGGTTTAAATAACAAAAGAAGAATCTTTACTTCATCAATGCATGGAATAGTTCGAGCTCGTCCACAGTAGTGTCATCACTTGCAACAATTTCTGTCAGTACTGCAGCATCCATGGTCCGAAAATTTGGATCTGAAATCAGCTCCTTGAATTTCCTACATTATTCAAATAAGTGTAATTCAATCCTAATTATTGTATTTACTCCAAAAACATATGAACTAAATAACACAGGCAGAAACCAAAACTATTTTATATTTTGACATTTAGAGTAGAATATTTATTACTTGGTCATCATATATATGGTAGTTGAAAGCAACTGGGTCAAAGAGTATTGCTTTGCTATTGACTGCATGCGAATCACATTATTCAGCGCCAGCATCGGCACTAGCATCTCCTCGCATCGATTCTTCAACTTTCGCACATTGTACTTCTTGGCTAAATATAAAAGCTTCTTTATATTCGAACAAGAAATGTGACCAGGTTCGACGAGGTCAGTGTAGATAAACTAAAATCCAATAAAAATAGAATCACAGTCAAAAGTAAAAGTGTTCAGCACATAATCTAACTATTATAATTATTATAATGGAACACCTACCACGAGAAAAGTCTGAAAAATTCCAGGCTCCACCTGTGGCAATTTAATGGGCTCTCCAACTGTAGTAGTCTCATTATTGATCAACTTGTCCTTAAACATGTACTCGAAAACGCTGGAACGAGCAATCAAAAAGATTTTATGGCAAGAAACGATTTCCTTTGCTGAACCAACTTCAAAGGTCACGTCACAGCCGACCTTGCGATCCAGCACACTTTTATGGGACGCAGCTGCTCCACTCGGTCCTCTTCGGGCTACTTCGGCGTTCTGCATCTTTTAGGATTTGGAATGTCTGATTCTGTTTTATATTTTAATGTCACAACTTACTTCCATGTTTCTACTCGGCGTACACTTTTGCAGCCATCAAATCGTATAAACCTAAAATAATACAAAATTAAGAATATAAATATCATATATAAATAATCAAGATAGATTTTAATTGGTAATAAAAGCAACACGAATAAATCGAATATGTTTTTGTTAAGCGTTAACCAGTTGGCAGTGTGCAAATTCCCTGTACACGAACTTACTGCGTACCTAATAATGTTAAGTGGGTGCTCGTCTGCACGTTGAGTTGCATAGAACTGATGGAATATATAGTTACATGCAAATAATAGTACTATCATAGTGTGTATATTTGAATAGTTATGGATTTTCCACCTAAAGTTTGAAATTAAAAAGGAAACTTCCGTCGTAAGACACCACCAGCGTATTCGGTTTCGTTTAACACGCTCGTCATAGCCGATTTTCAAAAAAGAAGCAATTGGGGCAAGACGAGCTTCGCTGAAAAAAATAATTCATAGTTGCTTTTTGCATGCAAGTGAATGGGGAGAGGACTGGGAGTAACTGAACGCGATCGCAGTGCCACCGCAAAAAAGTTCCCACTTCTATTTCAAAAATTTGGGCGCCGGAATAGCAAGTACCACCACTATCTAATATCTATCCACTCTAGTATTATCTAGAAAGGTAGAAACAACATCGTTCTGACGTTTATCTCCGTCCGGGTGTGAACATTCACATCTAAATAAGTCCGCAAGAAATACGTCGCTTAAAAATGACGTTTGAACCCCCCCCCCCCTCTATCCTTTTTTAAATGTAGAAGTACTTTGCGTAAATGTGATCACTCCTTAAATGTAATCAGTGGCCGCCATTCAACTATTAACTCCTTTAAAAATCTGTCCAACTCATACTCATACAGCTTATAGTCTCAACTATCATTACTACTGGGTTCAGCTTCTTTCCTTAAAAACTCTGGCTATGTAAAATCATGAAAGTTTTGAGTACTAGTTTGAATTTTTGTATGCCGATTACATTTAAGAATCCATTAAATTTAAATGTACATATTTATGCTAACTGATCACATTATTGGCATTTGGGCCATTGCAAGACTTTCCGCAGTTTTTTTGTACAATGACCTGTATCTCCTGCAACTTTTAATTTTCGACAATGAGTATTTTTTTGTACACACAGTACAGTATTAAAAACGAAGTATAATGATAGCTTGTCCTTTATTGTACGTTGGCGGTGGAAAAAGATACAGATTTTCAAAGTTAAAAAAAAATGAAGCCGATCACACATACGGACTCTACTACTAGTTAATTATTTACGCCAATTACCGCCAGTGTAATGTTTAATTCATTTGGTCCATTTGGCGTTAGTCACGACAACCATGATGTAACTACACCAAAAAAAAGGAAGCCAGAACCCTTCTTTCCCATACCCATCGACGCCAAGTAATTATGTACACTCCCATATCCCATAGGCAACACTCTGGAGTTACTCATCTTGCCGGTATTCGCCTTAACTGTTAATGGCTACGACAACGGAGCTTCCTATATTTAAACAACGGCAATAAGGTAAGTGGCAGTATAAGTGGATGGTCTGGCAGTATAGTGGAAATAGCGGGTATGTGGCAGTATAATCTAATTCATAATGTTTGGTGGTCATCCGCATAGGGTTTGCGGCAGTATAAGAAAAATAATAAAATTGCCTTTAACCTGCATTCTTGCATACAATTCAGTTTTATACCGTATTCCTATTCATGACTTTATCGTCAGTCGAGTTCAGTTGTATAGGCAGTAAAATGGCGTCACAAAGTGCTGCGACAGTTCGAAAAAGTAAAACAAACTGGAAAATTAAATTCTTTTCAAATTTGGAAGAAGCTCAACTGTTTCTTTCTGACAAGTGGAACAAAAGATACACCAATAAAATTGTGGTAGGCGAGATCACGATTACGACCACAGTGTTTTATTGTGCACAGCATGGAAAGATTTTCAAGGCTAAAGTGCAGTTAGTAGTGAGTAGTGGGTGAAGGCGACGAACGTGTACACGATATGTGTGCAAACACGTATTTCGTTACTGAAGAAGCAAAGTTGCCGATCTCCAATTCTCACTAATAGCAAAATTTCCGTTCTCCAATGAGCGCTAAAAGCAAAGTTTCCGTTCTCCATTTATTAGTAACGTGAACGTCACGATCACATATCAGGCAGGAATATAAACACTAAGGAGGTCAGAATCTGCAGAAACGTTGTAAATTACTAAAATACTACGATTCCAAAATAATTAAAATGCAGTTATCTTTTTTTATATTGTTCTGCTAATTAACCATGCAAATCGACTTCAAAACGTTCTCATCATCATGACGGTGAGTTGACCGGGCAGAGTAGTGCGGGCAAAATTTCTTATCAAGGTCGTGCTGATAAGAAATTTTAACAATAGAAAAGGTAGGCCAGGTAAATTTTTTAAACGATTTGGTGACGTTCACGTTGACGTTACTAATAAATGGAGAACGGAAACTTTGCTTTTAGCGCCCATTGGAGAACGGAAATTTTGCTATTAGTGAGAATTGGAGATCGGCAACTTTGCTTCTTCAGTAACGATTTGCGTTAGCTGTAAAGAATGGCTTCATTCAGTTTTCAGTTTCTGCAAAGGTAGTCAAATTGACCGTCCAACTACCTAAGCGTGGACGACCAAAACAGGCCATACTACAGCCCTTGCTTAAGCAATAAGATGTAAATATTTATTTATTTTTAAATTTTTTATTACTACCCAAATATTACTTAGGAAAGTATTTTATTATTACCTACACATAATTTTCATCGGATCGACAGTCTTGCTTAAAAAAGCAAGATTTAATTATTTATAGTTTTATTTTTTTTTAATAATAGCAACCCATTTCTTCGAAAAAAATATCAATATTATTTACACTTGATTTACTTCGGATTGTAATTGTTATATTGTGTGCTAAATAAAGATAAAACTGCCACACCTCTAAACTGCCACATACTCCATTCGAAAGATATTTCTAACACTATACTGCCCCACCACCCATACTGCCACATTGTCCTTTTGGGCGCCATTTGTAATACTAAACTGCCAGACCCTCCACATATACTGCCAAATGCTCTACAGCCGTTTCATCCCTATGTTTTATCCTTATGTTTTATTTCTATGTTTTATCCTAGTGTTGCCGCTTCATCACTGTTATGTTTCATCACTGCTATGTTCCGACGGTTCCAATACTTCCTAAACGAGGACCATCACAACTATCTCGTCCCCTTAGCGATGAACAGTAATCAAGTTTTACAAAGTTACTGCGCTCAAGAACATTGACTTTTGACTACATGTTTATGACTATGACACTACGACATAATTAGGTATAGTGCGGAAACCGAAAACTACTAAACTCATAATGAAAAATACGGCATCGACTTGTACTTTTCGTGCGCTAGAATTCATACTGCCAAAAATTGCAACAAGTTTAATGATTTCAGTACCCCAGAACAAGCGGTTTTATTGAGTGAGTTATAACTGAAAATGTATTTAAAAAATGGAGACAAAATAGTTATCGACGAAGCACGTATTTAAAGAATGTAATATGGAAACATAAATATTGGTTTTTAAGGTGACTTGAAAGGACGGACAGTACGGCAGCGGCAGCAGTTGGCACATTCTTTACTTTGCTTCAGTAAAAGCAATGAATTATCAATCATCATAAAAATAAAATAAAATTTCTACCATTTCAAAGGATACAATAATTATTAAATACTTAAAAAACAACACTAGAATTTAGCTCCGAAAATCTGGAAGGCTTCACTGCTTGACTCCTCATCGGTCAGATTTTGGAGCTTCACATTATTTTAATATTGTTTCAAAAAACCCTTAAAAAAAACGGATTGGAATTATTAAAGGCATTACGTCTCTCCTATGACAAAATCTTTTGCTCTAAAGCGTTCTTGTTTCTGGATAATTCTAAATTTGCATATAAAGATTTAACAGTTACTTACTTTTCTTGCGTGTACTTTGAAACCCAGGCGAGATACATCAAAGTTGTCTCTATAATATAATAATTTCGTACAGTATAGCCAAATAATAATATGCCTTTCTTATTATTTTACGAATATTATCAAAAATATTGCACTATACAAATCGTTCGTCTGCTATCGCGGTAAGACAAACATGATTTAATTATTTTAAAATGCGTCGTTTTTTAAGTCGTAAAGGTAATTTTAAAAGTCCTTCAAATTTACTGGTTTTGAGAAATAGTGAAGAAACAAGTACTTAAGTAGGTATCTCGAACCAACCTGTCCTTCCTGGCCAGACGAGTGTACCCTAAAATATTCCATTTTTCCTCCTTGGTTAAGATCTTTCTAGGAACAACACATACAAAAACTTGCCAGCTTCCCATGAGCGGAAACCGTATATGAGCCAATATTGGTCCCAGAACAGTTCGCAAGTTTTCGCCAGACGGCTTTAATTTTAACCTTTTGGACTGGTACTCTGACCAACTACATAACAGGAACAACAAATAAACAGATTTTCTTGTTGAAGGTTTAACATATTTTTAATAACATTATAATATCATGTTAGAGGTAAGAAATAAAAGAATAAATCTTTACATCATTAAAGCATTGAATAGATCCGTTTCATCCACATTAGTATCATCACTTGCAACAAATCTTCTTAGCAAAGTAGTGTCCATGGTTAGAAAACTTGGATTTGAAATAAGCCTACAGAATTTCCTAAGCATTAAAGTATTCACAATTTAAACTAAACTAAATTAAAAACTTAACTAACTCACGGATAAGAAAAATCAAAGTATGCGTTTATTACGAAGTAATCTTTTCTTCAGTTGTTGCGAGCAACTGGGTCAAAGAGTACTGCTCCGCTACTGCGTGAATTTGAAGAACATTATCCAGTGCCAACATTGACCAAAGCATCTTCTCGCATCGATTCCTAAACTCCAACACGTTGTACTTTTCAGCCAAATACAAAAGTTTTCCTAATGCCGGGACAGACTCCAAGTCAGCTGGTTCGATGAGGTCAGCGTAAAGAAACTAAAATCCAATAAATTAAAATTACTACCGTAATATCATTGTGCCTTTTATTTACTCTCCGCCTCGAAACATTGGATAAAAGTTGTAAACTACATCCAGTGCTTTATTACTTCTTTTTCGGAATAGCTTACCTTTAGAAAAGACTGAAAACTCCCAGACTCCACATCGGGTATCTTAATGATCTCATCATCCATCTTATTTCCATTTTTGATCCATCTGTCCTCAAACATAACCTCGAAAACGCTTGAACGAGCAGTCAAGAAGATTTTGTGGCAAGAAATTATTTCCTTCGCTCGACCAACTTCGAAGGTCACGTCACACCTGACCTTGCGTTTCAGCAGATTTAGATGGGACTCCGCCGCACCTGGACCTCGGGTGGATTGTATGTATTGGTATTCGGAGTTAAGTCTCTTTGCCTTGAATTCAGCAACTGTCTTTCTTCTATTTACGTTGAATTTTAGTCCATAGGGAGATGCATCAAAATTAGCTCTGTAATAAAACCATGTCTTTATATATAATATAATGTTTATGTATTACAATGCATGCTATTTAAGCCCAACAATGTATTATATTGTAATTTGTAAAGCAGCGTCAAGTTTACTCACCAGTTAGTTAATAAAAATATTCAAAAAAACGCAATAACCTACCTGCCATTCCTGTCCTGACGGATGTACTCAAGAAGGTCCAATTTTTCCTGTTCCGTTAGGATTTTTAAAGGAACAACAAATGTAGTAAATACTAATCTTCCCATGACTGGAAACCGTATATGAGCTAATATTGGCCCAAGAACAGACCGCAAGTTGCTGCCGGATGGCTCTAATTTTAACTTTTTGCATTGAAACTTGGACCACCTGCAATAAATAAAAAAAGTGTATCGCATTGTTGGGTAATTAAATCAGTTTAATATTAAATGATCGACAAATTCTCGTAGCGGAGTAGGATAAAATTGTGAAAACCCATGTCCTGTATAGGTTTAAAACAAAAACGAATCTTTACTTTATCAATGCATTAAATAGTTCGAGTTCTTTCACAGTAGTGAAGTCAGATGCAGCAATTCTTTCCAGCACTGCAGCATCCATGGTAAGAAAACTTGGATCCGAAATCAGCTCCCAGAATTTCCTATAGGATTGAAATTATGGTAGGTAATTCAATCTAAATTATTGTCATTATTATTAAAAACATAATTATACACTTAAGCTAAACAACACCGACGGAAACCAAAAAAAATTTTTGAGAGTAAAATAATCATTACTTGGTCATCATATATTCTGTACTTGCGGACAACTGGATCAAAGAGTACTGCTCAGCTATTGAGTGAATGTGAATCACATTATTCAATGCCAGCATCGACATAAGCATATCCTCGCATCGGTTCTTTAAATGCAATACATCGTACTTCTCGGCCAAATACAAAAGCTCCTCTACGTTCGCACAAGACATGTCAGCTGAATCAATGAAGTCAGTGTAAATAAACTGAAATCCAGTAATAAAAATAGCAGTCTAAGTCAAAAGTGTTTAGCCCATTATTAGTTTACACAATTTTTCAGTAAGTACTAAAGCAGGGAGAGAGTTCGTCAGAGAGTCGGATTCGGATTTGTTGGCCAAAAGTCCTAATGTTGTTGATATCACCTCGGTTGAAATAATATATCAGAACCAAATCGACATACTTTACATAGTTACAACAATTTGGAATTTATTCACTCTATATTGATGCTCCATGTCTTAGTTTTACAAGTTTTCGACTAATACTAATAATTACTAGTAAAATCAGCCAACCACCATTACTACCCTGTAACTTCACTCTACTGTTGTAATTTGTGAACAAACAAATTGCAAGATTGTTATTTCTGAAATAACAAAACAATCACAAAGTACGCTGTTCACAATGTATTTTCTCAGCTAGGATTGTTATTGTGATAGATTGTGTTCGCCCACAAAACGTTCTGTGCTGACGAATGACAAAAACAGGTTTGTTCTTGTTTGTCGTCCTACGTGTTTGTTCTACATTCAACATTGTGATTGTGCACAATCCAATTTACTAGTTTGCGTTTGTGATTGTGAAAGCACTATCACAAACGAAAAGAACAATTGTTCTTTGTACACAAATTACAACAGTATAGTTCACTCTTGATTGCCCTGCCTAAAAATTCAATTTGATTTCAGCATGACATATTCGGTTTTTATTTCTTAAATAAAACACTTACCACAAGAAAAGACTGAAAAATACCAGACTCCACATCAGGTAACTTAATGATCTCGTCATCCCCACTACTCCAATGATTGTTGGTCCACCTGTCCTCAAACATAACCTCGAAAACGCTTGAGCGAGCAATCAAAAAGATTTTATTGCAAGAAATAATTTCCTTTGCAGGACCAACTTCAAAGGTCACGTCGCAGCCGACTTTGCGTTTCAGCACATTTTCATGGGACACGACACAGCTGTTCCCCCTGGTGCTCCTCGGGAGTTCTGCATGTCTTTAAGGGTTAGGAGTGTGGAGTGTCTCATGCTGTTTTGAATGTTAATGTCACAACTTGTCACAACTTGTCACAAGTACACTTCACTGTGTCTACACTGTGCACTTGCATCCACTAATATAAGCCTAATATAAAATGAAGAATTACTGCAAAGGTAACTAACAATCAGTTCCAGTGTAATCAAGATAATTATATTGTAACTGGTATTGTACGAGAATAATTGTAATGGTTAAGCTTTCAGTAAGTATTAGTGTTAGCTACCCACTGACTGGTACTGTTGAGTGTGCAAAATCCCCGTTGCCCTCGGCACGAACTTACTTCCTTATTTTGAGCTGGTCTTCGTTTCATGGAATTGATGGAATATGATGGAAAATGATAGAAAATCCGAAAATGATGGAAAATGATAGAATATCAGGAATTGATAGAAAATGATGAAAAACGATGGCAAATAATGGAAAGTCCGAAAATTATGAAAAATGTTGGGTTGTGCGAAGTAGTTATAGTTTTGAAAATTGAATCACGACATCGGTCAGTCAGCCGCCTGCCGCTCACCTTCGGGTATGAAAATTGACAACTGAAGGAGCGTGCAAAAATCACGTCGCTTAAAAAAAGAGGTTATAATTAACCCTACTCCACCTATATCCTTTTTGAGATGTTCCTACGCCAATCACCACCAATGTAATGTTTACTAAATAAATATGTTAATGAGCCTATTGCAAAACTACCGCCGCTCACGGAGCAAGACTGAACTAACCAATGCAAAATCATACGTATTCTTAAATGGCTTTATTTCCAATATGAGATTTATAGGCGCAAATCGAAGATAAATGCACAATTAACACTTAAAGATCATTAAATTGGAAGTACCGTGCCTGTGGTGACCGTAAAATTGATTCTCAGGTCGACGTATGTATTTCAACGAAAACCCCGTACCATTTTTATCTATGTCTTTTTCGACATAGATACATCATGAGTCATAAGTAAGAATTTATAAAAAAAATGGAGACAACGTAGTTATCAACAAGACACAAAATTAAAAAGTATGTATGTAGTTATATAGAAATATAAAATTGGTTTAAAGGGTGACATATCAAAGGACAGACTGGACAGCAGCAGGTGACGCATTCTTTACCCCGCTAAAAAGGGAACAATTAATATCAATCATCATAAGAATAGAAGAGTGCTCCTACCTATGAAACATAGGATTTAATAAAATTACTGAATACTTGAAAAATAACACGGAAATTAAGCATCACTAACCCCTAACTTTTGGAGGGTTTGCCTCCTAATCGGTCAGATTTTAAAATTGAAAATTCTTTCAGTTTCTTTCTTAAACCCCCTGAAATTAAAAAAAATAAATTATGTTTGTATTACGTTCATTTTATGCCAAAACATTTCCTCTAAAGGCTCCTTGTTCCTACATAATTGTTAATTTGCATATACAGATTAAGCAGTTAATTACCTTTCTTGCATGTACTTTGAAACCCAGGTCAGATGCGTCGAAGATATCTCTATAATTAAAATAATGTCGTATAGTATAGCTTCCTTTTGTATAAGATTTAATTAGTTTAAGGAATACGTAAGTATATAAGGCATGTCCTTCAAGCTTATTGTTCTGGTGAGTAAAAGTGAATACTAAAAAGTAATTAAGTAGGTATTTTGAACCAACCTGTCCTCACTGTCCAGAGACATGTACTCAAAAATAACCAGTTTTTCTTGGTCCGTTAAAATGTTCCTTGGAACAACAAATTTACGAAATTCCCAGCTTCCCATGAGTGGAAACCGTATGTGAGCCAATATCGGTCCCAGAACAGTTCGCAGGTTTTTTCCGGACGGCTCCAATTTTAACTTTTTGCACTGGTACTCTGACCAGCTACAAAACAGGAACATGGAATAAAAATATTTTGTTGTTAAAGGTTAAAAATAATTTAAATATTAATGTATCATGTAAGGTTTGAAATAAAAAGATAAATCTCAACTTCATCAATGCGTTGAATAGATCCAGCTCGTCCACATCGGTGTCATCACTTGCAACAAATCTTGTCAGCAAAGAAGTGTCCAGGGTCAAAAAACTTTCATCGGAACTGATCCTCCAGAATTCTCTGCGTTATTAAAGGAATGACAATCCAAAACAAACTAAATTCAAAACATGACAACTGGCGAATTTAATAAATATACGATTCGTAGGTCAACTAGCATGAGATAATACAGATTATTCGTTTATTACAATGTAATCTTTTGTTTAGAAGTTACGAGCAACGGGATCAGAGAGAACTGCTCAGCTATTGCGCGAATGTGAATCACATTATCCGGTGCCAACATTGACAAAAGCATCTCCTCGCATCGATTCTTCAACTCCAAAACATCGTACTTCTCAGCCAAATACAAAAGCATCTCTATGTTCGGACAAGACATGTCAGATGGTTCGATGAGGTCGGTGTAGAGAAACTGTAAGTCAATATAGTGGAACAATGTGCCTTTTATTTACTTTTTTCCTTAAAGCCTCGGATTAATTTGTAAACAAAAGTTGATGCTTTAATATTTCCTTTTCGGAATAGGTTATTACCTTAAGGAAAGACTCAAAGCTCCCAGCTTCCACATCAGGTAATTTAATGATCTCGTCATTTCCATTATTCCCGTTATTGGTCCACCTGTCCTCAAACATAACCTCGAAAACGCTTGAGCGAGCTATCAAAAATATTTTGTGGCAGGAAATAATTTCCTTTGCTTGACCAACTTCAAAGGTCACGTCACACCTGACCTCGCGCTTCAGCACATCTAAATGGGAGTCCGCTGCACCTGGTCCTTGGATGGATTGTATCCCTAAGTATTCAGGGCAAAGTCTTTCTGCCGTGATTTTAGCACGTCTCATTCTTTTATTTACGTTGACACGCAGATTAGAGTGAGATGCATCAGAAGTAGCTCTATAATAAAATTTTGTGTTTATAATATGTGATGTCTTACAATGGATGCTCGTTTTCGTTTCGCAAAACAATGCTAACCTAATTTGTAAAATTCAGCGTCAAGTGTACTTAGTGAATGAAAATGTTCTGTAAACCTTAAACCATAACCAATAACCTGCCCTCCCTCACTAGACGGAAAACTATTTAAAATTATTTTTTAAATTACGAGATTTAGAGTAAAATATGTATTACTTGGTCTTCATATATTTTGCAATTATGACCAACTTGGTCAAAGAGTACTGCTCCGCTATTGAGTGAATGTGAATCGCATTATTAAATTCCACAATCGAAATAAGCATCTCCTCGCACTGATTCTTCAACTTGTGCACATTGTACTTCTCCGCTAAATACAAAAGCTTCTCTATGTTCGGACAGGACATGTCAACTGAATCATCAATGAAGTCAGTGTAAATAAACTGAAATTCAATAATTAAATCGTAGTAAAAAAAAGTGTTCAGTACAAAATTAGTTAAAAAATGAAATTAGCAGACCACCATTATTACCTAGTGCTAGTTCACTCTCACCTTTAAACTTATCTAAAAATGTAAGTTGATTTCGGCATAACATATTTGGTATTTATTTTATAAATAAGACATTCAATTACCATGAGAAAAGTTTGAAAAATCCTAGGCTCCACCTCAGGTAACTTAAGGAACTCTTCCCCAGTCCCAGTCGTACCGTCGTCTTTGAATATTTCCTCGAAAACCCTGGAACGTGCAATCAGAAATATTTTATGGCAGGAGATACTTTCCGTTTCTGCACCAACTTCAAAGGTCACGTCGCAGCCAGCCTTACGTTTCAGGACACTTTCATGGGACCTAGCTGCTCCTCTCGGTTTTCCTCGGACGTTCTGCATCTTTAAGGAATAGTAGAATGCTCTTTTTGTATTTTTATGTCACAACTTGTCACTTGTATGTACTTCCCTGTGCCCACTTCCCTTATACACTTGCAACCACCAAATCGTATGCGATACTAAACCTAATAAATACAAAGTTGAGAATATTGCAAAGGTAAACTATCAGTTTTAGAGTAATCAATATAAATTGTCACTGGTGTGTTATAACCAACGAGAATAATTCGAATGTTTTTGGTAAGCGTTTGGTTAACCAGTGGCAGTATGCAAAATCCCTGGAACGAACTTGCTACGTAGTAAACGTATTAACACCAAAATAAAGAAAGAAAGCTACAGTCTTCTTCTTCTTTCCCATACCCATTCACGCCACGTATGCACGTTTCCATGCAGTATTGACTAGTTTTTACATCGTTGGTATTCCCTTCATACTGCTGTGCTGTGGCGGGGCGGGCAGTTCAATAAATTCGAGCAACCGTGTTTTTAACGACGGGAGCGAAACATAGCTGGGCGAAGTGAAGTAGTGGAGTGCAGCTCTCAGCTCCGCTCCCCTCAGTAAGCGGAGTGAAAGTGCAAGAATTTAGATTGCACTCAAGGAAGCGGTGCGGAGTGCACCTTGACTGCACTCAGAGTAGAGTGCAGCGATTTTTAAACATCGCGCTACATCAAGGATATATTTTTGTATGTAAATGTCCCAAAAGAGTTGCCCTCACCGAGTGCAGTGCAGAAATTATTGCACTCATAACGAGTAATTAGCTTGAGTGGAGTAAGAGTCCAAAAACCTTTTGCATGCACTCAAGCGAGTGGAGTTTGAGTGCACAAAATGTGGACTGCACTCGTACGAGTGGAGTGCGAGTGAAAATCAAATGCCCAGCTATCGAGCGAATGCGGAATAGTTCCATTATTAGAATTGCGTATTTTACAAAGATCCGCAGTTATATGCGGTGAACTTGGGTCACTCTGAGACACCTGGCAACCCCAGTTGAAATGTAAATCGTCTTTCCGTTCACTCAGAGCCTCACGGATTACATACTTATTTAGATTTGTAATGCTAAAAATAGTATTATGGAAGACCTTTATTTTTAAAGTATTCATTGTTTAGATTTAGACTCTCAGCAGAGACAGCTACGCTCACGGGATATAAACAGATGCCAAATTATAATTAGCATACTTATTGTTGTGTAATTTGTGAATAAATTAGATGTTAAAGTGTTATGTTAACTCGACTGCATTTTGCGATGTTTGTTCACAGTGACCAAACAACGCAAAATACAGCCGAGTTACTTTGGATCTCCACTATCTAAAAGTAGTCTTATTTTTATAGATAGGACTTTTTGAAATTAGCGAGTGCCAAGCAAAACCATTTCCTTGCTAGTCTGAATTGTGTCGTAAGTATAGGGAATATCCTTTTAGTTTACTGGGGAGTAAAAGTGAATACTAAAGTACATATATGAGTAGGTATTTTGAACCAACCTGCCCTCATTGTCCTGACAGATGTACGTAAAAATAACCAATTTTTCGTGGACAGTTAGGATGTTCTTTGGAAAGACAAATTGAAAAAAATTGTCTGCTTCCTATGAGTGGAAACCGTATATTGGAGGCAATATCAGTCCACGAACAGTTTGCAAATTTTCTCCGGATGAGTTTAGCTCTTTGGTCTGGGACTGTGACCAACTACCAGAAACATGTAATAGTCAATTTGTCTTTGTTGAATTGGGTTGAAAATGCGTTTTTTGAAAAGAAAACCATAACCAAAACCAACCTGCCCTCCTTGTCTAAACAAATGTACTCAAAAACATCCAATTTTTCCTGTCTCGTTAAATTTTTTTACGGAACAACATTTTACGTAATTTCAAACTTTCCATGAATCGAAACCGTATATGAGCCAATATCGGCCCCAGAACAGACCGCAAGTTGCTGCTGCATGGCATTAATTTTAACATTTTGCATTAAAACTTACGAGCATAACTCGCCAAACCATTAGCAAGATTTTCCATGAGATATCCCGTGTAAAAAAAACTTTGTCGTCTTATGCAGAGCACGACATAACTGCTAGTGCAGAATAGTTTGTGCATAACATATTGTGTCTTGTTATGCATACGAGATTATTTGCATAATCTATTGTGCACAAGTCTTATGCACAAAACTGTATGCATAATATTTTTATTAAATTCTGCACAAAAGTTTCTTTACAGGGTTATATGCATAAAATGGTATGCATGTCAGCTTATGCATATATATTTATGCATAAAGATTTATTCAAATTAGACATGACCTTTGACCCTTGACCTTTCATATAACTGTAAACTAGTATACCTACATTTTTAAGTTTAGCACATTTGAAAATTTTACTAGAAAAATGTCTTATTAGAAAAAACAGCAAATCTTTAGTTGTTCAGTTTTTAATGTGCTGACCTATGAGCTGATTGACCTTAGATGAAATAGACGATTCGAATTAACACATTATATAATTTGAAATATATAAAATCAATCAAATGTTCAGATAATAGCCGTAATTCTTATTTAAAATATTCTACTTGTATAAGTACAAATAATACTCCTCTCATTTATAACAAACACATGTGGCGTAGAGGATAAGGCAACAGTATAATCTCAGAGGTCGTGGGTTCGAGACTGGAACGGTAGTAATAATTTTGACTTGTATTTTTTTTGCGTTTAATATTGTGCATGAAAAATTATGCATACCATATTGGGCAGGAAAAGCAGTCAAAATTAGCCACGTCTGTACCCTGCATACCATTTGTGCATAATCTAAACTGCACAATGAATTGTGCAGGAAAAGCAGTCAATTTTCGCCACGAATTTTGTGCATAAACCGACACTTTATTTGTGCAGAAACAAACTCTGAATTTCTACACGGGATTTTTTTTCAAGAAGAGCGTCCAAAAAAACTAGGGATAGCTAAACAACATGGTGCGCGTAATGAGTTTCGTTCAATAAAACATTTTTTCGGAAAAACAAAAAAGGCCTTGAAATGGTTTTTTAAACGTATTTTTTATTTTTTAAAAACACATTTTAAGCACAATTCTTGAAAATTTTTGTACGAAAACCCGTTATATGTAGAATGTAGAATTTTTTATTTTTTCAATATTTTTGAGGCCTCTACCCTTGTTCCGTCAAAACCTTGCGTTCCAGAACACTTTTATGGCACGCCGCTGCTGCTCTCAGTCCTTCTCGTGCCCCTTCGGCGCTCTGCAATTTTTAGGATTTGAAATGTCTGATGCTGTTTTGTATTTAAATGTCACAACTTACGTTCGTATGTGTCTACTCCGCGTACACTTTCAGCCATCAAATCGTACTAAAAAACACCTAAACTGCGATCAAAAACTTTGACCGTTGACTACGTCAAGTTTATGACCATGAAATTAAGACATAATTAGGTATAGTGCGAAAACTGCTAAACGCATAATAAAAAATAAGGCATCGACTTGTACTTTTCATACGCAACAATTCTTGCCGCCAAAAATTGCAGAAAGTTTAATTACCATATGATTACAGTACCCCAGTATACGCAGTTTTATAGAGTAAGTCATAACTAAAAATATATTTAAAAATGGGGACAAAATAGTTATCAACGAAGGACCTAACTAAAGAATGTCATATGGAAACATAAATATTGGTTTTGAAGATGACTCGAAAGGACAGACCGTACGGTAGCGGCAGCAGTTGACACATTCTTTACTTCGCTTCAGTAAAAGCAATGAAATATCAATCCTCATAAAAATAAAAACAAATTCCTACCATTTCAAAGGATACAATAATTATTAAACACATGAAAAATAATACCAGAATTCTGCTTCGGCATCACGTACTCCAAAAATCTAGAGAGTTTGACTAGTAATCAGTCAGATTTTGAATCTTCAAATTATATTACATTTGTTTTAAAAAACCCTAAAACAAAAATAACTAGAATTATTAAAGGCATTACGTTCCTTCTATGACAAAACCTTTGCTCTGAAGGCTTCTCGATTCTACGTAATTAGTTGTAATTTTACATATACAGATTTAAAAGTTACTTACCTTTCTTGCATGTACTTTGAAACCTAAGCCAGACACATCGAAGTTGTCTCTATAATAAAATAATTTCGTATAGTATAGTCTATTAGTGCATTTTTATTATTTCACGAACAATAGCAAAAAAAATGCGCTATAAAAATCGTTCGTCTGCTATCAGGATAAGGAAACCAATATTTAATTAGTTAAAAATGCGCGGTCCCGTAAGACGTACAAGTGAAGTGAGTCTTTCCTAAGTAATAGTGAATAAACAGGTAATTATTAAAATATGTTGAACCAACCTGTCCTTCCTGGCCAGACGAGTGTACCCGAAAATATCCAATTTTTCCTGCGTCGTTAAAATCTTTGTAGGAGCAACATATTTAAAAAATTTCCAGGTTCCCATGAGTGGAAACCGTATATGAGCCAATATCGGTCCCAGAACAGCTCGCAAGTTTTTGCCAGACGGCTTTAATTTTAACTTTTCGCACTGATACTGCGACCAGCTACATAAAGGGAACATGGAATAAAAGCATTTTTTTGTAAAGATTAAACATATTTTTAATAATAACTTATATCATGTAGGAAATAAAAAGACAAATGTCTACTTCATTAAGGCATTGAATAAATTCAGCTCGTCCACATTCGTGTCATCACTTGCAACAAATCTTGTCAGCAAAGTAACGTCCGTGGTTAAAAAACTTGCATCCCAAATAATTCTCCAGAATTCCCTAAGTAATAACGTATTGACAATTCAAACCAAACCAATTAAAAACCTAAATAGATTTAATAAATAAACGATATGTAGGTAAGGTAGTATGAGAAAAGGCAAAGTATGCGTTTATTACGAAGTAATCTTGTGTTCAGCAGTTGCGAGCAACCGGACCAAAGAGAACTGCTCAGCTATTGGGTGAATCTGAAGAACATTATTCACTGCCAACATCGACAGAAACATCTCCTCGCATCGATTCCTAAACTCAAACACATTGTACTTCTCAGCCAAATACAAAAGATCTTTTACGGTCGGGACAGACTCTAATCGTAAGTCAGCTGGTTCGATGAGGTCAGCGTAAATAAACTATAATTCAATAAAATAAAATCTCTGCCAGAATACCGTTGTGTCTTATATTTTTGTAAACAACAGCCAGTACTTTGTTACTTTGAGCTTACCTTAAGAAAAGACTGAAAGCTCCCAGACTCCACATCAGGTATGCTAATGATCTGGTCAACCCTCTTATTCCCATGATTGGCCCATCTGTCGTCAAACATAATCTCGAAGAGACATGAGCGAGCAATCAAAAAGATTTTATGGCAAGAAATGATTTCTTTCGCTCGACCAACTTCGAAGGTCACGTCACACCTGACCTTGCGTTCCAGCAAATTTAGATGGGACTCTGCCGTACCTGGGCCTCGGGTGGACTGCATCTCTTGGCATTCGGAGTAAATTCTCTCCGCCTTGAATTCAGTACCTGCTTTTCTTCTATTTGGGTTGAATTGTAGTCTAGAGCGAGATGCATCAAAATAAGCTCTATAATAAAACTATATCTTTGTAATATGATGTTTGTCTTACAATTCCATCCATGCTCGTTTTTGTTCTTAGTATTTAAACCAAACAATCAATGTACTATATGGTAATTTGTAAAGCAGCGTCAAGTTAAGTCACTACTTAGTTAATAAAAATTATGAAATTTTTAAAAATTGCAACCTACCTGCTGTCCCTTTTCAGATGGATGTAATCGAATATACCAGATTTTTCTTTCTCCGTTAAGATATTTCTGGGTACTACATATCTATAATATGCCAATCTTTCTATAAGTGGAAACCGTATATGACCCAATATTGGCCCCAGAACAGACCGCAAGTTGTCGCCGGATGGCTCTAATTGTAACTTTTCGCATTGGAACTCCGACCACCTGCAACAAATAAAAAAAATTATATCGCATTGTTAGGTCTATATTCAATCAACCAAATATGGTTAAAATTTTGAAAAACCATTGCAAAGCATAAGTAGGTTTGAAACAAAAAGAAAAAAGAAAAAACTTTTACTTCATCAATGCATGAAATAGTTCGAGCTCGTTCACAGCAGTGTCATCACTCGCAACAATTCGTGCCAGTACTGCAGCATCCATGTTCAGAAAACTTGGATTCAAAATCAGCTCACTGACTTTCCTATACAAATAAATAATGGTAATTCACTCCAAATTATTGTACTGACCCAAAAAAAACATATGAACTAAAGAACACACGCAGAAAGCAAACCTATTTTTTATTTCGACATTTAGAGCAGAATAATCATTACTTGGTCATCATGTATTCTGCATTTGCTGACAACTGGATCAAAGAGTACAGGTTTGCTATTGAGTGAATGAGAATCGCATTATTCAATTCTAAATCCAGCATTTCCAGCATCGATCTAAGCTTCTCCTCGCACCGATTCTTCAATTTGAGCACATCGTACTTCTCCGCCAAATACAAAAGCTTCTCGATGTTCATACAAGACATCATGTTAGCTGGGTCAATGTAGTCAGTGTAAATAAACTAAAACCCAGTAATTTAAAAAAGGCAGTCATAGTCAAAAGTGTTTAGCACATTATTAGTTTACGCTATTTCCCAGTAAGTACCAAAGCAGGGAGAGAGTGACAGAGTTGGTATTGGTGGCCAAAGTCTTAATGTTGATATCACCTCGGTTGAAATAATAATTATAATAATAATTATATATGGGAACCAAATCGACCTACTTTACATAACAAAAATGTGGAATTTATTTACTCTATTGATACTGCAACTTTGAGTTGTACAAGTTTAAGTTTTCGACTATTACTAGTAAAATCAGCCAACCACCATTATATACTGATCAGTCATCAGTAGTTCACTCTTGCCCTACCTAAAAATTCGAATTGGTTTCAGCATAACATATTCACTTTTTATTTCCTAAATAAAACACTTACGACAAGAAAAGACTGAAAAATCTTAGACTCCACATCGGGTAATTTGATGATCTCGGCAACCCCCTTCATCTGATGATTGTTGGTCCATCTGTCCTCAAACATAACCTCGAAAACGCTTGAGCGAGCAATCAAAAAGATTTTATTGCAAGAAATAATTTCCTTTGCAGGACCAACTTCAAAGGTCACGTCGCAGCCGACCTTCCATTTCAGCACATTTTCATGGGACCCACCTACTCCTCCCGGTCCTCCTCCGGCGTTCTGCATCTTTAAGGATTATAGGAGTGTGGAGCATATGATGCTGTTTTTTTATTTTAATGTCACAACTTCGTCACAAGTACTCCTCCGTGTATACACTTTACACTTGCAGCCACCAAATCGTATAATATATAACTCTAATAATTATAAAATGAAGAATTACTGCAAAGGTGACTAACAATCAGTTTTTGTGAAATCAAGATATATTTTAACTGGTATTATAGGCAACGAGAATAATACATTCTGATAGTTAAGTTTTGGGGTAAGCTAATGGGACAGAACTTACCCGAACCGAACACCCGACAGATAAAAAAACGAGCGTAACTTGAGTTTTAAGCTCTCGATTTTGAAATAAATGGTGTCAGTCGATAGAGCTCTTCAAACTGCAGGAGGGCAAATTATTAAAAGTGGAAATTTCAAAAAAATTCAAAATTAACTGAAGTTTCCCGTCACGAACACTCGACTGTACAAATTAATATACCCTGGGGCCTGACAAACATGATGTCTAGTAAATGGGTGGATGGTTCTGGTAGAGCTTTCTCCTACCATACCACGACCAGTAACGACCACGACCACCGACACCGACCACCAGTACCACTTACCATTACCACTTACCACTCTAAGGCACTCTATCAATATCAATGGTTTGTCTACATGTTGAATGCACGAAATTTAATCCTTGTTTCCCCGCGATGTTTGTATGTTTCCACGTTTGTTGCTTTGCGGGTGCGGACGAATGCTGATGGAATATTCTCTTGCTCTCAAAATAATCTAAATCTACCCTCAATTAATTTAAGAAGTGTCATAATTTTTACTATTTATAATACATTATCTTATCATTAAATACAAGGAAAGATTAATTTGTTTGTTGTGCAGTTTTTTGATAGGTGTTAGGTGTGTAGGAGTCAAGCCTGAAGGGAGAGAAAGCTGACGAAGTGAGGAAGTGAGGGAAATTCGGAGAGGAAGAAGTGGAGAAACGGAAAGGAAGCACTTAAGGACTAGGGTGAGAAATACATACAGGCAGGTTAATTTGTTTGGTGTGCTTTTTGTTTGATTCCTGTTAGGAAAGGTTTGTAAGAGTCAAGTCGGAAGGGAAACAGTCAGCGGACATACTATTAATAAACACCCCTACGAAGTTGATTAACTTCCCTACAAAAGATTCTAATTAACTTCCTGTGGAGGTATATTTACATCCTCGGGGATTATATTTACATCCCTGATGTGCAGGGAAGTTAATACAGATCCCGGGTAGGTAAATCAACATCTCTCATCGCGATAAAAAATAATTAAAATTCAATTACTCACAAGTTTCATCTACGATTTTAAAGTTTCATCTACAAAACATAGAAAATAGTTTTTACTCTCGAAAATTGTGAAAATTGCGCTCGGTAAACCTGATCCCTGATTGGTGCACCGCGCAGGCGCGATGAAGGTAGTTGATTTACCTACCTGGGGTGTTGATTAACTCCCCAGCACTCCTGGGATGTTAATATACCTCCATAGGAAGTTAATTAGAATCTTTTGTAGGGAAGTTAATCAACTTCCTAGGGGTGTTTATTAATAGTATGTCCGCTGACTGGGAAAAGGAATCTGAGGAAGTTAGGAAGGAATTTTGGATAAGGACCAGGGTGAACATGCGGGTTGCTAGGATGGAAAAATCTAAGGACAAGATGAAGAATAGCAAAACCAAAAAGGGGAACACTACCAAGGTATGTTTCTATGATTTTCCTTTTATCCGCTTCAGCATTTTCTAAATGACTATATTTAACATTAAGTGGCATCAATACCCAATACAGTAGAGTCTCGATTTACCGGCTTTTGAGGGGCCCTAAATATTTTGGTTGGTATAAAAGTAGGCCGTTAATCCGATATACCGGCCTTTGGCCGTTATACGATTCTTTTATTAGAAAATTTTACGCAGTTCATTTATTTTTGAAGTGTTCATGGATATAGTTTTTATTGCAAATTTGTAATTCGTATCATTCTGGATTTGAATTTAAAAATTCTGTAACTGTAAATTGCCTCAACTTAATTGATTAGGAACTGCAAAATGTGCTAGGATGTCGTGATTTCTAAAAGTAGATACAGTAATAGAAAAGTTTGGCTGGTATAAAAGGGATAATATGCATGCTACATACAGTGTAGGGACCTTGTCGTCTACCGGATTCTTGTTAAATCGAATGCCAGTATATTGAGTAAATTACTGTATAAAGTATAGGGCTTTTGACGGGGGCTGTAAAATTATCCGGTATATTGAGATTGCCGGTGTTGGGAAGGCCGGTAAATCGAGATTCTACTGTAGGATACGCATTATCGCATCAAACAATATATTGCAAATAAAGCTGTGGATCGGCAACTTATACAAATTGAATTAACCGGCCACATTGATTTTGACGTTCGGCTATTAATGGGCCTCAAACCCTCTGGTCCCAATATATTTGGCCATTGCAATCTGGTTCTCTGCGTTCATTCGGCAACGTTTCCTTCCATCTGTATCGCCAAAGGAGGAAGCGGTTTTGCTTTTAGAGGAAATTGGAAGGACACGTACTTGGTTGTAGGACATGTTCCCCCTGGATCTTAGCTCCACGGACATTTCCCCCCTAAGCAGTAACCCTAAACACCCCCCCCCCCCCCCCAACGCATTTTTAAGAAATTAAAATGCATTCTTTTCCGTGGGTGTATAAAATTCTTAGAAAATATACTTCAGTTAGAACACCAGCATTACTTGCTCAGAATACGTGCCTTTAAACGACTGCGTACTAATATATCGAGGGTGAAGTATTAAAACGGTTTCATTCCATTTTTTCTTAAAAGCAAAACGGTTTCCTTCCATTTTTTCTTAAAGGCAAAATGGTGTCCTTCCAGTTTCAGCTGATGACAGCCAACATACATGCGTGGCCACACATGAAAGACAAGTATTGTACTGTATTATTGGGATGATACTTAAATGAAGTCACGCAAAATTGGGAGTCGTCCACAAATGATGTCATGGAAACATCACAATTGTAGGAACCCTAGGAAACCCAGGAATTTATGGGCGATTTTAAGTTTTCAAATGATAGAAAGTATTGTTTTGCTTTCTTGTCGTTTTCCATCACACTTAGCTGTACCTTTCGCACTTGCCACAGCATACTATGTTTGTATTATACATAACATAAAATACCTAACTAACTACGGGAGTGCCAAATGTTTTGTATTCCCAAAATAAGATCAAAATATATTTTCTGGTAATTTTGAAAAATATCATATATCTCGTGATTCTAAACTAAAGGAATTAAGTAGTGATATAGTATTGCACTTTCCAAGAAATAGTAAATAGAACATTTTGCACTTTTCAAAAGCATGTAAATAGAACATTTTACACTTTTCAAAAATATGTAAATGGAAAATTTTGAGATTTTCCAACATATGGAAATACAAGGATGAGTAGATACTAGAATTTTTGGGAAGGGATCGTCCATATAGAATATCACAGGTAGGGTATATCGATCATTTCCCATGCTGAAGGTGAAGATAGCCATTAACATATTGCTTAAGTTGCTGATAGGGTTGTCCTAGGGTTCCTACAATTGTGATATTTCCATGACATCATTTGTGGACGACCCCCAATTGTGCGTGACTTCATTTAAGTATCATCCCAATAAAACAGTACAATACTTGTCTTTCATGTGTGGCCACGCATGTATATTGGCTGTCATCAGCTAAAACTGGAAGGACACCGTTTTGCCTTAAAAAAAAATGGAAGGAAACCGTTTTGCTTTTAAGAAAAAATGGAATGAAACCGTTTTGATACTTCACCCTCGATATATCAGTATCTTTAATAAAGGGTTGAGGGAAAATATCTGGGGTTACTGCTTGGGGGGGGGGGAAATGCCCGAAAGGAATTGGTCCAAGGGGAAAAGGTCTGGGGGGATACTGCTCAAGGGGAATGTGTCCGTATACCCACGGATTTGCTTCGAGCCAAAAAAGGAAAGAAAATGACGTGAACTTTCGCCGGCGAGATATGTAGAAATGCTGGTTGTAGGACATTTGCTACCCGGACAACTGCTACCCGGACATTTGGTACCCAAAACCCAACCTACGACATGTGCTACCCATAGCCTAGGACATTTGCTACCCGTACCCAAACCTAGGACATTTGCTACCCGTACCCAAACCTAGGACATTTGCTACCCATGGCTAAAGTCGAAATAAAATGCATGGACAATATTTATGAGTACACTGTGATAACATGGCATCGTCAAAATAGTTTATTAATACTACAGTAAAACTTCATTACAACGGTCTTTCAAGGGGGTGTTGGGTTTTGACAGGTGTATCAAAGGTCCGCTGTAAAGTTACAACGGTCTTTGGTCGTTGTATAGTAACATATGATTATTGCATTACTTTAATTTCGAAAAATTTTATAAAACAGAATGTGTAATTAAGTATTGGTTTGTACATTATTGTAATAGGAAATCGTAATTAGAAGTTAGAAAACTCAAACAAATCGCTTGTGTTTGATTTATATTCTGAATTTTATATTTTGACGATAAGTTCTCAATTTCGCTCGCAGCTTCAAAGACTGACTCATCCTCGCTCCTTTTAAAGCTGGCAAAAGTACTAACTTCTGACTTCTACAACCTAGTGTTACTCCTTGTGTTAGATCCTTTCTAAATTGTGTCTTTTGTATTTACCCGCCTATTTATTTCTTGAAATACTGTTTCATTCGATTTACAGATAAAGATATTGCTAGGAAAGAAAAAGTCAAACCAAGGACCGTTGTAACAAATATCATTCTAATGGTAACAGTGCTGCAGAGTCCAAAGATTTTGACCGGTGTATCAAGGCGACCGTTGTAGAATCGACCGTTGTAAGACTATACATTAACATTACGCAGCATAGCGTTGTTGTCGGGACTAAAAACGTTGACCTGTGTATCGAAGTGACCGTTGTAGCCCCGGCCGTTGTAACGCGACTGCACTGTATTATTATTAACGATAAAATATGGTGTAATTGTAGATGGTCGTTTAAAAATAAAATTTAAAAGTATATATTGTCTTTACAATTAATTTGTCTAATTAATATACCGTGCATATTCAGACGATTAAGAGACAAGATTAAGAGATTGGTGTAAAAATGTTAGAACCAGACAACGTAACAAGCAATTGTAAACACGCTACAATAATTACTACAAGATAAAACCGGTACCACTAAAATTATAACGTATTCTTAAATATAATAAAATAAGTAAAACACCTGACGAGTCTAAATGTAAGTGTTGTTTTTTTGTGACGTTATTATGGTGAAAAGACAGTTTCTGGTTTACAATGAAATAATTATATATATAACGTTTAAATATTATTTTTGAACGACCATCTACAATTATACCATATTCTATCATTAATAATAATAGTATTAATAAACTATTTTAACGATGCCATGTTATCACGGTGCACTCATAAATATTGTCCATGCATTTTATTTCGACTTTAGCCATGGGTAGCAAATGTCCTAGGTTTGGGTACGGGTAGCAAATGTCCTAGGCTATGGGTAGCACATGTCGTAGGTTGGGTTTTGGGTAGCAAATGTCCGGGTAGCAATTGTCCGGGTAGCAATTGTCCGGGTAGCAAATTTCCGGATGTCCGTGTAGCAAATGCCCGTTTAACAGAACTGATGGACAGTGGCATCATTTTAGAGGGCACTTCAAGTATAAAAAAATCCGGCGCTTCGCGCCGGATTTGCCTACCGTGGGCCCGAAGTAGATGCTGAGCTTACAGCGAATATTGACTTCAGTCAATCGATGCATCTTTTGACATTATTTACATAAAATACACTCTTTACCCTCTAAAGTGCAATATTTTAGTGACGAAATTGTTTGACGAACCTAATATGTACAATAATAATATTCCATTACTGACCCATTGCTGTTTACGGGACTCTAGGTTTCGCGTGCTCCATTCCAACCTTGGCTTTGAGGCTTTGAATTTTTAGAACATATTTTACGATTAACCCTGAATTGCCCCCCCCCCTCCCCGAACCTAATAAGGATGATTTGTTGAGTAGGGGAGCATTAGTTTGCGGTTGGTAAAGCATTAGGCATAAGAAATATTTATATTTTTAAGATTCTGACTTGTTTCAATTCTTAAAACCTAGCCCCCCCTTCAAGAGATAATTCGTGGGGTTGCGGGTGCAAGTATTTAAAGTTTTTTATTCGTTTTAGCAAAGAAATTAAGATTTTTACGACGTCATTTGTGGGTGACCCTATGTACACCCCTTCTCCTTAAGGGGATACTTGGTGGGTGGGGGGTGTAAGTATTTACAGTTTTTTATTAGTTTGCGCAAAAATAGTTAAGATTTTAGGGACGTCATTTCTGGGTGACCCCAAGTTTACCCCTTCTTCTTTGGCGATACTTTGTGGGTAGAGAGTGCAAGTATTTAAAGTTTTATATTGGTTTTAGCAAGAAAATTAAGATTTTTGGGAAGTCATTTGTGAGTGACCCCAAGTACACTCCTCCCCTGAGGGGATACATAGTGGGTGGGGGGTGCAAGTATTTAAAGTTTTTAATTGTTTTAGCAAGAAAATTAAGATTTTTGAGACGTCATTTGTGGGTGACCCCAAGTACACCCCCTCCCCTTAGGGGATACTTTGTGGGTAGGAGGTGCAAGTATTTAAAGTTTTTTAATGGTTTTAGGAAGAAAATTAAGATTTTCGGGACATCATTTGTGCGTGACCCGAAGTATACCCCATCCCCTTAGGAGATACTCTAAGGGTGGGGGTGCAAGTATTTAAAGTTTTATATTTGTTTTAGCAAGAAAATTAAGATTTTTGGGACGTCATTTGTGAGTGACCCCAAGTACACTCCTCCCCTGAGTGGATACATAGTGGGTGGGGGGAGCAAGTATCTAAAGTTTTTAATTGTTTTAGCAAAAAATTTAAGATTTTTGGGACGTCATTTGTGGGTGACCCCAAGTACACCCCCTCCCCTAAGGGGATACTTTGTGGGTAGGAGGTGCAAGTATTTAAAGTTTTTTAATGGTTTTAGGAAGAAAATTAAGATTTTCGGGACATCATTTGTGAGTGACCCCAAGTATACCCCATCCCCTTAGGGGATACTCTAAGGGTGGGGGTGCAAGTATTTAAAGTTTTATATTTGTTTTAGCAAGAAAATTAGGATTTTTGGGACGTCATTTGTGAGTGACCCCAAGTACACTCCTCCCCTGAGGGGATACATAGTGGGTGGGGGGAGCAAGTATTTAAAGTTTTTAATTGTTTTAGCAAGAAAATTAAGATTTTTGGGACGTCATTTGTGGGTGACCCCAAGTACACCCCCTCCCCTTAGGTGATACTTTGTGGGTAGGAGGTGCAAGTATTTAAAGTTTTTTAATGGTTTTAGGAAGAAAATTAAGATTTTCGGGACATCATTTGTGAGTGACCCCAAGTACACCCCCTCCCCTTAGGGGATACTCTAAGGGTGGGAGTGCAAGTATTTAAAGTTTTTTAATGGTTTTAGCAAAAAAAATAGGATTTTAGGGACGTCATTTGTGGGTGAACCCAAGTACACGCCCTGCCCTTATAGGATACTTTATGGGTGGGGGGTGCAAGTATTTAAAGTTTTTTTATGGTTTTAGCAAAAATAGTTAGGATAGTTGGGACGTCTTTGTGGGTGACCCCAAGTGCACCTCCCCCCTTAGGGTTACTTTGTGGGTGCGGGTAACTTCTGCTTGTAGCTGGTGCCGATGACTGGTGCATATTGCTGGTGCATTGACTAGCGCATGTAACGAAATTATTTAGCTGGTGCATTTGGCTGGTGCAAATGGGCAAATTGAAATTTCGACTGGTGCGTATCTGGTCCATTTAGCTGGTGCATTTGGCTGATGCAAAGCGGCAAATCACCCGTTTTTCTCCAATGCTTTTAGATGGCTAAAAAAGTTAGTCCAGTCAACTGTTAATTGTGAAAAACTGGTTAGTTCGATCGCTCTCAAAAACAATAGGGCACTTCTCATTCGCATTTGTGGCCATTTAAAAAATATTTGACGAATATTGCTTAAAAACTGTGACCTGTAGCGCATAAAGAACAGACAGACGGACAGACAGACAGACAGACGGACGGACATAGCCATTTCTATAGATGCTTAAGCTCAGCATCTAAAAAACAATATTGCATTTCGCCAGCGAAGAATGAAATCTGACTATCTCTGTTTAGTGCTAAAAGCGAAACTGACTACTACGGCTATCTCCATGTTTCTCGAAACAGTGATAAAAGGAGGCAAAAAAACTATATGTACCAATGCAGCATGTTATGAAGTAGTCGTTTTTGTGTAAGAGTCGTCCATAAAGGACGTCACAAAAATTATTGCTCTTCAAGGACCCACCTACTCTCGAAAAATCGGGAAAATTTTAGGATTGTAATTTTTATAATGAGTTGTCTGTAAATACTGTCACACTCAGCGTGTGTGAGTCTTGTCTAGTATTAATGACACGCCTTGTTACAGCTGAGCTGTTATAATGAGAGTAGGTGGGTTCCTAAAGAGCAATAATTTTTCTGACTCATTTCGACCATGAGTCAACAACTGATAACAACATTGATCGCATTTTCATATTCAGACCCATAAAAGCCAACAAAGCCAATTAAAATAATTAAAGCTATTTGCTGGGTTTTTGTAAAGAAAGTCATAACAGCGACAGGAAAAGAGTTTTATTAACAGCGTAATTAGTGCTACGGAAACTATTTATTGTATATAGTAACTAAATGTTTGTGGATTTCGCAGTTACATGTCAATTTCATCAGTGTGGTTTTTATTCAATAACAACAATATCACCTAGCTGTATATAACCTCTATACAAAGGCTGAACAATGAGGTACAACAGATCAAGGTATATCGTCGGCGAAGTACCAAAATGAACTTTACCCATTTTAACTACAAATAAATGACGCACTTTACAAAACAAAATCAAATATAATCCGCATCTTAGTATAGTACACCTTTTTTAGTTTAGAGGTTACGAGTTAAACGTTAGGGGTGGTAGGTTACAGGTAAGGGGTTGCAAAGTTTACTCGTCTTGAACAACAACTGTTCCCTAATTAAAAATAATTCAACTAATTAACTATAGGTTTGAAAATTTTTGGCCAAAGTCATGGTAGACCATAAATCCCTGCGTACCATGAGTTAAAAGCTGACAATTAATGAAAAAGGTATCATTTGGCAAAGCTCTTGAAACTGCAGGAGGGCAAATTGTCAAAAGCGGAACTTTAAGAGAAATTGGAACGGCTGAAAAAACTAATATTTTGATCCCAATCACTAAATGTAAGTTTGATGCTGTAGTTTCTTTTTGTAATGGTACGTATGTTCGTTAGAAACTGGCGGGCAGACCTAGAACTCGACCTTTGTCCAACTACGACGTGGATTACTGGGTTGAAAAGATGGCTGCAATTAATGCGAATCCATTGGCTTGGAGAAAGGCTAAAAGGACTGACAAGACGGATTTGTGGGGTCTACTTCTTGCTAACAAGAAGCAGCATTTCTTTCGACGAGATAAGACTTGGCTTCGCCTTGCATTTAGGCGTAATAGAAACGACTTTGATGTAAATAATAATGCTAACATAAAGATAACAAACAGTTGGACTAATCAACGATTGCATAGTAATACTTTTTAAATTGAAACAAAAATATTGTAGCAAGCTTTTAAAAGGCGTGTTGGTGCACCTACTGGTAGACTGTCTCCAATTTTTTGTTCAACTCCGATCCCAAAGTCACGGAAATACTGTATTTGTGGAGGCCCTGAAGAAGATGACATGGTAGAATGTACAACGTGCTTGGAGTGGTACCATGTCGTTTGTCTTCAGGTTGACATAAAAAAGGTCGCAAAGGATCCAAAGTTTAAGTGTTGTAGATGCAGTTTGAAACCCTGGAAGTCAAAAAATTTCAACCAAAAATTTCAAAGTTTTTTCTGCCGTCCAGTGTTTTTTTGCAAGATTCACTTTTGACAATTTGCCCTCCTGCAGTTTCAAGAGCTCTATCGACTGACACTTTTTTTATTCAAATCGGATGCTTTTTACTCATGTTACGCAGGGATTTAGGGTCAAATATGACTTTCGCCAAAAAATTTCAAAGTTTATTCTGCCGTCCAGTGTTTTTTCGCAAGATTCACTTTTGACAATTTGCCCTTCTGCAGTTTTAAGAGCTTTATCGACTGCACTTTTTTTTTTAAAAACGGATTCTTTTTACTCATGTTACGCAGGGATTTAGGGTCAAATATGACTTTGGCCAAAAAATTTCAAAGTTTTTTCTGCCGTCCAGTGTTTTTTTGCAAGATTCACTTTCGACAATTTGCCCTCCTGCAGTTTTAAGAGCTCTATCGACTGACACTTTTTTTATTCAAATCAGATGCTTTTTACTCATGTTACGCAGGGATTTAGGGTCAAATATGACTTTGGCCAAAAAATTTCAAAGTTTTTTCTGCCGTCCAGTGTTTTTTCGCAAGATTCACTTTTGACAATTTGCCCTCCTGCATTTTCAAGAGCTCTATCGACTGACTTTTTTTTATTCAAATCGGATGCTTTTTACTTATGTTACGCAGGGATTTAGGGTCAAATATGACTTTGGCCAAAAAATTTCAAAGTTTTTTCTGCCTTCCAGTGTTTTGTCGCAAGATTTACTTTTGACAATTTGCCCTCCTGCAGTTTCAAGAGCTCTATCGACTGACACTTTTTTTTATTCAAATCGGATGCTTTTTACTCATGTTACGCAGGGATTTAGGGTCAAATATGACTTTGGCCAAAAAATTTCAAAGTTTTTTCTGCCGTCCAGTGTTTTTTCGAAAGATTCACTTTTGACAATTTGCCCTCCTGCATTTTCAAGAGCTCTATCGACTGACACTTTTTTTATTTAAATCGGATGCTTTTTACTCATGTTACGCAGGGATTTAGGGTAAAATATGACTTTGGCCAAAAAATTTCAAAGTTTTTTCTGCCTTCCAGTGTTTTGTCGCAAGATTTACTTTTGACAATTTGCCCTTCTGCAGTTTTAAGAGCTCTATCGACTGACTATTTTTTATTCAAATCGGATGCTTTTTACTCATGTTACGCAGGGATTTAGGGTCAAATATGACTTTGGCCAAAAAATTTCAAAGTTTTTTCTGCCTTCCAGTGTTTTGTCGCAAGATTTACTTTTGACAATTTGCCCTTTTGCAGTTTTAAGAGCTCTATCGACTGACTTTTTTTTTATTCAAATCGGATGCTTTTTACTCATGTTACGCAGAGATTTAGGGTCAAATATGACTTTGGCCGAAAAATTTCAAAGTTTTTTCTGCCTTCCAGTGTTTTTTCGAAAGATTCACTTTTGACAATTTGCCCTCCTGCATTTTCAAGAGCTCTATCGACTGACACTTTTTTTATTTAAATCGGATGCTTTTTACTCATGTTACGCAGGGATTTAGGGTAAAATATGACTTTGGCCAAAAAATTTCAAAGTTTTTTCTGCCTTCCAGTGTTTTGTCGCAAGATTTACTTTTGACAATTTGCCCTTCTGCAGTTTTAAGAGCTCTATCGACTGACTATTTTTTATTCAAATCGGATGCTTTTTACTCATGTTACGCAGGGATTTAGGGTCAAATATGACTTTGGCCAAAAAATTTCAAAGTTTTTTCTGCCTTCCAGTGTTTTGTCGCAAGATTTACTTTTGACAATTTGCCCTTTTGCAGTTTTAAGAGCTCTATCGACTGACTTTTTTTTTATTCAAATCGGATGCTTTTTACTCATGTTACGCAGAGATTTAGGGTCAAATATGACTTTGGCCGAAAAATTTCAAAGTTTTTTCTGCCTTCCAGTGTTTTGTCGCAAGATTTACTTTTGACAATTTGCCCTCCTGCATTTTCAAGAGCTCTATCGACTGACTATTTTTTATTCAAATCGGATGCTTTTTACTCATGTTACGCAGGGATTTAGGGTCAAATATGACTTTGGCCAAAAAATTTCAAAGTTTTTTCTGCCGTCCAGTGTTTTTCCGCAAGATTCACTTTTGACAATTTGCCCTTCTGCAGTTTTAAGAGCTCTATCGACTGACACTTTCTTTTATTTAAATCGGATGCTTTTTACTCATGTTACGCAGGGATTTAGGGTCAAATATGACTTTGGCCAAAAAATTTCAAAGTTTTTTCTGCCGTCAAGTGTTTTTTCGCAAGATTCACTTTTGACAATTTGCCCTCCTGCATTTTCAAGAGCTCTATCGACTGACTTTTTTTTATTCAAATCGGATGCTTTTTACTTATGTTACGCAGGGATTTAGGGTCAAATATGACTTTGGCCAAAAAATTTCAAAGTTTTTTCTGCCTTCCAGTGTTTTGTCGCAAGATTTACTTTTGACAATTTGCCCTCCTGCAGTTTCAATAGCTCTATCGACTGACACTTTTTTTATTCAAATCGGATGCTTTCTACTCATGTTACGCAGGGATTTAGGGTTAAATATGACTTTCGCCAAAAAATTTCAAAGTTTTTTCTGCCGTCCAGTGTTTTTTCGCAAGATTCACTTTTGACAATTTGCCCTTCTGCAGTTTCAAGAGCTCTATCGACTGACACTTTTTTTCATTCAAATCGGATGCTTTTTACTCATGTTACGCAGGGATTTAGGGTCAAATATGACTTTGGCCAAAAAATTTCAAAGTTTTTTCTGCCGTCCAGTGTTTTTTCGCAAGATTCACTTTTGACAATTTGCCCTCCTGCATTTTCAAGAGCTCTATCGACTGACACTTCTTTTATTTAAATCGGATGCTTTTTACTCATGTTACGCAGGGATTTAGGGTCAAATATGACTTTGGCCAAAAAATTTCAAAGTTTTTTCTGCCGTCCAGTGTTTTTTCGCAAGATTCACTTTTGACAATTTGCCCTTCTGCAGTTTTAAGAGCTCTATCGACTGACACTTTATTTTATTCAAATCGGATGCTTTTTACTCATGTTACGCAGGGATTTAGGGTCAAATATGACTTTGGCCAAAAAATTTCAAAGTTTTTTCTGCCGTCCAGTGTTTTTTCGCAAGATTCACTTTTGACAATTTGCCCTTCTGCATTTTCAAGAGCTCTATCGACTGACACTTTTTTTATTCAAATCGGATGCTTTTTACTCATGTTACGCAGGGATTTAGGGTCAAATATGACTTTGGCCAAAAAATTTCAAAGTTTTTTCTGCCTTCCAGTGTTTTGTCGCAAGATTTACTTTTGACAATTTGCCCTTCTGCAGTTTTAAGAGCTCTATCGACTGACTTTCTTTTTATTCAAATCGGATGCTTTTTACTCATGTTACGCAGAGATTTATGGTCAAATATGACTTTGGCCAAAAAATTTCAAAGTTTTTTCTGCCGTCCAGTGTTTTTTCGCAAGATTCACTTTTGACAATTTGCCCTCCTGCATTTTCAAGAGCTCTATCGACTGACACTTTTTTTATTTAAATCGGATGCTTTTTACTCATGTTACGCAGGGATTTATGGTCAAATATGACTTTGGCCAAAAAATTTCAAAGTTTTTTCTGCCGTCCAGTGTTTTTTCGCAAGATTCACTTTTGACAATTTGCCCTCCTGCATTTTCAAGAGCTCTATCGACTGACACTTCTTTTATTTAAATCGGATGCTTTTTACTCATGTTACGCAGGGATTTAGGGTCAAATATGACTTTGGCCAAAAAATTTCAAAGTTTTTTCTGCCTTCCAGTGTTTTGTCGCAAGATTTACTTTTGACAATTTGTCCTCCTGCAGTTTCAAGAGCTTTATCGACTGCACTTTTTTTATTTAAATCGGATGCTTTTTACTCATGTTACGCAGGGATTTAGGGTCAAATATGACTTTGGCCAAAAAATTTCAAAGTTTTTTCTGCCTTCCAGTGTTTTGTCGCAAGATTTACTTTTGACAATTTGCCCTTCTGCAGTTTTAAGAGCTCTATCGACTGACTTTTTTTTTATTCAAATCGGATGCTTTTTACTCATGTTACGCAGGGATTTAGGGTCAAATATGACTTTGGCCAAAAAATTTCAAAGTTTTTTCTGCCGTCCAGTGTTTTTTCGCAAGATTCACTTTTGACAATTTGCCCTCCTGCATTTTCAAGAGCTCTATCGACTGACACTTTTTTTATTCAAATCGGATGCTTTTTACTCATGTTACGCAGGGATTTAGGGTCAAATATGACTTTGGCCAAAAAATTTCAAAGTTTTTTCTGCCTTCCAGTGTTTTGTCGCAAGATTTACTTTTGACAATTTGCCCTCCTGCAGTTTCAAGAGCTCTATCGACTGACACTTTTTTTATTCAAATCGGATGCTTTTTACTTATGTTACGCAGGGATTTAGGGTTACATATGACTTTCGCCAAAAAATTTCAAAGTTTTTTCTGCCGTCCGGTGGTTTTTCGCAAGATTCACTTTTGACAATTTGCCCTCCTGCAGTTTCAAGAGCTCTATCGACTGACACTTTTTTTTTTCAAAATCGAGAGCTTAAAACTCAAGTTACGCTGGTTTTTGATCTGTCGGGTGTTCGGTTCGGGTAAGTTCGTTCTACGCTCGGTTCGGGTAACTTCAGCTTGCTCTCGGGTAACTTCTGGCCTATGTCTCTGGAGTATGCGATTGAAGACCTGCTAGCTACTGGAATTAATTAATATTTATGCAATTTATCTTTCAACCAAAGTGTTTCTACTGTTTCTACTACAGGTGTACTTTCTTCGTGCATTTTTTTTCTTGCAATCTAAATTAAATGTTTATTACTGTATACTTTTATCGTAAAATGCATAGCAGTCGTAAAATTAATGCGGGTAAAAGCAAAACAAAAATAGATTTATTTGTATATAAATTGAAATTGATTTATTAACATTTGTAGCGGAACGAAATATTGGCACAATCTATGTAAGTAAATAATTAGCCTTGTTTATAACAAATTAATGCCAAAGCATTGAAGTACATCAAAGAAAAACACCTTACTTTATAAAGTTAATTTCAAAAAACTCCATTAAATATTATCCTAATTTTTTCAAAACATTATCTCGACTATTTTGTTTTTACTTTTTACCTTACGTTTTTCAACTGACCCTGCATAAATCTCGTATTTTTGGAACTCAAAACGTGGCACTGCTAAACACTAAATAATTCAATAGTTTAAATATAAAACACAAATTATTATATTTATATCATTCTTTAAATGGGGTCATTCCAGACTTATTATTTCTTACAATTTTCACATTACGGACTAATGAACAGTTCTTGATTTAAGGTATGTTTACGAAATGAATTGAAGGAATTATTTATAAAGCTGCGCACACAACAAACACAAACCTCCACAGAACACAGAACAGATTTTTGACACTCACAAACACAGGTAAAAATAAAAAATGTTTCACGAAAATAGAGAAATTTTTTCATCAGATTTCCTGCCTTTGCATAAATGCCAAATACATTTTGAAGCCATTATACAGTCACATTTAATGCCGACAGCTTCATTTATGTAATATTGAGCTGATAAAATGCCGTTTTCGATTCTGGGGCACTGATGAAACTGTCTTCGTTTTCACTTATTATGTTTTGGTTCGGTTTTCACAATGCTGTAGTGTAATTGAATGCAAAAACTTCGGTAAACTGTATTTATTTTTATTAATAATTCTAATTGCTAGTGGGTTTAGCGCAGTTTTATTTCAATTTATTGTGTATTTTAAGTGAAAATAAACATTTTCATAAAATTAGGAAAGGAGTGAAAACATATCACTTATGTACTAGGTAGGTAATGCAATAATTAGGGTTGTGTACTTTAATGCGAAAGGCAGTCGTATTCTTTGGTCGGAGTTTGGCAGTGGATCCTATTGGTCAAGAGCGAAAATTCAAAGCTAAGTTGTCTGTTAAAATGCAGATGGCGCCACTGCATGCAGTTTCTAGTGCAGTGCTAACCTGCTATGCATAAATTCATTCATGAGGTCTCGTGAAAACTACATGCATTGAGATATGACTCGGTTCTCTAGAGGATCTAACTCTGTGACTACACTACTGTGTTGTGGCGCGGCAGTTCAATAAATTCGAGTAAAAGTGTTTTTAACGTTCCACCGGGCAATGGGCAACGGGACCGGAAAAGCAAAATAGTAGAAGGATTGCGTATTTTTAATTTTACTAACTTACTACTTACTAGTTAGTAATTCCATTTAAAAACAAAAGGACGTTAAAAGTTGACGGCTGGTCATAGAACTGATTTACTTGGAAGCTTTACCATTATTTAAGTTGCTGGCCTTGCTGTTCGTACTCATACTCATCATACTCCATCATTCATTTTGATTCCAGTTGCAGTGCAGAGAACACGTATATCATTATGGCTCAACATCCAGTGTCTGAGAGTCTGAGAGGTACAGGGTGAGTAATAAATTATTATTGTTATTATTCCCAGTTCAAATAAAATGTTATAACTGATAACATATTGGTTGTTAGCGTATTTTTTTAATGATAACTGTACCTAGTTATTTCATTCGGTTCGGTTATTAGTCGGCCCCGCATTTCTCGGCCCCCAAGCATTCGGCCCCGAAATACTTAGCCCCGACTATTCTGGGCCCCGAAATATATTCGGCCCCGTCGTTACTGGGCCCCAATAATTGTGTTTTGGTCCCCGTCAAGAATTAATATGAACAATGATCAATGATTCAATTTTTGCTGTCAATTAGCTTTCGTCAATTTATTAAAGGTGTAGTAATGCAGTAAAACAATGAAGTAAAAAAAAAGATTGAAAAAACGACCGAAATATTTACATTTAACGTCTTACATTGTGCGTCTAACATTCCTGCGTTAGTAAATCGTTAATTCTACGTCGCTTTGGTGAAGAATGGTCGTCAATAACTGGTAGAAGCACAAGTTTTGTTTGAATTAATTTTCTTGGCCGTCCACGTGGACGTTTTGGTTGTTCGATGACCGGTGGTTGTACCCGGTTCTTTGTTGGTCGTTTTGTTGCGGTAACGATGCGCCTACCACTGGCCGGGCTGATAACTATCTTTGGACGACCTGGTCCTCTTTTAGGTGCAATTGCAGAAATCAATTCAACAACTGCAGGCTGATGACTTCTTTTCCTGGTAGTTCGAGGGGGTAATCGTGGTGTGGACATAGCAGGTTCTGTTGCTACTTGCGGTGATAGTCGTTGCGGTTGTTGTGTCGGGTGGGATGTAAGTATTGAGGGTGGGAGATCGTCTGTTTCAATTAAAGCTTCTACATCGTCTCTTTGAGCTAGCACTTCCACTTCCTCTGTTTCACTTTCAACTTCCACCTCCTCTGTTTCACTGTTACTGTCATAACCGTCAACAATCAACTCAAATTCTAATTCCAAATCCATTTTACGTTTAAAAAGAAATACAGTGTGCACTGCTACCGACTCTGTTACAACTGAAATGAACTAAATATGGAACCACAGGAATGACTCGACATGACTTTGCTGCCACGTCTGCAAGTACACTCAGCTCCTACACTCTGTTCCTTGAAAACCAAATTAATCTTATCAATACTTCTTCTGTCGAACAGTAACAGCTAAAGTATAGATATAGTATCAGATATGCTATTTACATTTTATGTACGTTATGCAAAAACAAGTGCCGGACGGTAAAATAAATAATGGGGCCCAGTAACGACGGGGCCGAATATAATTCGGGGCCCAGAATAGTCGGGGCCAAGTGTTTCGGGGCCGAATTCTGGGGGGCCGAGAAATGCGGGGCCGACTAATTCCGGTACCATTTCATTCATTTCTCGATTTGCATACCACTATGCATGGATTTGCACATCTTTTCTGTCTTCACTTTTTTGAAAACATTGACTACGTTAAGTTCATGACTATGCCAAGGCATAATTATGTATAAAGTGCGGAAACCACTAGACTTATAATAAAAAATAATGCATAGTCTTGTCCCTCAGGGAGCAATACTCCAGTATTCTTGCAGCCAAACATTTAATATGTATATTAATTATTTATTCAATGATCACTGATTTTTGTCATTTTATATTTCCATAGTGGATTGAGCTGAATAAGCAAGTTGCCGTAAATAATTGGAAGTGTAAGCCAGTGAACGTGAAGAATTCCTACTATCAAAGCTCGGACCCTAAACAATGGGGATTCCAAACTGAAATCGCATTTCAACCGAAGCTAGTAGACCCCATCAATGCGTATTTCAGTACTTTGGGTTGGTTGTATTTTCATGAAAAAGTTACCCTTAAAGTTTTAATAATGGCTTGAGCTACTCCGAAAATTGTGACTACAGCTGTGTGGATGAGTGGACCGTGGAGATCAGTTTTCAAACCCTGCAGCTCGCTCATAAATACCAAGTCAAGGATCTAACTGACTTCTGTATTGAGAACATCATCAGTCGTCCTGATTCGGAATTCACTACAGAGCTTGCTGTAAAGCTGTTTAAAGCTGGGATGCTGTACGGGGTGGATGATTTGCGATATCGTTCAATTGAATGGATTAAACGGTATTTAAATATTAGTGTTGTATTTGGATTTGTAGTGAAACGAAATCTATAGCACCTAAAAGTATCGAATTAACTTATGTTTTTTTCCTACTATAGATGCACTAGTGAACTAGTTAAAGTGGAGCTTGAACAATTGCTAATGGAAGAGAACACCGACGTCGCCACTAAAATTTGTCTGTCTCTTATTTAATTATTCATTAGGCATTGGAATGACTTGCAACCCCGTCTTATTATGTTAACCCAGTTGACAGTACTACTTTAATAAAAGGATTTCATTATTCATCTTAAACTCTATGGTTTTTGAACAGGCAATAAAGGATTTATTTAGTTACTCGACACCTTTTTCAGAAATTGTTTCAGTACAAAAGAATTTCGAATTTTTCGAATTTTACTGAGCAGTAAAATCTCTAATGATTAATTAGCTCCTAACTTCTTTTATAAGGTACATTACATTAGACTTATCGGAAAAATTATTTTAAAATCGACAATTAGGTGTGTGCTATTCGTTAAAAAGTACATTGCTACTAAATAGATTGGTTTTATTCAAAACGAAATTCTTGAGACAATACTAATTCGTAATCACATTTCTTCACTATAATCTACAATTATTTTATTACTACCCCTGACTAAAATTACCGAATTTACAAAATAAATGGGATAATAGCTCGTCTCTTTGCTGGATAAGCTTTGCCGAAGAGCCTCTTGTAAAATTGATGATGTTGCCAGCCCCGAATTCCAATAGTGATACTTGATAAAATGGCAAAAGCCACTTGAGGAAATATCCTAGCCGCACCACTCTCCAATTTCCCCAAAGTAATTAGCAGCAGAAACGAACTCAAATAGGCCACCTCGTGGAATGGAGTAATTGTTTCCATTTTCAGAATTCTTCTTAATGGATTTTGGTCCTTGATCTTGTTTCTGAGTGGCTCGGAGCTGTAACAACATCCAGCCGTGAGTTATATTGATGACGAATCTTGCCACGTGCAGTATTAACCCTGAAGAAATAATTATGGAGAAAAAGTACTATATGGGTCACGCGCCAGACTTCACATTTTAGTGCTAATACATAACTATTTTTATGTGTACTTACAAGTACAGAAATGACCTACTTATGACACTAAAGAATGCAACATCTGGTGAGGGAACGAAGCGGATCCGAAGCTCAAAATCTCATAGAAGTAGAAGATTTCGTTTAAGTGCTAAGATGTTGTAATAGGATTTATATGAAAATATATGTATAAGTATATATATGTATCTGTAAATAAAAGTGAAACGACGATAAACAAAAAGGGAATATTTCTTGTAATTAATATCTATGAGGAAGATTGTTTAATACTTTTATAACCTCGATTAATCACTTCGATTACATACAAGTTTTTATATTACATAATATGTTCACGGACGGAGACGAGTGAGGAAAAGAAACACAAAGAACGAGAAGAGGTAGGTAAGTATTAATTGCGTATAATTACCGGTGAGATAGGAAGTATCTATTATTTTCCCACGGCAATGTCCGATGGTATTCCAAGACCTCAGTGTCCTTGGCAGCACGGCAATAAATTCTAAGTCCTTACTCGAGCGTTATGACTTCAATCCCTAATTTCCGTCTAACTTTCTAACTCCGGGTCAAATGAAAATGACCGGTTAACTTTATTGAGTCTTTTAAGAAAAGAAAAGCTAAACCGTAAAATCAAGTCGTAGATCTAATGACTTTTAATACTACGATACAGAATCACTTGCGTCTCTCGACGATTTTCTGAGAATCTTTACTTTATACTCCGCTGTGAAAAACTGAATCGTCGCTAACTTCTCTTTTCACTTCTTCTAGTTTCAAAGGCAAGAAAGAGAATTCAAAATGTAGGCTAAGGCTCTCGGAAACAGAATGTATTACTTCAAAAGCTAGAGTCTGAATTGAATCAGTATACTTCGACAGCTTAAGACAGAATGAATGACTTGCTACTGTTACTGCTTTGAGTTCAACTTCTTTCCTTTCTATTACTAAGTATGTATCTTCAAAGGATTCCCATTGTTCCAAGCTATGGTCAATTGGAATACTTCTACTGTCTCGCTAGATATGTATCCCATCGCTGAAAGCGGTGGCATTGGAATGTTCTTTTGTCTAACTACCTGTGTGCTACTTTTTCTCGCTCGCCTGTCTAACTGTACCATAGCCTTTGTGCTATGGGACGGGCGGGATTTCTAATTATAGAGTATTTATAATAGAAATGGACAGAGGTGGAGTTCCGTCTCCACAAAATCCCTCTACACGCTATCAGCCGAGACCCATCGGCGGTCTAGGTTAGCGTGCGGGAAGTGTGCGAGAAAAGAGTCTAGTTACATGAGGTATTTTCATTCAAAAGCTATCCGTTCCAGGATGTACATTACATGTCTAGCATACGTCTCGTCTACCGTGTACAGAGCTTGTTGTACCTAATATCTAAGTTTGACAAACATTCATAATAATATGGTATTTTGTCCACATGGACACATTCCGATTCCAGTCTCATTGAAAAAGGATGTACTAATTACGTCACAATCAATATTCAAAAGTATGGTAAGTCTTTAATAAAGTGCATAATATTTTGAATTTTATTTGTATTCATCCACCACTCGGTGATGATGGTATGGTGGGTATATGTTGGTATATGTACCTATATAGGTACTTGGTGTGGTCTCAAAAAATAAATTACAATGGTGATTTCTGAATCACCTGAGTGCTCAAAAGTAAAAAAATTGAAAACAAATTTAAATCCAAATATCTTCAGGTTGTGCAACAGTGTTTTTAGTGTTTTTGAAATTTTAGTAGTGTTTTTGGTGTCCCAGAAAATTAAATATTTACGGTGGGGCTTTTTACGAAAAATGTGAAACTTCAAAAAAAATAAAATATGGAAGTTTTGTAATCTACAAAATAGTTGGTAAAGGCAAACTAACGTTTCTGATGCTTCAAGTTTCTGAGAAATCCTTCATGTGAGAAAAAAAAATTGATCTATGTTAAAAGTTATTGTGTGTTTCACCGTAGGTCCAGAAAAACTAAGTTTCCAGAGATTTGGAGGTTCTGCCTCCACACTAATTTTTGACTTAAGTTAAAAATTAATCTATGGATCTTAATTGAGACTCTGAAATGGAGGATAAATCAAACTCGTGAACAGAAACTATTATTTTGTCCAACATATTTACAGAATTTAGGGAGTAAATACATGTTTGTATTTGTACATCACATTTTAGTAAAAACTAGCGATGGATATCAACAGCGCAAATATTTATAAATAAAAAAATTCACACATGTCAATAGATATCACCAGCTCAAATATTCATAATTATAATTATAGAAAATATCGACAAGTATTAACAATTGTGAAGTCCGTCGATGGATATCAACAGCTTTAATATTTATAAATATAGGCATACATAAATCATCAACAAATCATCATCAACAAATCAACATTAACATATCAACATCAACATATCAACATCAACATATACATATATTTATAATGTAGTGTTCCGTAACGAGGCTATTTGAAGGTGAAGGAATCTTCTTTGGAGTCCTCGGTGGTGGGAGGGTCTTGGTGGGCTAGGTATGTGGAGTTTCGAGTGTCGATGTAACTGCAGTCTCCATCACTTGTGTCGGAGCTGGGAGGAGATTTGATGACTCTATCACGAGGGAGTTGGTCGGTGAAGTCCTTGGAGGATTGTGTCGGTGGAATTTTAGGTTCGTCGGGACTTGGGCGATAACGTGGGTCAAAAATCATCTGCTCCGCACGCCATCGTGCTAAGCGCATCTCGTGGTGAGTGTCGCGACGTCGACGAAGTTGCTCCAAAAGGTTACTTGCGGATCTCTCTCGGGTAGGAATTTGAGGAATAGGGGACATTAGGTGGAGTCTATGGTCATGTCCCGGTGAAGGGCTCCGGTGTTGGCGGGTCCTACGCGCTTCCATGACATCTTGCAGTTGTTGGGTAGATAAACTACCTCGACGGTAATCGAAATTGTGGTGGGATTGGGGAGCATGAAGGGTGTAGGGAGTATCGTCACGGGAACGTTTACGTGGATTTTTCTGGAGGCTTTCAGGAGTAAGGATAGGAGGAATGGTGGTGGTGTGTGGAGTAGATTCCAATTCTGAATTTGAAAGTGGTGTCTCTGGTCTACTCTCCTCCTCAGTGTCTATCCCCTTCTCTGGTGTTGGAATAGTCTGGCCGTGGCAACGGCGGAGATGAAAAATATAATCACCCCGTTGCTGCTGGATTTCCTGAATCTCCATGTTAGCTTCTAGGATCGCTTTCTCGTCCATTATAATCGGTTCGTCGTTACTGCTATCATCCTCCAGTAATAATGCTGCTGGAGTCCAGTTCTCTCGTCCTTGGACAACTGTGTGAGGCGGAAATCTTTCGATCCACTTTCCCAGGCGTTGCTGTGTGTCCAGTATTTCATCTTCCGATGCTGGAGCAAACCCACGGACGTTTAGCGTCGGATCCGGCCTCCTCTCACGTTCTGATGGTGCTCGTGATGGAGTAGTTGTCTCGTCAAAGTGTGTGTGGGCTGTTTCGAAAGGGTCCTCCGAGTCCTCTGACTGTATCATGTTGACATCGGGGGCTGGAGGATCTTCGTCGTCATTATCAGTAGTGTCATCATCGGTGGTCATATCTGGAGGATTCATTTCGTCATCTTCATCATCTTCCTCCTCTTCGGCTTGTTCAGCCTCCATAGGAGAATGAAGGGGATCGTCCATATAGTAATCTGATGGGTCATAAGGTTGATAGTCATCTGGCTCGAGGAGATTTATAGGTTCGTCATCCTCGCTGTCTGTGTCTACTTGGATCGGTAGTTGAGGTGCAATCTCTATTGATGGTGGGAGAGTTGGTTCCTCTAGAATGTCTCTAGCGTGGTCTCCGTCCATTGTGGTAAGTCTAATCATAGTAAAGGAACAAAAACACCCTTTTCCAAGTTACTTTACTTGTACCATACCAATGCAGTGGTAGGTCTCATGAATGTGGTATCTAAAATTAATCACTTAAATTAGGTATTTTTATTTTCCCAGGTCTTTAAAGGCCTGGTATATTATCCCATGGATGTCGTTCATGGAAGTATGGTGCTACTTAACTTAGGTGATGGGATAGTGCTTTTCCCAAAATTGAAAAATTTTCTATCTAAAATCTGGAAATTCTAAATAGAATAGTGTGCATGCAGAAATTTTTCATGCAATCTAATTGGAGTCCTCAGAATCAGAGTCCGAGGTATCAGAGTCTGAAGAAGAATAAGAAACTGGTTTCTGGTATTGGCATGCCATCATTTGCCCTATGTTTCCCATGGCCTTAACTAATTCCGCCATGGCATATGTAGGTTTGACGTGACATCTTTTCAACTTTGCAACTTTCTTTTTCTTACGTTTCTTATGTACTGAGCCTACCTCTTTGCGCTTTCGTGTCTTTGGAATCTCAACATCGGAAGGATCCCAAGGTATGACTGTTTTTCTTGGTCTATTTGACCTTCGTAATTCAGTATTTTCAGTAATTGACTCTGACTTTTTACTCTTCAGTATGACCTTACTATTATTTCCCTTTGCAGGTGCTATCGTGACAGTATCATTTTCAATGACCGCTGTAGACTCTATGGTTGGAGCTGTGGGAGTTTCAATTACATTTTCTTCCAAGAATTCAAGATCGCTTTCAGCTGGATCAATTTGTTGAGTTTCAGTGATTGATTCTTTTGGTGCTGTGTCAATTTCGATTTCTTCGAGTACTTGTGTTTCATCATTTTTATTGACCATCTTAATAATTTTTTCATTTAAAAGTTCGGTAATAATTAATTTGGTCTGTATTGTGGGCTGAAGGGCGGATTCTGTATTCCGCTCTCCATTCCAACTTCTTGGTGCTAAAGGAATTTCTACTGGATTGTCTCGTTTGTTTTGGGAAATATCACCTCATTCGGAGCATCCTTTCCTAACATTTACGTGACAACTGTAAATTGAATGATTTAAAGTGTCTATAGAATCTGCTTTATAAGTTGGAGCTTCCGTTGGTTGTGCTACGTTAGAAATTTGAGACATAGGAATGTCTTTACTCGGGTTTCGAAAAGAATTAAAATAAGTTTTGGTTTTGTCATAATCAAAATCTGAATATCGTTTCCCAGTAGTAATATCAATGCCCTGAATTAAATTCCAATCGTCCTTGTGAATGAAAGAACCATCTGAACCTAAGTGGTTCATATTATGACTATTACAACGGGATTCTCTAGCAAACGGATCATCAACAATAGTGGTAGTCATGCGTGCAAGGTACCTATCTATCGTTTCTACATCAAAATATCTTCTAGCTGTAGGAGAATTTTCAGAGTTAATTTTATTTGAAATAGAAATATTATTGGGTTCCGCCGGCGTGGGAAATTGTTCCGCGACCGACGGTATTAGTGGTAGTAGTAAGTCTACAGGTTGGTTAGTATTAGTATCTAAAATATTTTCTACTGATACTTCGGGATTTCCCATAGGTGTATCGAACTCTGGTATATTAGTGATGGCGTGATTGGAATAATTATTGGTAAGTTGCTTGTAAGTATTAGAAGTAGGGTTGCGTTGAATTGTTCGATTTCGCAATTTCAACTCATTATCTGGATCAAATAAATATTCTCGATTAAAAATTCCGCGGGGGATTACGTTGATTTGTGCCGCGGTATCCCCATCGAAATCCTTAAGTTCTGGGTCTGCCCATGGTTCGGTGTAAAATGCCGCATCGTCGGGAGTATAAGTAAAATTATTTAACCAATTTTGATCACCTAATGCAGGTTCCATATTATTATTGAGGGAAGGAATGTCGTCTAATAGGTAAGGTTTTAGGTTGTGTCCATGCACAATCTCGAGAACAGTTTCATCAATATACTTAGAAAGGTCAGTATTTTTATCACAGAGGAGATACATGTGTTGATTTGTTGCTGTACTATATACTTTATATGGACCTGTATACTTAACTGTAAATTTTGCTGCTGTGCCTGGTGCCTTGTAATAATTTTTCTTTAGTACTAAATCACCTTCTTTATATAAAACTGTGGGGTGAGTCTTATCAAAAGCCATTTTACGTTTCAACTGATTATGACACGAATTTTCATGCCCCAAGATACGAGCCTTGTGAAGTTCATGAAACCTAACCTGGGTCATTTCTGGGTCATTTCGATCATGATCATGATCGAGGGGTTTTCCTGTAATATAGCAAAAATGAAGACGTCTACCGAACATTAAGAAATATGGGCTATAGCCGGTACTAACATGCTTAACTGCATTATATTCATTTTCTATATGAGGTAACATAACATCCCATTCAATATTATTATTATCATATTTCAACTTTTTCATAATGCTACCGAATGTTGAATTAACTCGTTCTACATATGCATTACTACTAGGGTGGTGTGGACAACTATGGATGGAAATCACGTTATGTCGAGTGCACATTTCATTGAACTTATGACCTGTGAACGCTGGACCATTATCAGATACGATACCTTTAATCTTATGCTTTGCTATTAGTGGTTCTAATACCTTTACCGTTTCAGCCACAGTTGTGCCTGTAGTTGGGATGAGATGCTGGAAACGAGTGCATTGGTCTATCACGGCCAAGATATAAGTATTTTTACTAGAAGTAGTATTAAGTGGGCCAAGATAGTCCACTGAAACTTTAGCGTAAGGAGTGGTAGGAGTAATCATTGCATGCATAGGGCCTGATTTCTTGACCCGTGGGACATTAAATCTTTGGCAAGTGTCACATGCTCGACATGCCTTAGTCACGTTATCCCACATTTGCAAGAACCAGTATTTATCGACCATAGAGTAATAAATTTTTCTAAAACCAAAATGTGACTTATTGTGCAGTTCACGTGCTATGCGTTTTCCCTCAGTTACTGGTAGAACATTTACCCACAATGGTCCCAAAGGCTCATAGTTGACATGCTGGAGAATACCGTCTGTGTTGAGGCGGAAATCATTGCGAAATTTATTTTTCCCTCGACAATTATTTTCCTCATCTACCTGCAGTGACTTAATTATTTCAGCTAAATCTTTATCTTGTGCCTGCATACCCTGTAGATTAAGTATAGATTTATCCGTATCTGCGCAATGTACTATATATTCCTCGTCCTCAGGTTGCCTAGGATGTTCAGTCTCCGCCGTCATGCCTCTAAGAATGGCTACAGGGAGATTATCCGCTCGTGGAGGGCGACTTAAACAGTCAGCCATGGCATAAGACTTTCCTGGTACATACATAATTTTTAGGCGGTATGAACTCAACTTGAGACTCCATCGCACTAATTTTCCGGTGACCTGAGGTGTTCGAAGAATGTTGACGAGTGCTTGGTGATCAGTGTAAACTAAGACTTCCCTTCCAAATAGTAAATTATGAAATTTTTGAAAGGCATGAGCTATAGCGTAACACTCTTTCTCCGTGACTGTCCACTTACTCTCAGTATGTGATAGTGTATGAGAATCGAAACCCAGGGGTTGTCGATCTTTATTATTCCCATTAGTAATTACCTGGATGAGGGCAGCAGCGACTTCATAATCGCTGGCATCAGCCCATAATTCCAAAATGGCAGTGGGATCCGGGAATGCTAATGCTGGAGCGGTACATATGGCTGTTTTCATCTCTTTCACCGCTCTCTGACATGCGGCATTAAAAACAAAAACTGCATCTTTCTTTAATAAATCATATAGTGGCCTAGCAAATTTTGAATAGCCGAAAATTAATCTTCTAAAGAAACCGCTTAACCCTAGCCATCGACGTACGTCGGTGGTATCCTGAGGATCTGGAAAATTCATTAATACATTAGTGCGATCGGGATCTATTTCGACGCCTTTAGAAGTGACTTTATGACCTAGAAAAACAATTTTTGGATGACCTACGTAACACTTTTTGGGTGGTAATCTGACGTTCGCTTGTATGCATAGCCATAGTATTTTCTCAAAACGTTCCATCAATTCAGTGAAATTTTGACCTCCAAAGCAATTATCTTCGGAGTAATTATTTAAAAAGGAATTTCTATATGGAGACCATATAACGTCTAAGGTTTTCTGTAAAATTGCACTCGAATTGACGAAACCGAAAGGAATACGAGTGGGACGAAACTGACCGTCTGAAGTCATAAATGCAAGTATGTCTCTGCTGTCACTCTCTAATTCTATTTGTTGGTAAGGATCACGAAGGCCTAAATTACAAAAATATTTGGAATTCGAAAGAGATTTGAAAGCAGTGTGTAAAGGTGGGATGGGCATAGGTTCAGGTTTCACTTTTAAATTAATTTTTCTGTAATCTACAGTGGGTTTCCAGGTATTTCCGGAGGATAACATTTGTACCTGGGATACATATTGACTATGTTAATTCTGTAACAGGCCTAGTTCTCGTTGTTTGTCAGTATACTTACGGGTAATTTCTTGTAACTCTAAACTCACGGAACGGGGGCTTACAATTTGAGCTGACTTATCCAATAATTCCACTGTTGCTTGTAATGTCTTACCAGTCCTAGGATCACGCATCGGTTCCAGAAAGTCATTCTCGGTCCAACCAAAAGCTTTGTAGTACTTACTTAAAAGTTCCCTAACCTTAATCTTTTGAGGTCCTGTGAGACCTTTAAAAATCTTGAATTGCGCAAATTCATCATCAGTTAATGGTTGACTACCTTCTACACTCTCTGGTACCGGTGCAGTGTCAACTGCATCATTATAGTCTTGGTCATTTACATGCATAGTAGGGGAATTGTCTTTATCTATCCTAGTAGCGCGGAGATAGTCCGTTGGCATTGTTTCATAATTAGAAAGGGTCGGTTGTGGATTTAAAATTACGTCGCCTGATTGTTGAGAGTTTGCAACATGCAATATACCTTTACCTTTTATGACTCTGACCGTGTCTTGTAATACCATGAGACCCATTGTCTCAAATAAATTATAATTAGGATAAATAGCGATTTGACCTGAATACTCGGGGTCCTCTGTATAAAAGGGAACCTCCGTTGCCGCGTCATCCTTAATGAGAGAGGGCTGAACTGTAAAAAATCGTAATTTGTACTGTTTGTAATATTCGACAGCTCGGCTGGATGCTTTGCTAGATTGAACAGATCGAACCTCCTCCAATAAGGACGAAGTTGTACTGTGGACTCGTCTGATAGTGGTAGTACCTATAGACTCAATGTCGTCGATTGTGACCTTATTTTGACTAATGTCAATGTTACCTTCAACCTGTAAATCGTCGTCTTCCTGTATCCCATCCAATACCTTGGTTAAATCATCCCTACGTAGAGGATTGCATGCAGTGACCATACTGAGTTGAAGTGCCTTTTGTTTCCTTAAATATGCAGATTGTAATTTCATGCGTCTAAGTGCACCTTTGCTTGGGAAAGCCTTTAGTCTACATAATCGTTCTGCGTCTGACCTCATGGATTTATGAGTCCTTTCTTGAACTGGTCTAAAAATAATCGTGCCTAATCCGCATTCTATGTTTACATTATAAGTTTTAAGTAAATCACAACCAAATACGATAGGATCTTGAGCTTTTTCGACCACAAAAAATCCCCATTGAATCCATTCCTTGTACTCATTCACGAAAAATTGTAAGTAAATAATCTTATCGATAGTATGTGCATTATTATCGTCTATTGATAAATATACAGTGAGTGGTTTGCACCTTTTTATTTGTTTTTCTATTTTTAGATCCTTCAAAGTTTTTAAACTTACTGTACAAACGGTGGCTCCAGTGTCCACAAGAACTTCTAACATATTTATATTATGTACATTTGTACGGAACTTCATTTCACGTTTTATTTCCGTGGACTCATTACTGAATTTCCGTGCATAATGGATTTCATTGTTAGAAGGAAAATCAAAAAGAATACCTATGGGTTTCTCAAAATCGAAATCGTCAAGCTCCTGCCCTACTTGAAGTAGTGGATGACCTGGTTTATGACCCAAAACGTCAGTCACTTTGTTCTGCCTGGTACCCAGGCTTCGCAAAGCGGCATCGGCCTTTGCTATAGTTTTATACACTCTTGCCGGTTTAGGTGACTTAAAATAGACTTTCGTATATTTAATAGATACAGATTTGAATGAATGCTCTGATGCAGGAGGCTCGGGTCTGGATATATTAACTATACCCACCCGTTCTAGTTTAAATTACCATTGCCTTGTGGTGCTTGTCCTACCTGGGGTGCATCCTGTTGCCTTGGTTGCCTTGGTTGTCTAAGTGGAATTGGAATTCCCTGAGCTCGATATAATTCATGACAAGTGCGGAAATTATGTGTCATTCTCCCGCATTGCCAACATGCTGACCTGGCTCCTTCTGCAGCTACACAATATGCACGACGGCGCTCATTATAGTAAGGATATTTCACCACTGCAGGGTCATCATTGGCCCCACGTGGGACATTAGGATCAGGAGGAGCCTCATATGGAGCTCCATTAACAGGATTAGGAGGGTATCTAAGAGCTATTTGGTTAACAGGGGCACCTTGGGCAGCCTGGACTATGGGTTCGCGCTGAGGTTCTACCCTAATCCCAGCATTTTGTTTATGCTGGTATGGCGTATGGGCATGGAGTGCCCGCGCGTATGTACGTCCTTCAACTTTCGGACCGGAATATGTAACTTGTTCAGTTGGAACGGGATCCAACCAATCATGAATTACGCCTGTACTTATGGCTTTGTCTAATGTAGTACGAAAATGGTCAATGGTTGTACAGCCGATCATATTGCTACGCATTCTTTTAGGTACACCTTTCAAAAGTCCAACTACCAAGTCATTTGCACTCATTTTGGGGTCGATGCGTCTCAGTACGCTGAGTCTACCTGAAATGTACTCTGAACTGCCCATGATTCTATTATAAGCTGTTTTGGGTAAGTCTGCCTTGGCCTTACTAATTAATGAATCATTATCAAACCTGACTGCCAAAGCAGTTTCGAGCTTTTTCCATAAGTCTCTATTAATACCTGGTGTCTGTCTTTTGAGAGCTGGTCTCCATGAAGACCTTTCTGATTTCCACCATTCAAGGGCCTGTCCGTCTAAAACACGATCTAATGCGTCAAATTTGTCATACTCGGTCATGTCAATATAGGCAGCGTCCTGATTGAATTGGTATAGGAATGCGTCTACCTCGCTATCTCCAGCATATTTTGCCCAATCCTTAATGAGCTCATTATTTCGTATAGTACAAGCTAATTCAGCTTCCTTACTAGTTGGTCTTGGTGGAGCGAAAACTTCCTGAAGTGCTGCTATATCCTCAGCTGATCTACCTAGGAGACTTCTGCTAGATGCAAATGCACTTTGTTCAGGAGCTCTAGTCAAATTAGGGAGAGGATTAGTCTTTTGGGATTCGAAAGGATTTGGAGGTAATTTGGCTGAAGGTTGAGTTTTATTAAAATAGATTCGAGGTTGAGGAGCTGAGGAAACTGAAGCTGGAGGATTACCTTGGGACTGGCTACTCTCAGCACTGGGGCCTCTAGCTATCCTGTCTAATGCTTCTTTGTTTTGAAGGTCCTTTAGCTTTTGTTCATAAATGAGTTTGTCTTCGGCCTGTGCCGCGGTACGCCTAGCTATGTATGCGTCCCTTTCCCTCTGTTCCTCCTGAGTCAAATCGTCATCGTCAGATTCTAATAAGTCTACATTCATGGGTGCATCCAACCCAAATAATTTCTGTTCTTCCCTATTTAAATTAGCCATTATTCAAAAATTAGTCGTGAGAAAAATAATTTCAAAAATTTGGAGGTTTGGCCTCCACACTAATTTTTGACTGTTCGACTTTGTTAAAAGTTAAAAATAAATAACTCAAATGAGCTTTTGTCACTCTATTAAATATTAAAATATGCGATATTTTCCCTCCACACTAAGAGTTGACTCCGTTAACTCTGAGTGTGAAATTATGTCAGAATAAATTAAATGTTTCAAGCTTGTAAGTATTTATAAATAGATTAAAATATGGCTTCAAAATCAGTATAGCAATGAGCAAGAATTATTGGCTGTTAATTAGGTATTTCGCTATGTCGATAATGTTACCTAAAAGAATGACAATGGCTTGTACAGGTATGTGATTTATCCACAAGTTTTCACAAAATTGAAGGATAATAGAAAATATTAATAACAAAAATATAATTTGGAGCATTTAGTACAAAAATAAAAATCGGGTGCGATCACGTAAGAGCTGAACAAGTATGATTAACTCTATAATTGGTAAATCGATGCGGCGTAATTCCAAACGAGCGATAATAATTATAAAAATTAGAAAAGTTAGGATTCCAACTATCATAAGTATATACCTACTTTTGGGTGGGGTGGGTTTTTACTCTTGGCAAGTGAGTTACGGGTCGCTTTCTCACAACTATCACCAATCACGCTTCACAATTCACGATTTAAATGGGTACATACTCATGAAAAGTCAGTCAATACCTTTTTATGTGATCCTCCGATGCAAAGATGCCAAATGACAGGAAAATAGAATATAATAAAGATTTTGCTATTCCGTTTCTCTCTGGTCTCTCGTGAATTTTTACACGTTCAAAATTGTCGAAGTATTAACAAAATATAGTCTATATTAACAAAATTAACGTCGGATAATGCTATAAAACAAAAATAAAAATTTTTAAAATTTTCGAAATTTCGAAATTTGGGGTCAAAAGTTTGCAAATTTTCACAAAAATAGGGACAAAAACGAAAATTCTACCCCGCACCTATGATTTTTGAGGGAACGGAGCGGATCCGAAGCTCAAAATCTCATAGAAGTAGAAGATTTCGTTTAAGTGCTAAGATGTTGTAATAGGATTTATATGAAAATATATGTATAAGTATATATATGTATCTGTAAATAAAAGTGAAACGACGATAAACAAAAAGGGAATATTTCTTGTAATTAATATCTATGAGGAAGATTGTTTAATACTTTTATAACCTCGATTAATCACTTCGATTACATACAAGTTTTTATATTACATAATATGTTCACGGACGGAGACGAGTGAGGAAAAGAAACACAAAGAACGAGAAGAGGTAGGTAAGTATTAATTGCGTATAATTACCGGTGAGATAGGAAGTATCTATTATTTTCCCACGGCAATGTCCGATGGTATTCCAAGACCTCAGTGTCCTTGGCAGCACGGCAATAAATTCTAAGTCCTTACTCGAGCGTTATGACTTCAATCCCTAATTTCCGTCTAACTTTCTAACTCCGGGTCAAATGAAAATGACCGGTTAACTTTATTGAGTCTTTTAAGAAAAGAAAAGCTAAACCGTAAAATCAAGTCGTAGATCTAATGACTTTTAATACTACGATACAGAATCACTTGCGTCTCTCGACGATTTTCTGAGAATCTTTACTTTATACTCCGCTGTGAAAAACTGAATCGTCGCTAACTTCTCTTTTCACTTCTTCTAGTTTCAAAGGCAAGAAAGAGAATTCAAAATGTAGGCTGAGGCTCTCGGAAACAGAATGTATTACTTCAAAAGCTAGAGTCTGAATTGAATCAGTATACTTCGACAGCTTAAGACAGAATGAATGACTTGCTACTGTTACTGCTTTGAGTTCAACTTCTTTCCTTTCTATTACTAAGTATGTATCTTCAAAGGATTCCCATTGTTCCAAGCTATGGTCAATTGGAATACTTCTACTGTCTCGCTAGATATGTATCCCATCGCTGAAAGCGGTGGCATTGGAATGTTCTTTTGTCTAACTACCTGTGTGCTACTTTTTCTCGCTCGCCTGTCTAACTGTACCATAGCCTTTGTGCTATGGGACGGGCGGGATTTCTAATTATAGAGTATTTATAATAGAAATGGACAGAGGTGGAGTTCCGTCTCCACACTGGAACCCTGTGGATATTTGATAGGTAAAAGCCCTGAATACATCCATTTAGGATAGCTACTGGAAAAACACCCAGGATATATGTGAGTGGAAACGGAGACGCATTTTTCAGGTATTTAATTGGATAAATCATTGATCTTCAAATTTTACAAAAATATTTTTTTTACTAAAATGTTTAAACAGTTAACAATTTGTTTACGTAAACAGAACATTATAAAGTTACCTGTGAAAATAATGATTAGGGAACATTAAAATAGCTACAACATTTGGGACATTCGTCATCATTCGACTCGGTGTAAAGTACATGATGAGAATGGGGAATAAAACGACCAAGAAAAGCATCTATAGAATATTGAAAATATTACACATTACAGAAAAAAGAATTAATAGGTACGCACCTTCATACTCTCATCGCTTCTCATCGCGTCTCATCGCTCAATTTCTCAAATTATTACCATAGTTACGGCAATATTAACAAAGTTGAGACTGACTGCGAATTCAATAAAAGTTTTTGAGATTCGGAGGTGAGAAAACATATTTCTCATTCAAGCATAGCTTTTTAAACACAGCAGACGTGTTGCTTATTTTGAGATAACATCTCAACGTCATTCCAGCCCTATTCATTGTAACTGTACTTTAAAATGACGAGTAGTTTGACGGGTGCAAACTTTTGAGAATTTCTCAAAAAAATATTTAAAGCCGTAACTATGGCAATTTTTTGAGAAATTAAGCGATGAGAAGCGATGAGAGTATGAAGGTGCGTACCTAATATGTTTTCAATTCAAATTCTTGTATTAAACACTGATGTTCATATGTGAACAAAAAACAAAATGGATTTAAAATGTAATGATACATCAAGTGAATATTCTGTATAGTAGAGATAATTTCTAATAAATACAAATTTTATGAGTTTTGAGCTTGTAATCTTACGTACGTGCCAGACATACTCTACCTCTATGACCCGACCATTACATTTGGCAAAATTGAAATATCTTCCATAGGGAAGGGGGTACAGTGCACTGAGAAGGGGCAAAATTGACCAAACCAAATAAATCACGTTGGTTGTAAATATCAAGTTTTTTTCGGTTAGCCAAGTCAAAGGCTCCTGCTGTTCCATTTCTTCTATTTTCATGACGTTACTCTCTGGAAATATTTTCTTAATAAATAATGATATTAGTTTTGAATATATTTGAAAAATTTAGTTGGACTAATTTTTAGTTGTGCTTACATGGTGAAGACAACTACACAAATATTTTTTCAAAGGATTTTAGATATACATAGGTGGGTCCCTTTAGTCAAATGAAGAATTCCGTACTTAAAAATATTTTTAATTTACACAACTTACAGTGAAGTAGTACAGAAGTAGTAGACGTGAGGGTTAGGTAAGAGTTTGAAAAATAATAAAATATTAAATTCTTCATTGACGTTGGGACCGACTCACTGCACAGTACAGTACATTTGAGAGTATTGTGGTAGGAGTAATACGTATACTACATGTAATACACACGCATGCATACAGTCAGTGAAGAACCAAAATTACCGATTTTCAATTTGTGCTACAATTAAAATGAGCTATGCCAAAAAAATACTGCAAATAAGTTAATTGCTTACAATGCTCATCACGAGTTCTTGAATGAACAAATGGTTCTATTTACATGTTTTTGAAAGGTGTAAAATTTTCTATCTATATCATTTTGAGAAGGTCAAAACGTTCCATTTACATATTTTAAAAACAGTCAAAATGTTCTATTTACATGTTTTTAAAAAGTGTAAAATGTTCTATTTACATATATTTGAAAAGGTCAAAATGTTCGTTCTACATATTTTAAAAACAGTCAAAATATTCTATTTACAAGTTTTTGAAAGGTGTAAAATTTTCTATCTATATCATTTTGAGAAGGTCAAAACGTTCCATTTACATATTTTAAAAACAGTCAAAATGTTCTATTTACATGTTTTTGAAAAGTTTAAAATGTTCTATCTACTTATTTTTGAGAAGTTCAAAATGTTCAATTTACACATTATAAAAACAGTCAAAATGTTTTATCTACATATTTTAAAAAGGTCAAAATGTTTCATTTACATATATTTAAAAAACAATAAAAATGTTCTATTCACATGGTTTTGAAAAGTGTAAAATTTTCTATCTATATCATTTTGAGAAGGTCAAAATGTTCCATTTACATGTTTTTGAAAAGTGTAAAATGTTCTATTTACACATTTTGAAAAAGTTCAAAATGGAAATTGTAAAATGTTCTATAAACATGTTTTTGCAAGAGTAAAATTTTCTATTTAGACGTTTTTGAAACTTGACAAATGTTTTATTTACATGTTTTTTGAAAACTCTAAAGTTTTTCATTTACATCTTTTTAGATAGGTGCCAGGTGCAAATTGTTCTGCATATTTGCATGTTTTTTAAATTTCCAGAATGTTCTATTAACTTTATTTTTGAAAAAAGGACAAGGAACTCACTATAGTCAGTATGGTGTGCTAACAGAAGGTGAAAATACGCTATGTAGTGAGGTGTAAGTGGAACTTGTAGTATGAACTTGGCAATATGAGACTTTGAAATGAGTAGACTGATATGCGATATATAACGTCCACTTCCAGGTAGTAAATAGGCTTGAAGCAAGAAGAGTTCGGATGAATGTATCGCTCGAGTGATTACAATCGAGTTAAATTGTATTCTTCTGATTCTCTCGTAGTAAAACTCTCTACAACAATATAAATTTAAAATTTAATCTGGGTTGTTTTGGGATTGGGCATGATCACATAGTTGATCATTGTCTAGTAAATTAATCTACCACAATTACATTTCATACTTAAATTATTCGTGGATGTCTTAATTAGTAATTAATTCAGTTCATTTTTTTATTAATCCCAAGATTTTCGTTTTTTGTTCATTATGACGCTGAATGCATACATAGGAAGTCAAATTATTAGTTATTAATGTGTGGTTACCTGTCACATTACCTTAGGATACACACGTTTAGAAAAGTATAAGTAAATTAATCACAAAGGTGTTAATTTGTAACTTATTTTTGTATTACTCCGACATTGACACCAGTACCAGAAGGTGTCATAGTGGCCAATCCAAATTTTAGTTAAATTTTTACACTGTAATGTGTTAGGCTGAGTTTACTGGTTCCTGTGTTGCATATTTAACCAAAAATGTAGTGACATAAATAACTGATTAAAAAAAAATAATGCCATAACTCAGACTCGAACCCGCGGCTTTTAATATAGGTATCTGCCTCTTTAAACACCTGCCTGAGACAATATGTTTATAATTGTAACACTAATTTAGCATAACATATATACGATAGTATAAATTCTTAACACAGTTTTTGGTCAACGTTAACATTATTTGGTGTAGGTATATTAAACACACAGCGTGTTTCACGTAGCTAACATATTTCCTCACCTTCAAAATTTTTGAAATTAACTAGTAATCTTGTTAAAATCAACACCTAAATCTGTTAGTTCAACCTAACTAGGAGTTAGTTAAGATCTTTTCTAAGCGTGTATACATTTTGACATCACGAGTACCAATTAAAAGAAACATACAAGAGAATTATTATCAAAACAAGACTTAGTGGAATACCATGTACAAAATTATTACTGTTTCAAAATAAGATTTTTACTGCCTAAAAACTTTTGGAGAAAAAGCATCACGTGAACTCTTTGCCTGGAGGTCTATCTTCCTGCGGCATTGAAAATATTTTGAATCGTTGGTACTAATGTGTTCAGGCGGGGCAGTTTAATAAATATGAGTGCCCATGTTTTTAGATGCTGAGCTTTAGCTGCATCTAATGAAATGGTTTTGTCCGTCCGTCTGTGTGTCTGTCTGTCTGTCCTCTTTTCATTGTTGTACGCTACAGGTCGTAATTTTAAATCAATTATAATAAAACAAATTCCTAAATCACGTCAATGCGATGTAGATGTGCTGTATAGTTTTTGGGTATCATCTATACAGTATGTTATTTGCAATTAGCAGTTAAATGGACCAACTCTCAAATTTTTTTACACTTCATTTTATTCACAGAGAAAAACCTAGTCTCAGCTCCCATAAGGTTACATTGACGTGCATACCTACCTACAAAAAAAATCTACATGGACTGTCGTGTGTTTAAACACACCGCGTACAATCTATGGCTACAACAACTACAGACTGCAACAAACCACAGCATTATTACATGTGACATTCACGAAGGAATGAATGGTGGTGGCGGGGTTTACGAATTCCTGTCTTCCAGTTGTCATTTGACCGTTGACGTCGTCGTGAAGTCCGCTGTCGTGCATTTCATTATTATCTCGTAAATTGGTTGTCATTACCGTCAGTCAGTTCATCATTTTATTGTAATTTATCGGTCATGGTCGTCGTGTGGTCCATCTTATGGACGTCATGCAGTTCATTATTATAGTTTGCAGTTCAGTAATAAATAGTAAAGTGCAGTTTATTATTATGTATATTGTAAATTATTGGTCAGTTTTAGATGCTGAGCTTTAGCTGCATCTAATGAAATGGTCATGTCCGGATTTCCGTCCATCTGTCTGTCTGTATGTTGGTCCGTCGCTACAGTCCTTCAAATATCATAGTTTTAGGTACCCCTCTTTACAACTTTACATTTTTTTACTCTCAATTTCTGTCACTTATAAAAACCGACAAAATGTCTGTATCTTCTATCGCCAGTTAGTCCAACGCTGGACGTTGCATTTCTATACAGATTAAACTAAATAACTTTTAAACACTTGCAAATGCGAAGGACGTGTGTTGTATTTTTTTGAATTGAGATCGCACTAATCATTCTTCCCCAATTAGTAGTTGAATGAAACAAATCCGAAATTTTTCCTTATACATTGTGAGGGATCGTTCGCTAATGACGTCTTTCAAAAATATCATAATTTTAGGTACTCCCCCCCCCCTTTAATTATTTAACCATTTTTAGATGCTGAGCACATAATGACGTCCTTCAGTGTTATAGACATTCAGGGAGCATCCATAATGACGTCCTTCAAATATCATAGTTTTTAAACCCCCAGTCCCAACATTACATTTTTTTCCATCGTATCTTGACTTATCACGGACTTAAATATATGTGCTACAGATATTCAGGGATCGTCTATAATGACGTCCTTCAAATAGTATCGTTTTCAGTACCCCCAGTCTTAACATTATTCATTTTTCGAACTTATTTCAACTACATGTCACGGACTTTCCTATAATTATGTTATATATATTCAGGGATCGTCCATAATAACGTTCTTCAAATATCATAGTTTTTGGGACCCCCATTTTTAACTTCCCAATTTTTTCCAACCTTTTCTTTAACTGCTTGCCACGTTCATTTGTATATGGCTTATTGATAGTAGGGGAGGCTCCACAAATGACGTCATTTGTAAATAATGTAATTCTCAAAAATATTTCAGCGTTTTTTAACAACATGCCACGTACTTCCATATATGACCTAATTATAATAAGGAAGCCTCCATAAACGACGTCATTTGTGAATGGTGCAATTTATAAAAAAACTTCAGCTATATTTAACTACATGCTACACACATTGGTATATGTCCTATTGATTGTAGGGGAGCTTCCATAAATCCTTTATCATCTTTCAGCGTAACATAAATTGTCTTGCGCCTTTTTTGAAGCTCAGCATCTACTTCGGGCCCGCCCACGGTCGACAAATCCGGCGCGAAGCGCCGGATTTTTAACAACGGGAGCGAAAACCGAAAGGGGAAAGAGGAATACATAGTTGGATTATTAGAATTGCAATTGCGTATTTTACAAAGATCCAGTTCCAGTTACAGAACAGAATCATTCATTCAACTACTGTAACTACCACATTTGGAACTTTTAACAGGTTTTTTAATTTGAGCGGTTAACGTTTATTCTTGAAAGCAATTTCGTTGTGGTATTTTAGTTTGACTCAGGGGCGGCTCTTTAGCATGTGTTGACCCTTCAAGTAGCAGTTCCAACGTTTTGCAAGGGGTTGTGTCAGCAAGTCAGCCACCTTGTGGGAATCCACGTAAACCGGGCGTCTACACCCGCATTTCCTACCCACAATACATGTTACATGGATATCATAAACAAGTACAGAAATTTGAACGACTTGGGATCCAGAAAATTCCTACAATCCTCGTGTATTCTGATAAACTTAAGCATAATTTCAACAATATTTTTTTTGAATTTCCAATCAATTTATTACTACTGCGTCAACTTCTGACATTGTAATAAAAATAAAATCTATGTACAGCCAAGGCTTGTTGTCGTTCTTTTACTTATCATGTTTTGGTAAAAATAACTTGAAGTATAGAATCACGTGTCTACTTCTACTTAAATAAACACAAATACAGCATTTTTAAATTATTTATTGTACATACAGTGGGAATGACGCAAGCACTTTTAGCATGTGATGTGTGGGCAGAAATGATAACATATCTAGAAATTTTACAAAGGATCATTCATAACTGACTTCAGCGGTAGTGTCAGTGGTTCTAGTACAGTAGGGTACTGATGAAATGCTATGCTAAAGATAGCAACTTACGCAATACTTAAAGTAATGGCATATACCTAGTGCATGGTTATGGGTGAGTGTTAAACCAGTGCAAACTTGGGTCGCGTCATTTATCGAACATCCCTAATCGCACATTTCTCATGCTCCTATCAGCTGGCAGATAAGAGATAAATTTTGCTCTCGGACCTGATTTGAGTCCACAGGTAGATACAATTCCCTACATGCAATAATTAAATTGTCGCTTCCAATATTATTTTTGTAAAGTGCCTTGTAAAATTACCTCTTTTCATAAAATTGCAATTAATTACTGTAATAAAACCCAAGCATCCAGGAAAAGAAGGTAAAAATTAAAATTAATTACTGTATGCATGTTAGTAGTATCATACTTTCAGGCCAAAGCATATGCATACTACACAACAGTTTACTTTTACAGCTTACTTACTCCGGTTATTACTGTTCTTACGCATATTGCATCACTTATTCATTTTGACTCTAGTTGCCAATGCAGTGCATAAACACTGGAATATCAATATGGCCCAATATATCAATATAAATCCAGTTTCTGGGAAGTACAGGGTAAGTATTAAAATGTTTCCTGATTATTGCCAGTTTAAATAAGATATTAGTATTGTTGGCGTCTCAGGCAGGATAGAGACATGTCCTTGGAACATTCTACACTCTAGAATTCTTGACGCTCAGCATTAATTGATTAATTATTTATTTACTGATCACTGATTTGTGTTCATTTTATGTGTCTGTAGTGGATTCAGCTGAATAAGACAGTTGGTGCAAATTATTGGAGGTATAAGCCAGTGAAGGATTCATATTCTTACAGCTCTGACCCTAAACAATGGGGATTTCAAACTGAAATCACATTTGAACCGAAGTTACCAGTAGACCGCCACATTCCGTATTTTAAAGGTGATGCTGGTTGGGAGTATTTTCATGAAAAAGTAACCCTTGACGTGTTTCTAAGCTTTTCCAGCAAAACAAAGCATGCTGGCTTGAGGGTTTGCTACAGTCCAATGTTAACTCAGTCTGCGGATAAGTTTGTGCAAGAGAATGAAAATCAGGGAAAACCATCTCGCTGCCCTTACAAATACAGACGAACCATTTACAAATCGTACGTTTGGATCTTTGACATCTGTCTGATTAACATAATATTTAGAGATCAGAATGACCCAACTAGGACCATTACAAAAAGTAAGAATGATATTGGTTATTTTACAGTTTGTTCTACTTCCAAAATTACCCATGTTCATCATTAAACTGTATCCTATACCTTTCCCTTGCAAATATAAACGATTGGTTTACTTTTTTATTGTTCGTAATCTCACATTTTGAAATGAGTTTGTATTTATTTAGAAGTTCATTTGGATTCTTCAACTGGAACGTGTAAATCTGAGGACCATGCAAGCTCATCCGATGAATTTTCTCATCTGAAAAACTCGGAATTCATTTCAAAATTGGATTTAGAAAGTTTGATTGGCCACAAACTGGAATTTGGAAAAACGTCGTTTCTACCTGTTGATTTTGAAATAAGGTTCCGTCTTCGATTATGTCCGCTCAGCGAGGACAAGGAAATGATGAATGCTGATAGCAATTGCAATTTGAACTCATCAGAAAAAGCTCCATCTATTCATTCTGACAAATTATCCGTCTCAGCAATGCTTCTATCTTTTCCCAAAATTGAAGCGAAGCCTCCATTATTTCACATGGATTTCGATGTCACTTTTGAAATTAAGACAGCGTCAGACCAAGCCAAAGTTTTAAAGGCACATTCCTGGATTTTAGTGGGTAACTAGTTTTATTATTATAACTACGGCTTTCTAGCGTGTTTGAGTTTTCTTCGAACTTGTTTCAGTGTGGATTTTATTTCAATGAGAGCAGGGGAATTACAGTTATATTTTAATCATTTATAAATAACATGTTTTCATTGAATAGCTCAAAGTCCTGTATTCTCCAAAATGCTCACAACTGACATGCTGGAGAAGAAACGGGGAATCATTGAAATGGAGGATGAAACTACACCATAGTCCTTAGCGCTGTTTTTAACATGTCTGTATGAACGAATTGAGCTACTCGGAAAATCCAGAAAATCGTGAATTGAAAAGTCTGGATGAATGGACTCCGGAGATCAGTTTTCAAACTCTGCAGCTCGCTCATAAATACCAGGTCAAACAGCTGACCGACTTCTGTATTGAGAACATCGTCAGTCGTCCGGATGAGGAATTCACTACAGAGCTGGCTGTAAAGCTGTTTAAAGCTGGGATGCTGTATAGGGCGGATGATTGACTACAGCGTTCTATTGAATGGATTAAGCGGTATTCAAATATTAGTGTTGTATTTGGATCTGCAGTGAAATGAAAGGTATAGCGCCTAAAAGTATCGAATACATAATAACCTGTGTTTTTATCTCGTATTGCAGACGGACTAGTGAGCTAGTTAAAGCGGAACTCAAAGAATTGCTGAAGGAAGAGAGCCCCGACGTCGCTACTTTAATGTTTTTGTCTCTTATATAATTATTAATTAGACATTGGACGGACTTGTAACTGTCCCCTCGTCTTGTTATGTTAACTCAGTAGACAGTTCTACTTTAATAATAGGAGTTCAGTATTCATCTTAAATTCTATAATTCTTGGGCAGTCAATAAAGGATTTATTCAGTTACGTGACACGTTCATCAGAAATTATTTGAGTTTGAAAAATGTTTTGAATGTTTTAAATTTTTGGTATAGCTATCATCTAAGTTCTTTAGTTACAATACATTAGACTCATGTAAAAATAATAATCAACAGTGTGTTATTCATTAAAAGTAAATTGCGACTACGATAAGAATGGAGGATAAAACGATCAAAAAAGCATCTATAGGAAATTGAAAATATTACACAGTACAGAAAAAAGAATTAATATGTTTGCAATTCAAATTCTTATATGAAACACTCCCGTTTATATCTGAACAAAAAACAATTAAAAATTAAAATTTAATGATCAGTGGCGTACGCAGGATTTTTTCGCGGGTAGGCCAGATGTTAAGAAACACCCCCCCCCCTCTCCCCCCACCTATCGCAGTTTGTTTTCAAAAACCGCCACCATTTTTTTTTTAGTTTACACTTCTAGGCATCTAGAGATGTCAAGTACCTAAAGTGAAAAAATATTTGTAAAAAGAATAAGACTCTTGAGTATATATTTATTTTTGGCCTTTTCAGAATTCAATGGGAATTGGAGAACTTTAGAAGGAAGAAAAAAGGAGAATTTTGAGAATATTTAAGGAAACAATGTTCGGAGGAATTGTAAGGCAAACATTATTTAAACTACCCAATAATCTGGTAACTTTGATAAAGAAAACATTGCAAATTTTAAGAAAATCACATCTTAAGCTGTCTGAAGTGCTAAATGTTTCTATATTTGTTTTAGTATACCTATTTAGTTAAATTAAAAAAATAATGATGAGGGTCATGACCGTACATCGTACGAATAATATTAAATTCAAAGGTTTAATATAAAAACTTAAAGCTATCTAGTGAATTTTTATACAGACATGTTAAAATTCAAAATTCGAAAATCATCTTTTAAGTTCTGCAAATTCGCCTAAAAGGAAATTCTAAATCGCTTCATAGGGTTTAAGTCGGGAATAAATTAAAAGCGCGTCATGTTGAGTTAGTCGCCCCTGCTCTTAGGTACCTAAGACTTAATGAGCCTTAGGTACCAAATAATAAAAACTTGTGTACTAGGCTTAACACACTTGGGCACCAAGATAAAAACATTCTAGGATTCTGAATTTCTTGGGTGCATCTAAGATTTTGTGTTGACAAGGTGGTTGCTTTTCCATGTTGTTGAAGATATAATGGAAAATTCCATCGATGTTACGTGATGCCTTATAAATGGCCCAATAATGATGTCGTCACCCAAACCTGCGTGAAATTTGAGAACAGTTTCATTACGGTAAGGGAGTGGTCTTTCAGGTGGAGACAGCCAGAGTTGAAATGAATATGTCTTGGTTGCTATGGGTATATCTTTGCAACGGGGCCTCGTGCGCATGTGAGGTTTCCATAGAATGGTGTGCTGTCACTTACAGAATGCTTGTGTGCAGATCAGTGTCATTACGTTAAGGGAGTGGGTTCTTAGGTGGAGAAAGCCAGAGTTGAAATGAATATGTCTTGGTTGCTATGGGTATATCTTTGCAACGGGGCTTTGTGCGCATGTGAGGTTTCTATAGGTTGGTGTGCTATTACCTCAAGATTGCTTGGGTACAGTTTGGTGTCCCTACGTTAAGGGAGTGGTCTTTTAGGTGGAGAAAGCCAGAGTTGTATTAAATATGTCGTGGTTGCTATGGGTATATCTTTGCAACGGGGCCTCGTGCGCGTGTGCGGATTCCATGGCAAGGTGTGCTATCACCTTAAGATTGCTTGGGTGCAGTTTGGTGTCATTACGTTAAGGGAGTGGTCCTTTAATCTAGTAACACGTATTGTGTTTACTTTTGGACGCTGGTTTAATGTTAGAATTGAATTTTTTGTTATAGTTACCATGGTAATTCTGTAGATAGAGTGTTTTGCAACCTATTTACAGTGTTGCATGTTGTTGTTTTATTCAAAATTTAACTGTTCTCAAATTTCACGCAGGTGTCACCCAAATAAAAACGCCAAGAATAACTAACCACCAAGGCTATCTAACAACCAAGGTTACCTTAAAACCAAGAATATCAAAACATTAGGAAAATGTAACAACCATGGACGTCTAAACTCCATGAATATCTGCAAACCAAGGATATCTGCAAACCAGGAATATATAAAAACCAAGGATATCTAAAATTCAAGGATATCTAAACACCATGTATATTTAAAACCCACGAACATCTAAGCCTCAAGGATATCTCAAAAAAACAAGAGTACTTTACTCCTTTATTTGAAAGCCTGGACGTAAAAGAAATAATGACGAGCAAATGATAGAGGTATATTAAGCAGGCTTTTGTGAATATTTACGTTGATATGTCGCAAGTGATTTAGTAATTGTTTAGTTAACGATTTTCTTATGCCCGTAAGGTAATTTATATTTTTCTACATGCATATGCATATTATATTTATATTTTTGCACACTACATAACGAAATGCTAAAATATTTTAAGTCTCATTTGGATTACTACACACGAGAAATGTTTACTACTACAAATTTTTTAATTGAAGACCTGTATTTTTTAAGTCTTCATTGTTTAGACTCGCAGAGACTGTTAATTTTTAATACACACGTATCGTGTGTGAAAAACCAAAATGATCCACTTTCATTTGTAGCTAAAACCAATAACCATGCGCACTATTTACAAAAATATTCAAATAATGTCTTAAAATCATGTAAATGAAATATTTTGCACTTTTCAAAAACATGTAAACAGAACATTTTGCACGTATTAAAAACAAACATTTTAAGCTTTTCGAAAACATGGAAGTACAACATTTTGCAATCTTCAAAACACGCAAATAAACAATTTTGCAATTTCAAAAACATGCAAATAAAACATTTTGCACTTTTTAATAGCTCTTAATTTACATCTTACGCTTTCTCGTTTTGTTTTTATACCATAGCTCATTTTGCTTCTAGATTAAAATGGATATGGGTCATTTTGGTTCTTCACAGACGATACAAACTATAATAAATTATTACAGTGTAGTTCATAATAGAACTTATGATTTTTAAAGTGTGATATTTTCAGATGCGCATAATATGTAGTTGTACAATAAAATTATATTTTACAACTAATTAGATTTTTTAGTAGTAAAATTAACTCAACTTACACTTTTGGTTGTATGAAAAGCTGTTATATTATGGATGATGGGTTGGCAGTTCGCTCTATATACTTTTAGATGCTGAGCTTTAGCTGCATCTAATAAAATGGTTTTGTCCGTCCGTCTGTGTGTCTGTCTGTCTGTCCCCTTTTTCATTGTTGTACGCTACAGGTCGTAATTTTAAATCAATTATAATTAAAAAAATTTCTAAATCACGTAAATGCGATGTAGATGTGCTGTATAGTTTTTGGGTATCATTTATACAGTATGTTATTTGCAATTAGCAGTTAAATGGACCAACTCTCAACATTTTTTACACTTCATTTTATTCACAGGCAAAAACCAAGTCTCAGCTCCCGTAAGGTTACATTAACGTGCATACCAACTAACTTCAGAATTCTACATGGACTGTCGTGTGTTCAAACACACCGCGGGAAATCTATGGGCATCACTGTTCCCCTTTCTCGCCATTTTACAGATTCCTATTCATTACTATATGTTTTGGACATGCATACGTAAATGGGTTAGGGGTCGTCCATAAATGATATCAGGAGTAGGGTCAATGGGTCTACTTGGATATTAATGACATCCCATGTTAAAGACAGCCATTTACGCAATGGTTAAGCTAATGACAGGGAAGTCATAGGGTCCTACTATTTTCACCACATGTCATAAATATACCTATAAAGTATATAGCTATTCAGGGATTGTCCGTATTGACGTCCTCCACATTTTATAGTTTTAAGTACCCCCAGCTATTTTAACCACATGTCATAAATATACCTATATAGTATATAGATATTCAGGGATCGTCCGTAATGACGTCCTCCACATTTTATAGTTTTGAGTACTCCCAACTATTTTAACCACATGTCATAAATATACCTATATAGTAAATAGATATTCAGAGATCGTCCATAATGACGTTCTCCACATTTTAAAGTTTTAAGTACCCCCAACTATTTTAACCACATGTCATAAATATACCTATATAGTAAATAGATATTTAGGGATCGTCCATAATGACGTCCTCCACATTTTATAGTTTTAAGTACCCCCATCTATTTTAACCACATGTCATAAATATACCTATATAGTATATAGATATTTATTGATCGTCTATAATGGCGTCTTTCACATTTTATTCATTATGACGCTCAATGCATGAATAGGAAGGCAAAATATTACTAATTAATGTGTGGTCACATTATCTTAGCATAGACGCTTAGAAAAATATAAGTGAATTAATCACATTTAGGTGTCACCTTGTAACTTATTTTTGTGTTACTCCGACATCGACAGCAGAAGGTGTTATATGTAGTGGTCAACCCAAATTTTAGTTAGGGATTTACACTGTAATGTGTTAGACTGAGTTTACTAGTTTATGTGTTGCATATTAAACCAAGAATGAAGCAGTAGTGTGCGTATGTGTGATCGGGTTCATTTTTCATCAACTTTGAAAATCTTTATCTTTTTCCACAGACAACGTGCAATAAAGAAGATCATTATACTTCTCTTTTAATACTGTAGTATGTACAAAAAATACTCAGTGTCTAAAATTAAAAGTTGCAAGAGATGTACAGGTCATTGTACAAAAAAACTTCGGAAAGTCTTACAACGGCCCAAGTGTCCCTAATGTGATCAATTAGCATGAATACATTTAAAGGTAATGGAAAAGTAGGTTCTGAAATGTGATCGGCATACAAAAATTCAAAAAAGTGCTGAAAACGTTCATGATTTTGCATGGCTAGAGTTTTTAAGGAAAGAAGCTGAAATCAGTAGTAAAGATAGTTGATTCAATAAGTAATAAGCAATACGGTAATATTTGAACGGCGGCTACTGATCCCATTCACGCACATTACTGCTAGTTACTTAAATAACTGATTAAAAAAATAATGAAAAAACTCAGACTCGAACCCGCTACCTTCTACATGGGAACCAGCCTTTTCAACCACTGGCCTGAGACATCTCATTTACAGGTGGAAGACTAATTTAGCATATGATACGGTGGTGTAAATTCTTTACACGTTTTTTGGTCAACTTTAGCTTTATTTGGTGTGGGTATATTAAAACGGGTATGTACATTCACAACTGGAAGAGCGTGCAACAATGACGCCCCCCTCCACATCTTTTATTTTTTAAATGCACTTAGGCCAATCAACTTGAATGTAAAGATTAACAAAGCTAATAATTAATTTCATTTAATCAATAATTATAGCGTCAGTCATGACAACCATAAACACCAAGGTAAAGAAAGGAAGCTAAACCCCTTCTTTCCCATACTCATTGACGCAAAGTAAGTACGCTCCCAAGCGGCATTGAAAAGTTTTTGTGTCGTTGGTACTAATGTGTTGTGGCGGGGCAGTTCAATAAATTCGAGTGCTCGTGTTTTTAACGGCGAGAGCGAATGAGCGAAATAGCAAAAGCGGAAAGTGGAATAGTTGGATTATTAGAATTGCGTATTTTACAAAGATTCAGTTAACAGAAAAGAGGACCGGGGTTGTGATTTTGTGATTAGTCGGCTGATCATAGAATCGATTTAATTGCAATCTTCACCTTCACTCCTAGTTAACTTTTAAATATTGCAAACTAACTAGCAAGAAGATTTAACTGATTGTACAATTATATTTGATATTCTGGTTGCTGGTTATCAGTTATTACTCATCTACTGTTCTTGTTCTCACACATATTGCATCACCTATTCATTTTGACTCTAGTTGCCAGTTGTCAGTGCAGTGCAAAACATTGGCATTTCAATATGGCCCAAAATCCAGCGTCTGGGAGGTACAGGGTAAGTAATAAATTGTTTCCTGATTATTGCTAGTTTAAATAAGACATTTAGATTGTTGGCGTCTCAGCCAGTATAAAGACCTGTCCCGGGAACACTCGGCTCTAGAATTCTTGACTCCGAGCATTTTATTTATTATTTCTTTAGCCGCCACTGATTTTCTGTCATTTTATATTTCCATAGTGGATTCAGCTGAACAAGGAAGTTGCTGCATATCATTGGATGTATACGACAGTAAAGGATTCCTATTCTCACAGCTCCGACCCTAAGCAATGGGGATATCAAACTGAAATCGCATTTGAACCCAAGTTACCAGTAGACACCTACCACATTCCGTATTTCTGTGACAAGGGTTGGGTGTATTTTCATGAGAAAGTTACTCTTGACGTGTTTCTTAGCTTTTCCGACGAAAAAAATCATGCTAGCTTGAGGGTTTGCTACATTCCAAAGTCAACTCACTTGACGGATGCGTCTCTTCAAAAGAATGAAAATCAGGGTCCTCGCCGTACTTACGGACAAACCATTTGTAGATCGTACGTTTGGATCTTTGACATCTGCCTTATTAAAATGATATTTAGATGTCGGAATGACCCCACTAGGGTTATTACAAAAAGTAAGTATGCTATAAGTATGTTATTTTACAGTTTGTTGAAATCTCGAAATTATTCTTATTCATGATGAAAGTGTATTCAATGCAATTTCCTAATAAGGGTAATAATTACATTGACGTAAAAATTGCACTCACCTTTGAAATCGGTTTTGCATTTATCTATAGGTTTTCATTTGGATTCTTCAAGTGGGACGTGTAAGTCTGAAGACCGTGCAAGTTCATGCAAAGATGAATTTGCTCATTTTAAAAACTCAGAATTCCTTTCAAAAGTGGATTTGGAAAGTTTGATTGGCCACAAACTGGAATTTGGAGAAACTTCGTTTCTACCTGTTGATTTTGAAGTAAGGTTCCGTCTTCGATTATGTCCGCTCAGCAAGGACCAGGAAATGATGGACGCTGATAGCTTCTGCAAATTGAACTCATCCGAACAAGTTCCATCTATTCATTCCGACAAATTATCCGTCTCAGCAATGCTTCTATCTTTTCCCAAAAACGAAGCGAAGCCTACATTATTTCACATGGACTTCGATGTCACTTTTGAAATTAAGTCAGGGTCAGAGCAAGCCACAGTTTTAAAGGCACATTCCTGGGTTTTAGAGGGTAATTAGTTTTATTATTTTAATTACAATTTGCTACATGCTTAAAAAAGACCGTAACAACAATCTTGTACGGCATCGCTAACAGGTTTAGCTGTTAACTTTAACAGGTTTAAATCAGTAAATTGTAAAACATTTGAGTAAGGAGCTTGTTAGACACGTGTAACAACGCTGATGTTACAAAACCCTGACAACAAATCTGTTACAGTTCACGGAAAACCTGTTAAATCATTTATATCACTGCATATGTACCAACCTACGCTAAATTAGTGATCCATTACAAAATGTGTTGTGTCATTCCAGTTGTTAAGGCTAGAAGGTCCCAGTGAGGAAGGTCGCGGGTTCAAATCCAACCTTTTAGTTCAAATAATTTGCATTTACACACATGCGGCTAAAAATCAAATAGCAAAATTCCACCTACTTGCGCTTAAATGCAAAATCTTTAAACTGAAATAAATTTTGAAACTAAAAATATTTCAGTCTAATATTTTTAAACAAAATAATACAATAAATTAGCTACATTTTGTGTAAAGTAAAGTTGCGCATTTTTGCGCGAAAGTAGTTAAATCTATTTTTAAAGTTTACTTTTGATCACTCCCAGGCGCCGCACAAAAATAGCGTCACAAAAATTTATCAAATTTTGGGAGGCACCCTCCCACCCTTTCACTATCTTACGCACTGCGTAAAGGACAATCGTAAACAGGGCGTGTCATATGTTTTTAAAGTGACCTACCCTCGAGTTAGATGACGTTACGCGTGTCCGACCCATTGCTAGTAAATTCCATATGTACATGATTTTGTCGAAAAAACCTGGCCGATAATTTGTAACAAGTTGGGAAGTTTTTGAAGCCAGTGTGCTTTGGTGTTATTTTTAATGAATAAAATCGTTCAACAGGATTAGCTGTTGGGTTATTTAACAGTTTCAGTTAGCTTAGTATAACAGGAATATCGGTAAATCCTTAACTAATAGTAAGTTCTAGTTGACTACTGTTAACAACTTTTGCTGTTGATGTCGGAGTAACCAAAAAATCAGTCAAAAATTAACATTAAGGTAGTAAACTCGCTCATATTTTTGTAGGCGTGTAGCGTTTGGTTTTTATTGTTTGTATTTTAGTTTGGATTTTGAAATGAGAATTTGCAGCTCTCGTCATCGACTTAGCATAAATAACTACCTTTGAGTATCGATTTTGTTTTATTCAATAGTTCGAAGTCCTGTCTTCTCCAAAATGCTATCAACTGATATGCTCGAAAAGCAAATGGGAATCATCAAAATCGAGGATGAAACAACACCAGAGTCCTTGACGTTGTTTTTAACATACTTGTATGACCGAATGGGCTTGAGCTACTCCGAAAATAGCAACTACAGCTGTGTGGATGAATGGACTCCGGAGATCAGTTTTCAAATTCTACAGCTCGCTCATAAGTACCAGGTCAAGGATCTGACTGACTTCTGCATTGAAAACATCATCAGTCGCCCGGATTTCGAATTCACTGCAGAGCTTGCTGTAAAGCTCTTTAAAGTGGGGATGCTGTACGGGGTGGATGATTTGCGACAGCGTTCAATTGAATGGATTAAACGGTATTTAAATATTAGGGTACTGTATTTGGATTTGTAGTGAAATGAAAGCTATAGCGTCTAAATGTATCGAATAATAACTGTGTTATCTCCTATTGTAGACGGACTAGTGAACTAGTTAAAGCGGAACTCAAAGAATTGCTGAAGGAAAAAAGCCCCAACGTCGCTACTTCAATTTTTCTGTCTCTCATTTAATTATTAATTAAGAATTGGACTGACCTCGTCTTGTTATGTTAACCCAGTTGGCAGTACTACTTTAATACCCGGAGTTCATTATTTATCTTAAATTGGATGGTTCTTTAAGGATTTATTTTGTCACGTGACACGTTTCTCAGAAATTGTTTTAGTATAAAATAAATTTCGAATTTTTGAAAATTTTACTGATCTAATGATGGATAGCTCGCAAGGTCTTTAATTCAGTACATACATTACATTTGACTTATCGGTAAATCTAGTTTGAAATCGACAGTTAGGTGTGTGCTATTACTGCTATTCGTTAAAAAGTAAATTTAAAAATTTACTTGATTGGTTTTATTTGCAACGAAATTCTTTCTATACTATAATCTGAAATTTAAATATTATCCACGACCAAAATAGCTGAATGACACAAATCACGAAATAAATGGGATAATAGCTCGCCTTTTCGCTGGATAATTTTTGCTGAAGACCCTCTTGTAAAAATCATGATGTTGCCCTTGCCAGCCCTGCATTCCAATGGTGATAGTTGACAAAATGGCAAAACCCACCCGACGAAATCCACCAGAAACCTTCTAGGACACTATAAAGAGCCCATCGCACCCAAAAGACCCGTGTACATTAGACAGCCGCGCAGTATGAGAAGATATATGGTAGGTAAGCACATGGCGAATCTGTTTTCATCACAACCAAATTGGAAGGAAATCATTTAAAAAGATAATACTAAAATGATGTAAATGGAACATTCTGTTGTGTTTAAAAACATATAAATAGGATATTTTGCCCTTGAACATTGTGCAATAATTTGAGCTCAGTAAGGGTGAAATCCAAACATCCTATTTAACATTGGGCGGGAAATTGAAAAAAAAATATCAGTTTTCATATTTTTCTCGAAAATGCTCATTTGTTGAAATGGAGCAATTTTTGATATTTTTCGAAAAAAAACATTTTTCAACTGTAATTTGGACCAGGCACCAGACTAGCGAACACTTACAAAAATTTAGACCGTTGCGTTTATTCAAAAAGACGGAAAGATGGTTTCCATGTAATGCCGTCACTAACCACCACAGGTCAAATAAGTCATTATTGGTCCTCTTGTCCTTAAACATAACCTTAAAAGCCCTGGAGCGAGTAATCAAAAAGATTTTATGGCAAGGAATAATTTCCTTTGCCGGACCAACTTCAAAGGTCACGTCACAGCTCACCTTGCGCTTTAGCACATTTTTGTGGGACTCAGCTTTGGTCCTTCTGGGGCGTTCTGCATCTTTTAGTAATAGTTGAACAGCCTAATGCTGGTTTGAATTTTAAGGTCACAACTGGTCCCAAGTACCCCTCTGTATACACACTTTAAACCTACATCCACCCAATCGTATGTTATTAAACCCAACGAAATTAAGAATACTAACTATCAGTTCCAGTGTAATCAATACATATTAATACTGGGTTATCTGTTGTCTGTATATAAGCAACGAAAATAATTCAATTCATTTTTGGTAAGATTCAACCAAATGCAATATCCCTGGACACGAACTTTAAATTCGTAGTTATACTACGTCATAAAATTGAGCGAGTGGTACTTGTTGGATAGAATTGATGGAATATGATAGAACACGATGGAGTACGATGTTATGGGAATGTACATAGAATAAAAACATCCTTCTGACTTTCACCCTGGGGCCTGGGGCATGAACACTAACAATTAAAGGAGAGTTTACCGAATTACGTCGTTAAAAAAAGAGGTTTTAATTACCCCCCACACGCTTAGAAAAGATCTTGACACGAATGTAGTTAGGCCATGGCAACAGGTTAAGCTGTTAACTTTGACAGGTTTAGTAGTATATTTTGAAATTTTTGAGGGCGGGGAAAACTGTAAACCACATTCAACAAGACTGGTGCTGCAAAACCCAACACCAAACTTGTTAAATCAACACTAAACCTGTTGAAGCATTTATATCACTGTTGACTGTATATGTATGCTAAATTAGTAATCCATAGTTAATGTGTTGTGGCAGTCCAGTGGTTAAGGGTTCAGGTTCGTATTCCAAAGGGTGTCGGTTCGAATCCAAGGGTACGAATCCAGTTTTTGGTGTTATTATTTTATTAATAAAATCGTTCAACAAGATTAGTGTTGCGTGATCCAACACCGTTCTAGTATACTCAGTCCAACAGTTTTCACTGTAAATCACTAACCATAATCCTGTTGACCGTGGTTAACAGGATTCACTGTGGATGTCGGAGTAACAAGAAAGTAGTTAGAAATTAACAGTAAAGTAGTCAATTTACTCCTATTTTTCTAAGCGTCCACCACTATATCCTTTTTTGAATGTACTTACAAAACACAACGCCTATGTAATGCTTAATAATTAATTCAAGGTAATTAATTTCATTTTGTAAATTTCGCGTCAGAAGCCATTAGAAGTTGCAACATGGACTATTATATTAAACCAAACATATGCAAAATAAGAAACACTGAAGTTTTCTAATTAGTACTAGGTCTATTTTACTTGTTTAACTACCAGCCTTCGCTGTCGTAGTTCAGTACCGGGTGATCGAGTATAATTAATCATTAATCGTATAAACATTAATAATTTTATCTGTATAATGACAATGATCAACGTGATTGAAGTTCAACATTTTTCTAATTAATGTCAACCGCGTGTACAAGTAGCTGTGAAAGCTGCATTCGTGCACCTCGCCCCCCGCACTACACTTTGGTGAATATGTAGTTGAAAAGTAGTTATGTAATTACGCGCCAATAATGTTTAATTACAGGAAAAGGCAATGAATGAAAGCTCAGGAATCGTCCGTAAATGATGTGATTGGGTATGTTTGGTTGTAATTATTAGATATTGATAACATTTAATTATGGTAAATATAGCCATTTAATTAAATACTGTAAAAAGTAATGACATGGGGGTGTCCTAGAAAATGTAATAATTTGCGTGGCGCCACTTATGGACCACTTCTTATTGGTTGGTATGGCAGTGCAGTGCTGTGAGCAGTAATAATGTGGCAGTTCTAAACTCAATTATTCCAAGGCAAGTAGAATAATAAGGTACAGTCAATCGACTTGGGGGTCGGTTTCGACGGCACCCCTCGTTTTTGACGTCATCTGGCAGCCAGAAATTTCTGCCGTAATATAAATCCACACAGAACATATCAACTTCAACAGGTCAAAGGTCGGGCAAACATGGGCCAATATTATTGATCTAGGTGTCAAATGAAAGAGCACAAAACATAGTTAACTAGTGTGAAAATAGCATTGGGATTAGTTTCGGAAATTTTGAGGCAGACAGATTTTAAAATTTGAGAAAAAGCTAATGATGAGCTTATGGAGTATACAAACTTCGCGCCAACTTTTTCTTCCACCTCACCACCAAAAACTCCCTCTCAAACTTTACCATTGCGATTGACTGTACCTTATTATTCTACTTGCCTTGAATTATTCGTAGTTTCCATGTTAAACAAATAGGGAGCGGAAAATATGAGAAAATGGGAATTCGGGTTTCTTCTTTAATTCTATTACTATTATTCGCATTTTGCAAAGTACATATACATACTTACAAAAGTGAAGGCAAAGAAAAGCAGGAAATTTACGGTTGCTGACCACTGACTTACGGCCTCCGGTTGCCGGTGAGCAGATCATATTTGAAATTAGTTTAGTGATTGCAGTTGCAAACACAATCCTTATTTGTTATTTGAAGTTAAAAGTGTGAAAACTGATCAAATTGAAAGGACCCCAATCTATAATCTAACTAATTAAATGTATTCCTATTTCTATACTTCCATAATTTGCTAACTTTAATTCCCAGTCAGCGGACATACTATTAATAAACACCCCTAGGAAGTTGATTAACTTCCCTACAAAAGATTCTAATTAACTTCATGTGGAGGTATATTTACATCCTCGGGGATTATATTTACATCCCTGATGTGCAGGGAAGTTAATACAGATCCCGGGTAGGTAAATCAACATCTCTCATCGCGATAAAAAATAATTAAAATTCAATTACTCACAAGTTTCATCTACGATTTTAAAGTTTCATCTACAAAACATAGAAAATAGTTTTTACTCTCGAAAATTGTGAAAATTACGCTCGGTGAACCTGATCCCTGATTAGTGCACCGCGCAGGCGCGATGAAGGTAGTTGATTTACCTACCTGGGGTGTTGATTAACTCCCCAGCACTCCTGGGATGTTAATATACCTCCATAGGGAGTTAATTAGAATCTTTTGTAGGGAAGTTAATCAACTTCCTAGGGGTGTTTATTAATAGTATGTCCGCTGACTGATTCCAGCCAGTCACCAGTGCAGTGAAGAGCATATTGTGTAAATATGGCTCAAAATCCAGATGATCCAATAAATGGGGGGAGGCACATGGTAAGTAAATAATAAAAATATAATAGCGGTATTCATGATTACGTTATAACTTTTTTTGGCGCTATAACACTTTGGCACTATAACGTAAGAAATAGGCAAGATATAACGCGATATAGCGACTCTCATTTGTTGCCATAGAGACTGCATTTTGATTTACTTTATTGTTTGAAACAAATAAATTTGAATTATGTTCAAACTTGCATATTTATTTGTGAATATGTCATTCATATTTCTTACTGTCATTGTGACCATTAGTTTGTTACCTACAACCTATGGCAACAAAAACATCGTGAACGTTATAGCAGATACAACCTCGTGCGTTCAAAATTCTACGTGCATTTTGTGTTATAGTGCGAAATTATCTAACACCAAAAATCGTTATAACGTAATCATGAATACCGCTAATGTTTTCGGAGTGTAAACAGTGTAGTTAACATGTTACTTTTTAAATATTAACATTATTGTGTTCTGTCTACGCCTTCCCTTGTTTTTCCGAATGCCGAATGAACTGGCTGACGTCTGACTGTCTGAAATTCGTCACCCGTTACCTATTACAACCAACTTATTTATTTTTGTGTGAATTCAACGTTGTATCGTTTCAGAATTAACTATATCATGATACAATTAATGATCATGACATTGACATAAAATGCTTAACTTCTAATAACTTCTGAGGCCTCTGATTACTTCCAGGGTCCTTATTGCATTGAATCAAATAGAGGATCTTGTTTTTTAAACTTGTATGTATGTATGTATGAGTTTAGAGATTTTCAACCTGAGGTTATATCCCACTCAACTTTACTGTGTGATTTGAAGTTCCCGCGAAGTAGTATTATACTAAATCGCATTGGGCTTCGCATCGTATTTTACTTATTACTTTAATTACCTACACTTGTAGTACTTGGATAAGTCGCTACTTGCTGCGGACCACTTGGCGATAATTTATTTAGTATCCTTATTCAGGAGCTATTTCAACTTTCCGCCCAAGATTGCTCTTGGGCGAGGAGGAGCGGTTGGGTATCGATCAAGTAGGCAGAGTTCATCACGCTCTGACTAAATGAAATACTTACGCCCGCTTGCACACCCCGCCAGTTAGCCCTCCAATCCTCCACGAGGGAAAGTAACAGCAGCTACTTACAGAATGGATTGGAAAGATATATTGAGTTGTCATATTATGTTCATGCTCACGCTCGGCATTGAGCTGACTCATGTCGTCTATTACTGCTATCGCCTCTGTCTCCATCAGTATTAAACTGATACAGATAAACGAAAGCAAACTCATATACCTTGAACATTCAAACAACTCTCAAGCCCCCCTCCCCAAGCCAAGTATTACCACTGTACCATTCTCATGCGAGAGGGTCTAAACTGACTACCGGACCGGCTGCGGTTCCCCCGGCGCATTCAAAAAAGAATTAGCCGAGGACTATTTAGGACAGAGCAAGCTCCCCTAAGCCACGAAGACTTGTTTTTTAAACTTGTATTGTTAAACACATATATATGTGACATAATAACTTCCAGCTCTGTAGAAAAGTTTGAAGTAACTCCCCCAGGGAGTTATAAGCTTCAAAGCTTCAAGGTATAACTAGATTCTAATGAAAATGAAAGTAAATCTGTATTTTGTATGCATGCCACTTTTTACTATTTTCATTTTTGCTGTTGATTGCTGCCGATCTTACCGGCGCCGGCTGTTTTTTTCTGGTACTGGTACCGCTGTATTGACAACTTATGAGTCATAAGTTATGTGACTTATCGTATTGTAGACTAAGTATCCCATTGGTTAGTCAACGTCAGCCGTAGTTGTCAGTTGAAAATACCTGTAGTATATTCTTTCCACCAAACATTGTATGTGTTTTTAATTATTTATTGGTCATTGATTTGTATTGTAATCATTTTATATTTCCAGTGGATTCAACTCAAAAAGCAAATTAACCTAAAGGACTGGAACTATGAGGGCGTGCATTGGTATGCACTTATTGCACCTTAGCCTCCACAAGCCTATTTGAGCGTTCCCAACCACAATGAATGGGGTTTTCAAACTCAAATCGCATTTGAACCCAAGTTGACGAGAGTTAATTCCTTCGCGGCTAGTCGTGGTTGGACGTGTTATCATAAAAAAGTTACACTTGACATTTTTATGAAGTTTTCTGACATTACGAATCATGTTGACCTGAGAGTTTGCTACATTCCAAAGGCAGTGGTACAGATGGAGCTTCTCCTGCAAAATGCTGGAAAAAATTTGGTTAATGCTTCTGCTGTCAGAAAACACAAATCCTACGTTTGGATCTTCGACATTTGTCTTATTAAAATGATATTTCGAGATCAGAAGGATCCAGCCAAGATCATTACAAAAAGTATGGATTTTGTTCTTCTACAGTTAATTATTTCCAGTTATAGTGACCTTTTTCGCAGTGTTTTGCGATTCATCGTGACCTTGTGTATGTAGTCTTCATACTATTCGTGGACTCACATTTTGTTTTTTTTCGTTTTGCTTCTTTAGAATTTCATTTGGATTCTACAAGTGGAGGATGTAAACGTAATGACCATGAAGACGATTTCGGGGAGGAATTTGCTCATTTCAGAAAATCAGATTTTATTACAAAAGTTGATTTAGAAAATTTGGCTGGCCACAAACTTGAGTTTGGTGAAACTTCGTTTCTTCCTGTTGATTTTGAACTAAGAGCGCGCCTTCGTTTATGCCCTCTCAACAAAGATAAGGAGATGATGGAACCTGATGACAAGTGCATCTTACTGAACTTGCCCGAAAAAATGCATCCGATTTATTCTGGTAAATTAGCTCTCTCCTCCGCTTTGCATCCGCCTTTTCCCCAAAATGATGCAAACAAGCCAACACTGCTTTACATGGATTTCGATGTAACTTTTGAAATTAAATGCGAGTCAGAGGTATCAAAAATTTTAAAGGCACATTCCTGGATTTTAGGGGGTGAATATTTTCTATTTTCTCGCGTTTGTTTTCTTCAAAACTGGTTTTAGTGTGGTTTTTATTTTAATGACAACCAGTTTTTAATCATTTCGATTTCTGATTAACGTTTTTTTCATTTGCTAGCTCAAAGTCCTGTGTTCTCCAAAATGCTCACAACTGACATGCTGGAGAAGAAACGGGGAATCATTGAAATGGAGCACGGAACTACAGCAGAGTCCTTAGCCTTGTTTTTAACATGTCTGTATGAACGAATGGGTTTAAGCTACTCGGAAAATCCGGAAAATTGTGACTTTAAAAGTCTAGATGAATGGACGTCGGAGCTAAGTTTTCAAACTCTACAGCTCGCTCATAAATACCAGGTCACAGAGCTGACGGATTTGTGCATCGAAAGCATCATCAGTCGTCCGGATTTGGAATTTACTACAGAGCTAGCTGTGAAGCTGTTTAAAGCTGGGATGCTGTACAAGACAGATGATTTACAACAGCGATCTGTTGATTGGATTAGGCGGTATTTACATATTTACTTCATGCAGTTAAAAATTAATGAAAGTTACATCATTCATTAATTTATAATATTTTGTTTGGAGATTTGTAAAAAAAATTTAATTTGTATTTGCATCTTTTATTGTAGACAACCTAGAGAGCAAGTTAAGGTGGAGCTCAATGAATTGCTGAAGGAAGAGAGCAACGACGTCACTACTCAAATTCTGTTATTTCTTATTTAATCATTTATTTTATTAGTAGCTAGTTTTATGATTACTGAATTAATTAATTAATTAAACAAATTTACTAACTTGAAACTCTGTATCGATATCTAATATCCAGGCAGTTAAGGCTTTAATAATAAGTGTTCATTAATCCTCTTAAATTGAATGATACGTAAACAGTCAGTAAAAAACTTATTAAAAAAGTGTCTCAGATATATGTTTTCAATAAGAAAAATGTCGAATTTCTCAAATTTTATCTCTTTATAGCTCCAAGATTATTTGTAGATATTCATAAATTTCAAAGTTTTTTACATTCTGGCAGTATAATATTATTTTGAAACTTAAAATCTACTTCATAAGTTTTTGTGTAAGTAGCGTAAATCGCAGTTTACAAAAACATTAATAGCTTTAAAAAGGCAGCCAGTGGACAAGGTGTAATTACCTGGTAATTTAGAGAGAGAGAGAGAGTAACTTTATTACACTGATACTACAATAGTATTTGCCATCAAGGCACAGTAAAAATACAAACAAGTTTTATAATATAATATATGTGGATTATTATAATAAGATCGTGATTTTACTTGAAAATTTAACAGTTGTTAGTCTTAAAGCTCTTGCTTCAGATTCAACCATTGTTAAAAGCAAGAACCTTACGGCGAACAATTTTTAACTTTTGTAGTGAAATCAAGGTCTTACAGCGTGAAGAACTGCTAGAATGTTAATATTATTAAAGGTAAATCAAATAAAAGTAAACAGAACTGATTTTATTTTTAGCAAAATTTCTGTTAGAGTATTGATTTGTATGTCATTTCTGTACCATAATCTGCAAAGTCGTTACTAATAAGGACAAAAATCAACTGAATAAACAAAATCACATAATAAACGGGATAATAGCTCGTCTCTTCGCTGGATAAGCTTCACCGAAGACCCTCTTGTAAAATTGATGATGTTGCCAGCCCCGAATTCCTATGGTGATAGTTGATATAGTGGCAAGAGCTACCTGAGGAAATCCACGAGAAAACAAAGCCCAGCCCCACCACTCAATAATTTCCCCAAAGTAATTACCAGCAGAAACAAACTCAAATAGGCCACCTCGTGGAATGGAATATTTCTTCTTATTCGCATTCTCGGAATTCTTCGTAATGAATTTCGGACCTTGATCTGGTTTCTGTATGATCCGGAGCTAAACCAAAATCTGGTCGTGAGTTATATTGATAGCTAGTCCAGTCACGTTTAGTATTAACCCTTAAAAAAAGAAATATGGGTAAAACGTGCTCTAGGTCACACACAGGAGACTTATTTCCATACTACAAACCATTTGAATGTGTACAGATGTGACTCACCTATGAAACTTAAAAGTTCAACATCTGGAACTTTGTAGATATTTGAGAGGTGAAAGCCCTGAATACATCCATGTAAGATAGCTACTGGGACAACAAATACAAAAGTCTGGATTGAAAGCGGAGATGCATTTGCCAGGTATTTAATCGGATAAATAATTGGCCTATGCAAATTTTACAAAAATATTTGTTTAGCAAACTGTTACAACATTTGGCTATTGGCTCACGTCAAAAGAGCATTAAAGTTACCTACGAAAATAATGATTGAGGAGCATTAAATGAGCCACAACGTTTTAGAAATTCGACATCATTCGATTCGGTGTAAAGTACACTATAAGAATGGGGAATATAACGATCAAAAAAGCATCTATAGAAAATTGAAAATATTACATTACAGAAAAAAAGAATTAATATGCTTGCAATTCAAATTCGCAAATGAAACACTCCCGTTCATATATGAACAAAAAATTGGTCGCCCGGAGGCCCGAAGTAGATGCTGAGCTTACAGCGCAATTTTGCTTTAAGCTTTTTTATTTTAATAAAAGTGTAGAACCCTATTTTGGCAACGTTTAAATGACGACAGCGTCTAACTCACCTTTGACGTTATTCACTTGAATTTCACATTTTAATAAATGTGTAGTCGCACGCACAGTTTTATCATTCTTGAGTGACATACAGGAGAGGTGGCAAGAGGTTTGCCGGTTATGCAAATGGTGTAGGTATAGTAGGTATGACTTGAGGCGTAAAACTATGCATCGGAACCTTTTGGGATTGGAAAAAGAGGTGCCAGTAAGAACGCTCCTTGTACTACAATGCTTGTTACGCGTAGGCTGAATGCCAGTGGTATAAATACGAGTCGTACGGGTACAAGAAGTACGGTTACGAATAGTAGAAATTCGGAACTATTTATTTATTTGTTGAAAAGACGACACAGTTAACATCACTGCTTACACACAGTTGTCATTATGCTACAAAGAATTTAAAGTTTTACATTTTGTTTTAAATATAAATCACTAAATATCGTTTGTGAAGAAACAGTATGACACATATTCAATTTAATCTAGAACCAAAATGAGCTATGCCATACAAAAAAAATGAGAAGCATAACTTAAATGTTAACTACAAGTTTTTAAAAAGTGTAAAATGTTCTATTTGCATGTTTTAAAAAAGTTTAAAATGTTCTATTTGAATGTTTAAAAAAAAGTTTAAAATTTTCTATTTGCATGTTTTGAAAAATTGCAAAATTTTCTAATTATGTTTTTTTAAGTGGAAAATGTTCCATTTAATGGCCATCGAGATATATTTTACAATAATTTTGTGATTAGTACATATTGTTTTCAGCTAATAATGCATATGGGTCAGTTTGGTTCTTCATTGACGAAATGTAACTTGTATATTATATTAGGTAATTTAATCACAGCACAACCATGTTGACATGTAAACAAAATTGTATTATTTGAATTATTTTTTGTGATGCCATGCAGGTTTTGTGTAAATCACTCCGCACTCCAGGAAGTATGTTTAGGATGCAGTAGACAATTTTTCGCAGATACTACAATCAGCTTAAAATTCTCCAAAATCATTTTCACACTATTTTTGGTTGGTGGACGGTTGGAGTGGAAACTGGAAACTGCTTGCATTTGGGCTGCTGTACTTAACCTCTTTATCGCAGTCGAGTTTCAAAATCTACGAGGACTAATTGTGAAGTAAATATCGGAAAATATGGGGTCATGTATTAATAGCAGTAGAGGGAAACAGGACAAAGGAGCTGAGGACGACAGCCAAATGAAGTCGTCGGTGCAGTCAGTAATTTTTCGCGATCTATAGCAGTGAGGGAATGTAAGTATAAGCGGAGGAGCAGGATAGTAAGTATAGGAGGATGAAGAAGAAGGGCAGGGCAGAGACCGACGGTTGACGAGTTGGATGGTGACGTAGCACTCTCATCCGGAGCTGGGCTCCTCTCGTCCAAACCAAGAGTTTTAACTTCACTTCCAAACTAGGTACCGACCGATACACAACTTCGGGTGGAGTATAGATTATTGAGGTTAAGTATTAAGGTTGCCCGTCGCCATCTTTTATTTATTTATCCTTCAGTATATATTTCTATTTTATTTACTACTTTATTAAATCTAGTTACGAGGTTTATCTTTATTTATTACGCGTGAATACATTAATTGTAATTAATAGATCAGATCATTGCAGCCGTTGTGGCATTGTAATCATTGTATATTGTGAAAGTGAGATCGAAGGGATTTACGAGACATTATTAAAAGTAATAATCCCAGAACTTGAACTGTGTTGTAACATTGATTTCGTGAGACATTACGGCCCGTAGAAGCCGGCATAGAAAGTGTTGTGGTGCATAGCATAACCGGGTACCGGAATTATCACGGTCACATAGTTAATTCCGGGTGTCAGTGTCGAGGCCTCATACCGGCACCAGCACACCGACCATAATACTTGTGCATCCCATCTCTCATCACGGAGCAAATACCGGAACACCGGGGAGTGCTGGGTTCGACGAGGACGGTCTGGGTGAGATCGTCGAGGCGGCGAAGAAGGCACGGACCCAGTGAGACCGAACGTGGGGCGGCGGTCAGAGCTCCGGCGGAACTAAGGAGGCTTGAGATCACAGTTGTTTGTAAGCGCCATGGGGTGGTACATGCCCTTCATGCCGCACTACACTACTAAATTGGAACCAATATTCCAAAAACTGAGACCGGAGGCAGATCCGAACATACCGTTTCGGTGGGGGCAAAGTCAGCAAGCGGCATTCGACGCAATTAAAAAGGAGGTAGCGACGGAAATCACTCTCAATACCATAAACTATGACCATCCGCTGTACGTGTACACGGATGCCAGTGATTTGGGATTGGGAGCGATCCTTGCACAAAACTATTACTGTGAAACCGCCGGTAAAGACCGATTTCGTGTGATCGAGTGCCGAAGTAAGCTGTTAAATGCGGCCGAGCGGAGATACGACGCTCGGGAAAAAGAATGTCTAGCAATCAGATACGCGAGCCGAGTGTTCGAACCATTCACAAGGTACCATAAAGACGTCATTTTTCGGTGCGACAATCAAGCATTGACGTACTTGAAACAGGCAGCCCTGAATGACCACCTTTACAACAGGCACATTGTGAGGTGGACCATTGAGTTAAGCCACATTGTGAATGACGTCGAATACGTGAAGGGGACGGTAAACAAGCTCGCGGATCTGTTTTCTCGAGGCGCACTACCAGATCCCAGGGAAGATGATGATCCGAACCAGCTCGATTTGTGCTTAGCGACGTTCACGAACTCGAGTACAAATGTTGAAATCGATATGGATATGCTGGACAAGGGTATGCTACGGGCCCTGCAGAGAGAGTGCGAAGCACTGACCACCATCGCAAGGAGCCTCACTAGGGTAGGTAACCGGTCGAGGTACCGGTACGACTACGTAATCGTGGACAGCGTGTTGTGTAGATATGTTCCATGCAAAGACCGAAGCGGCGCAAGGTCTATACTGAAGAAGTGCACACCGGATGGCGGGTTCTATAGTGAGCAGGTAGAAAAGCTATGGGAGCAAAGGATAGAGGAAGAAGAGAGGACAGGTCAGCCAGTGCCGCCGGATAGAGTGTTACCATCCATACTCATGAAAAAGGGTAGGCATATTAAGTGGGCGCATCCTCTCATACAGGCAAACTTTTTAGATCCGGAATCGACTACAACCAGAAAGCGCATAGTACCAGTTATACCGCAGTCGATAGAAAGAAATGTCATCTCTCACTTCCATGATAGTACGGTAGCCGGACATCAAGGCGTTGAGCGAACGTACGACCGGATCCGCAAAAGGTTTTGGTTCTATAACATGCTAAAGACCATAGAGGCATACATTAAGACTTGCGAGGTGTGTCAACTAGTAAAATCATCAAATCAGGCCAAACCTGGTAAGATGGGTATTCACTCATACCGCAACAATGTATTCGAGTGTGTGCATGTTGACATTGTAGGGGAATTAACCGCGAGCGCCGGTTTTAAGTTTATCGTAGTTTGTGTGGATGAATTTTCTAAGTGGGTCAGCATGGAACCATTGGTTTCGGTATCGGCGATTAAAATACTTAGGTTCCTAGGAAAAGTATTTCAGCAATTCGGTACACCGAAACGAATAGTTTCAGATAATGCATCTTACTTTTCTGGTTCAGACTGGAATGACCAGTTAGGGCAATGGGGCGCGGTATGCGTGCACGTAGCGCCATACCACCCGAGCCCAAATCAGTCCGAAAGATCGAACCGAGACATTAAGAGCATTCTCAGGGCATTTTGCTTAGCAACACAAACAAAGTGGGCGCATCAGCTAGACGACTACATGGTAGCACTAAACACTGCCAAATCTAAATCATCTCGGTATTCACCATGTCAGCTAAACTTAGGCAGAGAACTCATGTTGCCCATTGACCGGAAAATGCAGTTACAGGAGACGATGGGGATGACAGAGGAAGAGTTTGGTCGAAGGCTGCTACTAGATGTAACAGGCATGCGGGAGCAGGCTCGGTATAATTTAAGAGAGTCCCAAATGCGGCAGAAGCAATACTTCGATCGAAACCGTAGAGACGTAACGTATAAGGTCGGCGATCTAGTCAAAATCGCAAATAAAAAACTGTCATCGAGAGAGGAGAAGTACGCAAAGTCACTGGGTCCGCGGTATACAGGACCATGGAAAATAGTTGAAGTCCATTCAAACTTAACGTACAGCATTCAGGACCCAGACAAACCCAATAGCAATCCGTCCAGGTTCCACACGTCGCTTATGTTGCCATTTCATGCGAAGGAGACAGGTGAGCAAACCGCAGACGATAATGTTGGTCCGGGAAGTACGGGGCACGCGACACCAGATACCGGAAACCGGCCAGCGCCGGTAATCCCAAACTCTGTGACAACTCTAATAGTGGAAACCGAACCCTCACTAGGCGCCGGGGTGAGTCAAAGTGGGGGTACGACCGCGACAGACAGTTCCGACCGTAGTACAGGTTGGATGGGAGGTATGGGACCTCTAGACTTGTCTGATGAATACGAAATGGACATTAATGACCCACCACCACCAAAGCGGTATCCCAGTAGATCGCATAAAGCACCAGACCGCTTGGGAATTAATTTCATGAAAACCAAAGAAGACACTAAGAGTGTTATTGATACTTAGAATTTTTTTTTTCCTTCATTTTCTTTGAACCTGGTAAATCATTAAAATTAATTGTAAGTTTTCTGGTATAAAAACTTTATAAAAATATTATTAAAACTGCATGTCTAATAAAAATTGAAAAATTTTATAAAAATAGAAAAAAAGAGTGTTTTAGGTTAAGGTGGGAAGGATAAGGTTGTCTTGGCGGGCACAAACCTTATTCTTCCTCACGTCCTATGGCGTGTACGACGTTAAACTGCGCCGCACGCTCGTCCCGATCTCCACCGTAGGGGCGGGCATAGAAGGTAGGATCTAAGCTAAGGTGAAGGTCTTAATCCTTCACAGGTATGGAAGTCACGAGCAAAGGCTCAAGCTCAAAGCTGCGGGAGCGGAAATAAACCAGCCGGAGTAAAACTCCACACCCTCATGGACCATCGCCAACGATGTCAGTGTAGGGAACACCGCAATGGTCGGTCAAGCTCGAAGCTGTGAGCAAATATAAATCAGCACTGAGCCGGAAAGGCGTAATATTTATTCCACGGGGCAGGTACCACAGACCGTAGAAACTATGAAAGTCAAGGTAACCATCATCGTGAAGGCGCAAGCAGTATAGTTAGGCATAAGGATAGCCAGGAAAGCTCAAAGCTTAAGTGAGGGTAAACAAGCCAGACCCGGACGTAGATCTGGAGGATAGCCTGAAAAGGAAAAAATCAGTAAGGTTTAGATGCTTAGTCGGTTCGCAGACCATCATAGATGCTAGTCAGAAGCGGAATCCGGTAGGCAGTTGGGAGCGTCAAGCTTCGAGAAGTTGTGAGTTGAGTACTCCCCAGAAGCCATAGTTAGCGCAGGGGGCACCGAGACACGGTAGGCGGTGCATAAAAATACTTGCCGAAGCACAACAGATGCTTCCCGCAGCCTAAAATAGGTTAGGGAGTACGGTACTCGAATCCCGTGCGGAAAGAATGATTGAGATAGCGGTTCGGGCAGTCCGGAACCGGAGATGGGGTTAGGAAGAAACATCGTAAGTGGACACCGGTGGAGCGCCGGGTGTATAAATATGGAGGCTCGGGTAGGTTAGTTATGGTAGGCAGACACCAAGGACCGGCGATGCGGTCGTCGGTCACAGTTTGTAGTCTTCGGTGGTAGTTAGTTCGCCACCGAAAATCCAAAGCACAGAAAAGAACTAGTTAGCTGAAGACGATCTTCGGTTGGCGGAATGGTCCGTATATAGTAGGACACTCCTAAAAACAAAATTATGGGCGGCGGTTCCTGGTAAATTGATCCGCCGCAACACCGGGTTAAAGCAAAGCACCGGGTTGGCCGGTGCCAAAACGATTTTAGTTGGGCCACGCTTCGGCGTGGCCACAGGCACGCAAATAGGTTGGAAGCGGTGATTACACGTAATACTAAGCGTAACCGAGATACCGGCGGCAAAGTTTTATTACGTGGTCAAGACGTGAAAAAGCTGGTCGAAGACTCGAGTATGGTTACATTGGTGGCATATGGTTAGTGTAAGTGGCTGCATGAGCCGCATAGGTGATAAATGTGGTGTGTTGTTTAACTTTTATTTGCAGCAACCAGAGCGACCCGGAAAAAGGAGATAACGGTCCGGGGGGATGGCTGAAAGGACAAGCAGCGGCGATAGACCACATCAAACGCGCAAGGAGCCCCGTAAACACTGTAGTCGACCACGTCCTGGATACGGCGGATGGAGATGCGAATGCTGGAAATAAAGCAAACCTTTGTCGACCGGCGCCTACAGGGAAAAATTTTCTGTGGAGGCAACGTCTAGGAGACCCGAGTCGACCGCGTCCTCGAGGAAAGGAGGGGATCAAGAGAGACCAACAGAAGGAGATCCCGTTCAAGCGGAGGCGCATCACCGCAGAGGCCAGTGTAGGAAAGCAAGCGAGAAACGGAATGGAGTTTGGTTTACGGAGCTTGCAGGATCAAATGATGGAGACTTTGAATTCAGTGACAAAATTACGGGTACAGAACCAAAAAGCGAGCGGTTGAGTCTTGGGGGAACCAGGCTAATGTGGTTAATCATGTCGTGGACTTGGACAGCCAGAGAATAGAAGAGTTTAAGACCGAAGACAACAGCAACAAGGGGCTAGGGCCGTGATAATTTTATGTATGAGTAAATGTGTCGGTGCAAAACCGAAATATATATATTTTTATACTATTTTTCTACAAGATTTTAAACTTTTAGGTATTGCTGTGCAATATTTGTTTATATTTATACCGCAGTGCGGTCATTTTTAAGTTGAAGCATTATTTTTATGTAAGGTTTTATGTACTGTATACCGCAGGGCGGTCAGTTGCTTAACATTATGGCACGGTTGTAGTGCGACATGTATTTATTTTATGCCGTAGTATGGTCTACGGGGTGTTAACACTGAGTATCACTAAAGTAAGTGGGGTTTTTAACATAGCAAAATAAAATTTGTATTTTTTGACGTGTGATGAAAGTGTAAACTTAAGTTTTAAGAGGACAGTACCGGAATACTGAATTGCGGTATCCGGGGTGGTGTTAGTTTATAACATGTTAAGACATACGGTGAGTCGGCGGTATGTGAGTTTTAGGCATGTTTATTTTAGTTTTATACCGCGATGCGTTGATTGAAGGTTGTACAACACGGATATAGTGTTAACCGCGATGCAGTCGGATGTGATTTCTTTTTACCTTTGAGGTTTTTTTTTATGTATCTGAGTTATACTGAGGTACAGACCGGCGGTATTAATGTTTTGTAAAAAGGTTGTGAGAGCGTAGATGTATAACCGGATTGTGATCCGGCGGTGGTTTATGGTTATAAAATGTTGGTATGTATTAATGGTTTACCAGATTGCAGATCGGCGGTATTTGGTGTTTGTAAAATATAAGTGTTTTTATGTGTTACCGAGATGCGATCCGGCGGTATGGAAGCTTCGTATTACAACTTTTATATTTTTGTTTGACAAGTTATGAATGTATGCTAAGATAAGTAATGCGGGGGGATGATTAGTGAAGAGCTAGGACCATGATACCGAAATGCGGTGTCCGAGTGTAAGGAACGTTTTAGATAGAGACAGTGTGAAGTAAAAGTGGAGCGTAGGCGCGGATGCAATCAAACTGCGGGACCCAGGGCACTCTCATTTACACCTTTCTTTCAACGGTCACGTACTCGAAGGGCATGCTTCGATGCTGTGAGAGTACTAACCAGTTGAAATAGGTGGGGGGGATAGTGTGAAGTAAATATCGGAAAATATGGGGTCATGTATTAATAGCAGTAGAGGGAAACAGGACAAAGGAGCTGAGGACGACAGCCAAATGAAGTCGTCGGTGCAGTCAGTAATTTTTCGCGATCTATAGCAGTGAGGGAATGTAAGTATAAGCGGAGGAGCAGGATAGTAAGTATAGGAGGATGAAGAAGAAGGGCAGGGCAGAGACCGACGGTTGACGAGTTGGATGGTGACGTAGCACTCTCATCCGGAGCTGGGCTCCTCTCGTCCAAACCAAGAGTTTTAACTTCACTTCCAAACTAGGTACCGACCGATACACAACTTCGGGTGGAGTATAGATTATTGAGGTTAAGTATTAAGGTTGCCCGTCGCCATCTTTTATTTATTTATCCTTCAGTATATATTTCTATTTTATTTACTACTTTATTAAATCTAGTTACGAGGTTTATCTTTATTTATTACGCGTGAATACATTAATTGTAATTAATAGATCAGATCATTGCAGCCGTTGTGGCATTGTAATCATTGTATATTGTGAAAGTGAGATCGAAGGGATTTACGAGACATTATTAAAAGTAATAATCCCAGAACTTGAACTGTGTTGTAACATTGATTTCGTGAGACATTACGGCCCGTAGAAGCCGGCATAGAAAGTGTTGTGGTGCATAGCATAACCGGGTACCGGAATTATCACGGTCACATAGTTAATTCCGGGTGTCAGTGTCGAGGCCTCATACCGGCACCAGCACACCGACCATAATACTTGTGCATCCCATCTCTCATCACGGAGCAAATACCGGAACACCGGGGAGTGCTGGGTTCGACGAGGACGGTCTGGGTGAGATCGTCGAGGCGGCGAAGAAGGCACGGACCCAGTGAGACCGAACGTGGGGCGGCGGTCAGAGCTCCGGCGGAACTAAGGAGGCTTGAGATCACAGAAGCGGATACCGCCGGTCAGACAGTTTCTAGTCTGAGGAAGCGCAGACCCAGCGAGTCTGAGCGTGAAGCGGCGGTCAGCGCTCCGGAGGAGTCAAGGAGGCTTGGGAACCCAGGAAGGGTTACCGCCGGTCGGACAGGTTTCAGTCTGAAAGGCAGCAAGTCGTGGACCGCGAAGCGGGGAATCGTCTCGGCTCAGCTCGAACTTCCAATTTTGAGGCTAAAGGGCACGGAAAGGGGAGAGATTGGGAAATTCTATACCACACTGGCGACTGTGACAGACACAAGACTTTCGTCTTGTACAAGAACCACAACGAGCGAAATCAAGTGAGGATCACGGGTTCTTTATTTTCCTTTAATTTTTATTTTATAATTATAAATTTAAGTACATTAGCGCTAACAGGCGCGTAAGGTTACTACTACGTTTCGATCGAAGTGTGCTTGCTGGTAGTCAGACAGGCGACATCGGGAAGCATCATAGACCGGAGCAGATAGGAGCATAATACATACTATACATTTAACTTGCATTGTGCGCGTCAGCAAGGTGTAGACATCATAGACCAAAAATAGGTGAAAGCGTAACACATATATGGTTGACTTGCGGTGGGACGCGCTATCCGGCGTATCTTTGCGGTGGTGAGCAGGCACACCGGGGTTCGGCTGCTGCTCGGTCCAGTTTGTCCACGTAGAGCGGTTGCAGAGCACATATCGCGGTGGTAAGGATAGTAGGTCCGCAGAACAAAGTGTAGTCGGTTTTCGGTAGGGCGTGAAGGCGAACAATAAAAAAAAAAAAGTTCCGTATAGGTCCGGTCCAGGGTAGAGGCCGGCACACGTTTCTTCTTTAAGCGGACAGCGAAGACCGAAGACCAGCAGGATGGCAGAATTTAAGTGCTCAGCAGACAAAACCGGCGGTGCATCGACATCACAGGAAGCGGAACGCAACAGCCAAGAAGCACTTAGCGTCCTCGAGCAGGATGGGTCAACGGTCCAGGAGTACGTTGGTGAGTCAACCACAGTCACGTTAGAAGGACACAGAGAAAGAATTGAGTCGGCGGTTATACCAAAAGACCAAGAAACGGTAAAGGCGGTAGCGGTGTGGATGGCACGTATGGAGAAGGACATGCAGGCAATGCAGTTGACGGTCCTAGAATTACAGAAGGACTATAGAAACACCTAGAGTCAACTGGCATCTCTACGGCAGGCCGTCGCACCGCCGAATACCACAAACAAGCCGTCCCAGGTACGCACCGCCGATATAGCTATGCAACGGCAGAAAACCAGGGAAAATACCAAAGCCCTAGCGTTCAGTAATCAGGCGCCGACACAACAAGACCAGACGACAGCTGGGCAGCCATTACCAGAACGAGACAGATACCTTGGGTCCCAGAGAAACAAGAGTCCGCGTCAAGGCAGAAACACGAGCCGGAGAACCGGAATGTGGTGTTGTCTCTGCAGTAAAGGGACCCACAAGACTGAGGACTGTCGGTCGCAAAAGGCAAGAGTGTTGGCCAGGCGGATACTAACCAACTCGAGGGAAGACATGAGCAGCGAAGGTGCACCGGCGGTATCAACATCAACAGAGGTACCAGAGCACATGCAGAGTTTGGTTTCCATACCGGAATTTCCTGAAGAACCAGCAGAAAGACAAAGTTTATACGTCATGCAAACAGCATGGAGCCAAGAAAGCACATACTCAGAACGTCAGACCGGAGACCGAAGGCCGACGCGTAAGGAGGACGAGTGCAATAAGATTGTCAAAGAACTAGAGGCGGCGCTTGGCTGTTCAGGATCACTGACGACTATACCGGAACGTCCCGAAGAATACGGACGAAGAAAGGTGTTCAACTCGATGCAGACAGTGACGAGGCAAGAGCGAAGAACATCGCGGCGGCAGACCAGAGACCAAGTGCTGATAGCGAAAATGGACGAAATAAAGAAGATTGTCAACGCACTGGAGGCAAAGCTTGCCCCGGCGGGTCTACTTACAAACGCTACCGGTTCTTTAAACTGGACCCGGACACGGACAGAAAAGGGGACCCGTGTCGAATACATATAATTAATAATGCCCCTTATGCCGTAGTAAATATCAAACATAAGCTTAAACGATACACATACTTTGCTCTAGTAGATTCAGGTTGTACGGCACTCGCCATATCAAAGAAAGAATGCGATAGGTTAGGGTTGAAAACAAGGAAGTCAACGGTAAAGATGTCAGGGTTCGACGGTAAAGTAGTTACGGCAGGCGGAGAAGTAACATTGGACATAGAAATTGCAGGCCGACGGTTCAAAGAGGATTTCTTGGTGCAAGAAGGACTAATGTGCCCAATATTTATCGGAAATAAGTTCCGGTGGAAACACGGTTTAAGTTTCGACGACGTGGAATGCACGATGCGGTGGAATGCGAAATTGAATGACAGTAAACAGCAAAAAGTCGGTCAGTCGGTCCGCGGGTTATCGGTGAAGACCGCAAAAGATGGCTGTAATGTATCACAGACACCAACCCCGGATAAGGAGGATCGACAAGTAATAAGTCAACCGCCGATTCAAGCGTTCGTTGAAACTTTAGCCGAAAAGTATGTTAGGGTAGTACGGAACGACGGTACAACGGGACTCACAAATGCGCTGGTTTATGACCTACGCATCCCGGTGGATTGTCCTTCCATACAATGCAAGCCGGTACGCAGACCGCCGGCCGTAGCTAAATGGATGGATGAGACGTTGCACGAATTGGAGAAACAGGGTAAAATACGGCGATCAACTTCGGCATATTCCTCGCCACTTTTGATAATACCGAAACCTAACGGTGATAAGCGCTTAGCGATAAATTACATAGAGTTGAATAGCCACATACCGAAGGCGCAGATCCCGAGGCCTAATATTCAACAGTTCTTGCAACGCCTTCCACCAAGCCGGTTCATGTCAAAAATTGACTTACAGGCGGGGTGCGAGCAAATCCCATTAGCTGAAAATTCTAAGAAATACACGGCATTTCACACTCAAAATGCTTGCTATGAGTGGCACGTCTTACCAAAGGGGTTGAAGATCGCACCGACGGTTTTTCGGAAGCTCATGGATAGTATTTTTGGTAAAGTTGTTGGAGAATTTATACACGTTGAGTCGGGTAGTGTGTTTATTTTTAGTGAAACCGAACGATTGCATAAGGAACATCTAGAATATGTGTTTAGAACTTTAAATAATTCTAATTTGTCGATTAATTGGAAAAAATGCGAGTTTGATCTCCCGGAGGTTGAGCTTTTAGGCCATATTATCACCCGTTTTGAGATCTGGAAGTGCCCAAAAAAGGTTGAGGCGATCCGTAACTTTCCGACACCGAGAACGAAGAAGGAAGTCCAGTTGTTTGTAAGCGCCATGGGGTGGTACATGCCCTTCATGCCGCACTACACTACTAAATTGGAACCAATATTCCAAAAACTGAGACCGGAGGCAGATCCGAACATACCGTTTCGGTGGGGGCAAAGTCAGCAAGCGGCATTCGACGCAATTAAAAAGGAGGTAGCGACGGAAATCACTCTCAATACCATAAACTATGACCATCCGCTGTACGTGTACACGGATGCCAGTGATTTGGGATTGGGAGCGATCCTTGCACAAAACTATTACTGTGAAACCGCCGGTAAAGACCGATTTCGTGTGATCGAGTGCCGAAGTAAGCTGTTAAATGCGGCCGAGCGGAGATACGACGCTCGGGAAAAAGAATGTCTAGCAATCAGATACGCGAGCCGAGTGTTCGAACCATTCACAAGGTACCATAAAGACGTCATTTTTCGGTGCGACAATCAAGCATTGACGTACTTGAAACAGGCAGCCCTGAATGACCACCTTTACAACAGGCACATTGTGAGGTGGACCATTGAGTTAAGCCACATTGTGAATGACGTCGAATACGTGAAGGGGACGGTAAACAAGCTCGCGGATCTGTTTTCTCGAGGCGCACTACCAGATCCCAGGGAAGATGATGATCCGAACCAGCTCGATTTGTGCTTAGCGACGTTCACGAACTCGAGTACAAATGTTGAAATCGATATGGATATGCTGGACAAGGGTATGCTACGGGCCCTGCAGAGAGAGTGCGAAGCACTGACCACCATCGCAAGGAGCCTCACTAGGGTAGGTAACCGGTCGAGGTACCGGTACGACTACGTAATCGTGGACAGCGTGTTGTGTAGATATGTTCCATGCAAAGACCGAAGCGGCGCAAGGTCTATACTGAAGAAGTGCACACCGGATGGCGGGTTCTATAGTGAGCAGGTAGAAAAGCTATGGGAGCAAAGGATAGAGGAAGAAGAGAGGACAGGTCAGCCAGTGCCGCCGGATAGAGTGTTACCATCCATACTCATGAAAAAGGGTAGGCATATTAAGTGGGCGCATCCTCTCATACAGGCAAACTTTTTAGATCCGGAATCGACTACAACCAGAAAGCGCATAGTACCAGTTATACCGCAGTCGATAGAAAGAAATGTCATCTCTCACTTCCATGATAGTACGGTAGCCGGACATCAAGGCGTTGAGCGAACGTACGACCGGATCCGCAAAAGGTTTTGGTTCTATAACATGCTAAAGACCATAGAGGCATACATTAGGACTTGCGAGGTGTGTCAACTAGTAAAATCATCAAATCAGGCCAAACCTGGTAAGATGGGTATTCACTCATACCGCAACAATGTATTCGAGTGTGTGCATGTTGACATTGTAGGGGAATTAACCGCGAGCGCCGGTTTTAAGTTTATCGTAGTTTGTGTGGATGAATTTTCTAAGTGGGTCAGCATGGAACCATTGGTTTCGGTATCGGCGATTAAAATACTTAGGTTCCTAGGAAAAGTATTTCAGCAATTCGGTACACCGAAACGAATAGTTTCAGATAATGCATCTTACTTTTCTGGTTCAGACTGGAATGACCAGTTAGGGCAATGGGGCGCGGTATGCGTGCACGTAGCGCCATACCACCCGAGCCCAAATCAGTCCGAAAGATCGAACCGAGACATTAAGAGCATTCTCAGGGCATTTTGCTTAGCAACACAAACAAAGTGGGCGCATCAGCTAGACGACTATATGGTAGCACTAAACACTGCCAAATCTAAATCATCTCGTTATTCACCATGTCAGCTAAACTTAGGCAGAGAACTCATGTTGCCCATTGACCGGAAAATGCAGTTACAGGAGACGATGGGGATGACAGAGGAAGAGTTTGGTCGAAGGCTGCTACTAGATGTAACAAGCATGCGGGAGCAGGCGCGGTATAATTTAAGAGAGTCCCAAATGCGGCAGAAGCAATACTTCGATCGAAACCGTAGAGACGTAACGTATAAGGTCGGCGATCTAGTCAAAATCGCAAATAAAAAACTGTCATCGAGAGAGGAGAAGTACGCAAAGTCACTGGGTCCGCGGTATACAGGACCATGGAAAATAGTTGAAGTCCATTCAAACTTAACGTACAGCATTCAGGACCCAGACAAACCCAATAGCAATCCGTCCAGGTTCCACACGTCGCTTATGTTGCCATTTCATGCAAAGGAGACTGGCGAGCAAACCGTAGACGAGGATGTTGGTCCAGGGGGTACAACCGATACCGAAAACCGGCCAGCGCCGGTAAGCCCAAACTCCGTGACAACTCCAATAATGGAAACTGAACCCCAACTAGGCGCCGGTGTGAGTCAAAGTGGAGGTACGACCGCGACAGACAGTTCCGACCGTAGTACAGGTTGGATGGGAGGTATGGGACCTCTAGACTTGTCTGATGAATATGAAATGGACATTAATGACCCACCACCACCAAAGCGGTATCCCAGTAGATCACATAAAGCACCAGACCGCTTGGGAATTAATTTCATGAACACCAAAGAAGACACTAAGAGTGTTATTGATACTTAGAATTTTTTTTTCTTTTTCTTTTATTTTCTTTGAGCCTGGTCAATCATTAAATTTGAATGTAAGTTTTCTAGTGTAAAAGCTTTATAAAAATATTATTAAAACCGCATGTCGAATAAAAATTGAAAAATTTTATAAAAATAGAAAAAAAGAGTGTTTTAGGTTAAGGTGGGAAGGATAAGGTTGTCTTGGCGGGTACAAACCTTATTCTTCCTCACGTCCTATGGCGTGTACGACGTTAAACTGCGCCGCACGCTCGTCCCGATCTCCACCGTAGGGGCGGGCATAGAAGGTAGGATCTAAGCTAAGGTGAAGGTCTTAATCCTTCACAGGTATGGAAGTCACGAGCAAAAGCTCGAGCTCAAAGCTGCGGGAGCGGAAATAAACCAGCCGGAGTAAAACTCCACACCCTCATGGACCATCGTCAACGATGTCAGTGTAGGGAACACCGCAATGGTCGGTTAAGCTCGAAGCTGTGAGCAAATATAAATCAGCACTGAGCCGGAAAGGCGTAATCTTTATTCCACGGGGCAGGTACCACAGACCGTAGAAACTACGAAAGTCAAGGTAACCATCATCGTGAAGGCGCAAGCAGTATAGCTGGGCATTAGGATAGCCAAAAAAGCTCAAAGCTTAAGTGAGGGTAAACAAGCCAGACCCAGACGTAGATCTGGAGGATAGCCTGGAAAGGCGAAATTCGGTGAGGTTAAAATGCTTAGTCGGTTCGCAGACCATCAAAGATGCTAGTCAGAAGCGGAATCCGGTAGGCATTTGGAAGCGTAAAGCTTCGAGATGAGGTAACGTAGATACTCCCCAGAAGCCATAGTTAGCGCAGGGGGCACCGAGATACGGTAGGCGGTGCATAACAATACTTGCTGAAGCGAAACGTATGCTTCCCGCAGCCTAGAATAGGTTAGGGAGTAAGGTACTCGAATCCCGTACAGAAAGAATGATTGAGATAGCGGTTCAGGCAGACCGGAACCCGAGATGGAGTTAGGTAGAAACATTGTAAGTGGACACCGGTGGAGCGCCGGGTGTATAAATATGGAGGCTCGGGTAGGTTAGTTATGGTAGGCAGACACCAAGGACCGGCGATGCGGTCGTCGGTCACAGTTTGTAGTCTTCGGTGGTAGTTAGTTCGCCACCGAAAAACCAAAGCACAGAAAAGAACTAGTTAGCCAAAGACGATCTTCGGTTGGCGGAATGGTCCGTATATAGTAGGACACTCCTAAAAACAGAATTATGGGCGGCGGTTCCTGGTGAATTGATCCGCCGCAACACCGGGTTAAAGCAAAGCACCGGGTTGGCCGGTGCCAAAACGATTTTAGTTGGGCCACGCTTCGGCGTGGCCACAGGCATGCAAATAGGTTGAAAGCGGTGATTACACGTAATACTAAGCGTAACCGAGATACCGGCGGCAAAGTTTTATTACGTGGTCGGGACGCAAAAAAGCTGGTCGGAGACTCGAGTATGGTTACATTTGTGGCATATGGTTAGTGTAAGCGGCTGCATGAGCCGCATAGGTGATAAATGTGGTGTGTTGTTTAACTTTTATTTGCAGCAACCAGAGCGACCCGGAAAAAGGAGATAACGGTCCGGGGGGATGGCTGAAAGTACAAGCAGCGGCGATAGACCACATCAAACGCGCAAGGAGCCCCGTAAACACTGTAGTCGACCGCGTCCTGGATACGGCGGATGGAGATGCGAATGCTGGAAATAAAGCAAACCTTAGTCGACCGGCGCCTACAGGGGAAAATTTTCTGTGGAGGCAACGTCTAGGAGACCCGAGTCGACCGCGTCCTTGAGGAAAGGAGTGGATCAAGAGAGACCAACAGAAGGGGATCCCGTTCAAGCGGAGGCGCATCACCGCAGAGGCCAGTGTAGGAAAGCAAGCGAGAAACGGAATGGAGTTTGGTTTACGGAGCTTGCAGGATCAAATGATGGAGACTTTGAATTCAGTGACAAAATTACGGGTACAGAACCAAAAAGCGAGCGGTTGAGTCTTGGAGGAACCAGGCTAATGTGGTTAATCATGTCGTGGACTTGGACAGCCAGAGAATAGAAGAATTTAAGACCGAAGACAACAGCAACAAGGGGCTAGGGCCGTGATAATTTTATGTATGAGTAAATGTGTCGGTGCAAAACCGAAATATATATATTTTTATACTATTTTTCTACAAGATTTTAAACTTGCAGGTATTGCTGTGCAATATTTGTGTATATTTATACCGCAGTGCGGTCATTTTTAAGTTGAAGCATTATTTTTATGTAAGGTTTTATGTACTGTATACCGCAGGGCGGTCAGTTGCTTAACATTATGGCACGGTTGTAGTGCGACATGTATTTATTTTATGCCGTAGTATGGTCTACGGGGTTTTAACATAGTGTATCACTAAAGTTGGTGGGGTTTTTAACATAGCAAAATGAAATTTGTATTTTTTGACGTGTGATGAAAGTGTAAACTTAAGTTTTAAGAGGACAGTACCGGAATACTGAATTGCGGTATCCGGGGTGGTGTTAGTTTATACCATGTTAAGGTTTACGGTGAGTCGGCGGTATGTGAGATTTAGGCATGTTTATTTTAGTTTTATACCGCGATGCGGTGATTGAAGGTTGTACAACACGGATATAGTGTTAACCGCGATGCGGTCGGATGTGATTTTTTTTTACCTTTGAGGTTTTTATATGTATCCGAGTTATACTGAGGTACAGACCGGCGGTATTATTGTTTGTAAAATGGTTGTAAGAGCGTAGATGTATAACCGGATTGCGATCCGGCGGTGGTTTATGGTTATGAAATGTTTGTATATATTAATGGTTTACCAGATTGCGGGTCGGCGGTATTTTGTGTTTGTAAAATATAAGTGTTTTTATGTGTTACCGAGATGCGATCCGGCGGTATGAAGGCTTCGTATTACAACTTTTATATTTATTTTTTGACAAGTTATGAATGTATGCTAAGATAGGTGATGCAGGGGATGACTAGTGAAGAGCTAGGACTGTGATACCGAAATGCGGTACCCAAGTGTAAGGAACGTTTAAGTTAGAGACAGTGTGAAGTAAAAGTAGAGCGTAGGCGCGGATGCAATCAAACTGCGGGACCCAGGGCACTCTCATTTACACCTTTCTTTCAACGGTCACGTACCCGAAGGGCATGCTTCGATGCTATAAGAGTACTAACCAGTTGAAATAGGTGGGGGGGATAGTGTGAAGTAAATATCGGAAAATATGGGGTCATGTATTAATAGCAGCAGAGGGAAGCAGGACAAAGGAGCTGAGGACGACAGTCAAATGAAGTCGTCGGTGCAGTCAGTAATTTTCCGCGATCTATAGCAGTGAGGGAATGTAAGTATAAGCGGAGGAGCAGGATAGTAATATAGGTGGATGAAGAAGAAGGGCAGGGCAGAGACCGACGGTTGACGAGTTGGAGGGTGACGTGGCACTCTCATCTGGAGCTGGGGCTCTTCTCGTCTAAACCAAGAGTTTTAACTTCACTTCCAAACTAGGTACCGACCGATACACAACTTCGGGTGGAGTATAGATTATTGAGGTTAAGTATTAAGGTTGCCCGTCGCCATCTTTTATTTATTTATCCTTCAGTATATATTTCTATTTTATTTACTATTTTATTAAATCTAGTTACGAGGTTTATCATTATTTATTACGCGTAAATACATTAATTGTAATTAAGAGATCGGATCATTGCAGCCGTCGTGGCATTGTAAACATTGTATATTGTGAAAGTGAGATCAAAGGGATTTACAAGACGTTATTAAAAGTAATAATCCCAGAACCTGAACTGTGTTAGAACATTGATTTTGTGAGACATCACGGCCCGTAGAAGCCGGCATAGAAAGTGTTGTGGTGCATAGCATAACCGGGTACCGGAATTATCACGGTCACATAGTTAATTCCGGGTGTCAGTGTCGAGGCCTCATACCGGCACCAGCACACCGACCATAACACTTGTGCATCCCATCTCTCATCACGGAGCAAATACCGGAACACCGGGGAGTGCTGGATTCGACGAGGACGGTCTGGGTGAGATCGTTGAAGCGGCGAAGAAGGCACGGACCCAGTGAGACCGAACGTGGAGCGGCGGTCAGAGCTCCGGCGGAGCTAAGGAGGCTTGAGATCACAGAAGCGGATACCGCCGGTCAGACAGTTTCTAGTCTGAGGAAGCGCAGACCCAGCGAGTCTGAGCGTGAAGCGGCGGTCAGCGCTCCGGAGGAGTCAAGGAGGCTTGGGATCCCAGGAAGGGATACCGCCGGTCAGACAGGTTTCGGTCTGAAAGGCAGCAAGTCGTGGACCGCAAAGCGAGGTACCGTCTCGGCTCAGCTCGTACTTCCAATTTTAAGGCTAAAGGGCAAGGAAAGGGACGAGATTGGGAAATTCTATACCACACTGGCGACTGTGACAGACACAAGACTTTCGTCTTGTACAAGAACCAAAGGAAGCAAAATCAAGTGAGAATCACGGGTTCTATAATTTTCATTTTTTTTATTTTTTTTATCTTTTGTTCTTATTCTTAAAAAGTATAAGGTTAAGTTGCTGCGCAAACAGGCGCATCAAGCTCCTGGTAGGTTTCGATCGAAGTGTGTTTGCTGGTAGTCATACACAGGCGACATCAGGAAGCACCATAGACCAAAGCAGGTAGGGGCATAAGACATACTATATCTGTAACTTGCAGTGTAAGCGTCAGCAAGTAGGCATGCCGGGATTTAGTAGCTACAAAGTTTAAGCACTATAGACCGAAATAGGTGAGAGCGGAATACATACACAGTCAACTTGCATAGTACGCGTTATCCGGTGTATCTTTGCGGTGGTGAGCAGGCACACCGGGGTTCAGCTGCTGCTCGGTCCAGTTTGTTCACGGAGAGCGGTTGCAGAGCACATATCGCGGTGGTAAGGGTAGTAGGACCGCAGAACGAAAGGTAGTCATTTTCCAGTAGGGCGTAAAGGCGAACAATAAAAAGTTCCGTATAGGTCCGGTCCAGGGTAAAGAGGCCGGTACGCGTCCCTTTTTTAAGCGGACAGCGAAGACCGAAGACCAGCAGGATGGCAGATGTGAAGTTTTCAGCAGACGAAACCGGCGGTACACGGACATCACGGGAAGCTGAACGCCGCAGCCAAGAAGCACTCAGCGTCCACGGGCATGACGGGTCGACGGTTCAGGAGTACGTAGGCAGGCTAACCGGGGTTACGTTAGAAGGACACAAGGAAAGGATCGAGTCGGCGGTTACACCAAAAGACCATGAGACGGTGAAAGCGGTAGCAGTGTGGATGGCACAAATAGAAAAGGACATGCAGTCAATACAGTTGACGGTCCTAGAAATACAGAAGGATTATAGAAACATCCAAAGTCGACTGGCATCCCTACGGCAGGCCGTTGCACCACCGATTATCAAAACCAAGCCGCTCCAGGTACACACCGCCGATATGGCTATGCAACAGCAAGAGGCCGTGGCAAATACCAAAGCCTTAACATCTAGCAATCAGGCGCCGACTCAACGAAACCAGATGCCAGCTGGTCAGTCATCACTAGGACAAGACAAATACCCCGGTTCCCACAAAGACAAGAGACCGTATCAAACCAGAAAAACGGGCCGGAAAACCGGAATGTGGTGTTGTCTTTGCAGTAAAGGGACTCACAAGACTGAGGACTGTCGGTCAAAAAAGGCAAGAGCGTTGGCCCGGCGAATACTAGCTAACTTGAGCGAGAACACGAGCAGCGAAGGTGCACCAGCGGTATCAACACCAACTGAGATACTGGAACACATGCAGAGTTTGGTCTCCATACCGCATTTTTACGAAGAACCAGTGGAAAGTCAGAGTTTTAACGTCATGCAAACAGCGGAAGGCAAAGGAAGCACATACTCAGGACGTCGGACCGGAAACCGAAGGTCGACATGGGAGGAGGACGAGTGCTATAAGGTTGTCAGGAACTTAGAGGCGACGCTTGGCTGTTCAGGACCACTGACAAATACACCAGAACGTCCCGGGGAATGCGAAGGAAGAATAGCGTTCAACTCTATGCAGTCAGCGACGAGACAAGAGCGAAGAACATCACGGCGGCAGACCAGAGACCAAGTGCTGATAGCGAAGATGGACGAAATAAAGAAGATCGTTAACACACTGGAGGCAAAGTTTGCCCAGGCAGTTCTACCTACAAACGCTACCGGCTCTTTAAACTGGATCCGGACACGGACAGAAAAGGGGACCCGTGTCAAATCCATATAATTAATAAAGCCCCTTATGCCGTAGTAAATGTTATACATAATCATAAACAATACACATACTTTGCTCTAATAGATTCGGGTTGTACGGCACTCGCCATATCAAAGAAAGAATGCAATAGGTTAGGGTTGAAAACAAGGAAGTCAACGGTAAAGATGTCAGGGTTTGACGGTAAAGTAATTACGGCAGGCGGAGAAGTAACATTGGACATAGAAATTGCAGGCCGACGGTTCAAAGAGGATTTCTTGGTGCAGGAGGGACTAATGTGCCCAATATTCATCGGGAATAAGTTCCGGTGGAAACACGGTTTAAGTTTCGACGACGTGGAATGCACAATGCGGTGGAATGCGAAATTGAATGACGCTAAAGAGCGAAAAGTCGGTCAGTCGGTCCGCGGGTTATCGGTGAAGACCGCAAAAGATGGCTGTAATGTATCACAGACACCAACCCCGGATAAGGATGATCGACAAGTAATAAGTCAACCGCCGATTCAAGCGTTCGTTGAAACTTTAGCCGAAAAGTATGTTAGGGTAGTACGGAACGACGGTACAAAGGGACTCACAAATGCGCTGGTTCATGACCTACGCATCCCGGTGGACTATCCTCCCATACAATGCAAGCCAGCACGCAGACCGCCGGCCGTAGCAAAATGGATAGATGAGACGTTGCACAAATTGGAAAAACAGGGTAAAATACGGCGATCAACTTCGGCATATTCCTCGCCACTTTTGATAATACCGAAACCTAACGGTGATAAGCGCTTAGCGATAAATTACATAGAGTTGAATAGCCACATACCGAAGGCGCAGATCCCGATGCCTCATATACAACAGTTCTTGCAACGTCTCCCACCAAGCCGGTTCATGTCAAAAATTGACTTACAGGCGGGGTGCGAGCAAATTCCATTAGCTGAGAATTCGAAAAAGTACACGGCATTTCACACTCAAAATGCTTGCTATGAGTGGCACGTCTTACCAAAGGGGTTGAAGATCGCACCGACGGTTTTTCGGAAGCTCATGGATAGTATTTTTGGTAAAGTTGTTGGAGAATTTATACACGTTGAGTCGGGTAGTGTGTTTATTTTTAGTGAAACCGAACGATTGCATAAAGAACATCTAGAGTATGTGTTTAGAACTTTAAATAATTCTAATTTATCGATTGATTGGAAAAAGTGCGAGTTCGATCTCCCGGAGGTTGAGCTTTTAGGCCACGTTATCACCCGTTTTGAGATCTGGAAGTGCCCAAAAAAGGTAGAGGCGATCCGTAACTTTCCAACACCGAGAACGAAGAAGGAAGTCCAGTTGTTTGTAAGCGCCATGGGGTGGTACATGCCCTTCATGCCGCACTACACTACTAAATTGGAACCAATATTCCAAAAACTGAGACCGGAGGCAGATCCAAACATACCGTTCCGGTGGGGGCAAAGTCAGCAAGCGGCATTCGACGCAATTAAAAAGGAGGTAGCGACGGAAATCACTCTCAATACCATAAACTATGACCATCCGCTGTTCGTGTACACGGATGCCAGTGATTTGGGATTGGGAGCGATCCTTGCACAAAACTATTACTGTGAAACCGCCGGTAAAGACCGATTTCGTGTGATCGAGTGCCGAAGCAAGCTGTTAAATGCGGCCGAGCGGAGATACGACGCTCGGGAAAAAGAATGTCTAGCAATCAGATACGCGAGCCGAGTGTTCGAACCATTCACAAGGTACCATAAAGACGTCATTTTTCGGTGCGACAATCAAGCATTGACGTACTTGAAACAGGCAGCCCTGAATGACCACCTTTACAACAGGCACATTGTGAGGTGGACCATTGAGTTAAGCCACATTGTGAATGACGTCGAATACGTGAAGGGGACGGTAAACAAGCTCGCGGATCTGTTTTCTCGAGGCGCACTACCGGATCCCAGGGAAGATGATGATCCGAACCGGCTCGATTTGTGCTTAGCGACGTTCACGAACTCGAGTACAAATGTTGAAATCGATATGGATATGCTGGACAAGGGTATGCTACAGGACCTGCAGAGAGAGTGCGAGGCACTGACCACCATCGCAAGGAGCCTCACTAGGGTAGGTAACCGGTCGAGGTACCGGTACGACTACGTAATCGTGGACAGTGTGTTGTGTAGATATGTTCCATGCAAAGACCGAAGCGGCGCAAGGTCTATACTGAAGAAGTGCACACCGGATGGCGGGTTCTATAGTGAGCAGGTAGAAAAGCTATGGGAGCAAAGGATAGAGGAGGAAGAGAGAACAGGTCGGCCAGTGCCGCCGGATAGAGTGTCACCATCCATACTCATGAAAAAGGGTAGGCATATTAAGTGGGCGCATCCTCTCATACAGGCAAACTTTTTAGATCCGGAATCGACTACAACCAGAAAGCGCATAGTACCAGTTATACCGCAGTCGATAGAAAGAAATGTCATCTCTCTCTTCCATGATAGTACGGTAGCCGGACATCAAGGCGTTGAGCGAACGTACGACCGGATCCGCAAAAGGTTTTGGTTCTATAACATGCTAAAGACCATAGAGGCATACATTAAGACTTGCGAGGTGTGTCAACTAGTAAAATCATCAAATCAGGCGAAACCCGGTAAGATGGGTATTCACTCATACCGCAACAATGTATTCGAGTGTGTGCATGTTGACATTGTAGGGGAATTAACCGCGAGCGCCGGTTTTAAGTTTATCGTAGTTTGTGTGGATGAATTTTCTAAGTGGGTCAGCATGGAACCATTGGTTTCGGTATCGGCAATTAAAATACTTAGGTTCCTAGGAAAAGTATTTCAGCAATTCGGTACACCGAAACGAATAGTTTCAGATAATGCATCTTACTTTTCTGGTTCAGACTGGAATGACCAGTTAGGGCAATGGGGCGCGGTATGCGTGCACGTAGCGCCATACCACCCGAGCCCAAATCAGTCCGAAAGATCGAACCGAGACATTAAGAGCATTCTCAGGGCATTTTGCTTAGCAACACAAACAAAGTGGGCGCATCAGCTAGACGACTACATGGTAGCACTAAACACTGCCAAATCTAAATCATCTCGGTATTCACCATGTCAGCTAAACTTAGGCAGAGAACTCATGTTGCCCATTGACCGGAAAATGCAGTTACAGGAGACGATGGGGATGACAGAGGAAGAGTTTGGTCGAAGGCTGCTACTAGATGTAACAGGCATGCGGGAGCAGGCTCGGTATAATTTAAGAGAGTCCCAAATGCGGCAGAAGCAATACTTCGATCGAAACCGTAGAGACGTAACGTATAAGGTCGGCGATCTAGTCAAAATCGCGAATAAAAAACTGTCATCGAGAGAGGAGAAGTACGCAAAGTCACTGGGTCCGCAGTATACAGGACCATGGAAAATAGTTGAAGTCCATTCAAACTTAACGTACAGCATTCAGGACCCAGACAAACCCAATAGCAATCCGTCCAGGTTCCACACGTCGCTTATGTTGCCATTTCATGCGAAGGAGACAGGTGAGCAAACCGCAGACGAGAATGTTGGTCCGGGAAGTACGGGACACGCGACACCAGATACCGGAAACCGGCCAGCGCCGGTAAGCCCAAACTCTGTGACAACTCCAATAGTGGAAACCGAACCCTCACTAGGCGCCGGGGTGAGTCAAAGTGGGGGTACGACCGCGACAGACAGCTCCGACCGTAGTACAGGTTGGATGGGAGGTATGGGACCTCTAGACTTGTCTGATGAATACGAAATGGACATTAATGACCCACCACCACCAAAGCGGTATCCCAGTAGATCGCATAAAGCACCAGACCGCTGGGGAATTAATTTCATAGACACCAACGAAGACACTGAGGGTGTTATTGATACTTAGAATTTTTTTTTCCATTTGCTTTGAACCTATTTAATCAGTAAATTGTAATGTAAGTTTTCTAGTATAAAAGCTTTATAATAATATTATAAAACTGCATGTCAAATAAAAATTGAAAAATTTTATAAAAATAGAAAAAAAAGAGTGTTTTAGGTTAAGGTGGGAAGGATAAGGTTGTCTTGGCGGGCACAAACCTTATTCTTCCTCACGTCCTATGGCGTGTACGACGTTAAACTGCGCCGCACGCTCGTCCCGATCTCCACCGTAGGGGCGGGCATAGAAGGTAGGATCTAAGCTAAGGTGAAGGTCTTAACCCTTAACAGGTATGGAAGTCACGAGCAAAAGCTCGAGCTCAAAGCTGCGGGAGCGGAAATAAACCAGCCGGAGTAAAACTCCACACCCTCATGGACCATCGCCAACGATGTCAGTGTAGGGAACACCGCAATTGTCGGTTAAGCTCAAAGCTGTGAGCAGATATAAATCAGCACTGAGCCGGAAAGGCGTAATCTTTATTCCACGGGGCAGGTACCACAGACCGTAGAAACTACGAAAGTCAAGGTAACCATTATCGTGAAGGCGCAAGCAGTATAGATAGGCATTAGGATAGCCAGTAAAGCTCAAAGCTTAAGTGAGGGTAAACAAGCCAGACCCGGACGTAGATCTGGAGGATAGCCTGGGAAGGCGAAAATCAGTAGGTTAGGATGCTTAGTCGGTTCGCAGACCATCAAGGATGCTAGTCAGAAGCAGAATCCGGTGGGCAGTTGGGAGCGTAAAGCTTCGAAAAGTGAGTTGAGTACTCCCCAGAAGCCATAGTTAGCGCAGGGGGCACCGAGACACGGTAGGCGGTGCATAAAAATACTTGCCGAAGCACAACAGATGCTTCCCGCAGCTTAGAATAGGTTAGGGAGTACGGTACTCGAATCCCGTGCGGAAAGAATGATTGAGATAGCGGTTCTGGCAGACCGGAACCGGAGATGGAGTTAGGAAGAAACATCGTAAGTGGACACCGGTGGAGCGCCGGGTGTATAAATATTGAGGCTCAGGTAGGTTAGTTATGGTAGGCAGACACCGAGGACCGGCGATGCGGTCGTCGGTCACAGTTTGTAGTCTTCGGTGGTAGTTAGTTCGCCACCGAAAAACCAAAGCACAGAAAAGAACTAGTTAGCTGAAGACAATCTTCGGTTGGCGGAATGGTCCGTATATGGTAGGACACTCCTAAAAACAAAATTATGGGCGGCGGTTCCTGGTGAATTGATCTGCCGCAACACCGGGTTAAAGCAAAGCACCGGGTTGGCCGGTGCCAAAACGATTTTAGTTGGGCCACGCTTCGGCGTGGCCACAGGCACGCAAATAGGTTGAAAGCGGTGATTACACGTAATACTAAGCGTAACCGAGATACCGGCGGCAAAGTTTTATTACGTGGTCGAGACGTAAAAAAGCCGATCGGAGACTCGAGTATTGTTACATTTGTGGCATATTGTTAGTTTAAGCGGCTGCATGAGCCGCATAGGTAATAAATGTGGTGTTTTCTTTAACTTGTATTTGCAGCAACCAAAGCGACCCGGAAAAAGGAGATAACGGTCCGGGGGGATGGCTGAAAGGACAAGCAGCGGCGATAGACCACATCAAACGCGCAAGGAGCCCCGTAAACACTGTAGTCGACCGCGTCCTGGATACGGCGGATGGAGATGCGAATGCTGGAAATAAAGCAAACCTTAGTCGACCGGCGCCTACAGGGAAAAATTTTCTGTGGAGGCAACGTCAAGGAGACCCGAGTCGACCGCGTCCTCGAGGAGATGTGTGGATCAAGAGAGACCAGCAAGAGACGATCCCGGTCAAGCGGATGCGCATCACCGCAGAGGCCATTTTAGGAAAGCAAGCGAGTAACGGAATGGAGTGTAGTTTACGGAGCTTGCAGGATCAGATGATGGGGGCTCTGAGTTTGGTGGCGGAATTACGGGTGAAGAACCAAAAACGAGCAGCTGAGTCTCAGGGGAACCAGCATGATGCAGAAGCAGTCAAGACCGAAGACTGAGAAAAAGGTGTCGGGGATTGCATGTGTGGAAGATGCAGAAGTCGAAGCAATTGCAAGGCAATTTGACAGTATCAAGGCATGTGAATATGGTGTATGTATGAGTAAATTTGTCGGTGTAAAGCCGAAATATATATATTTTTATACTATTTTTCTACCAAATATTAAACTTTTAAGTATTGCTGTGCAATATCTGCGTATATTTATACCGCAGTGCGGTCATTTTTAACTTAAAGCATTATTTTTATGTAAAGTTTAATGTACTGCATACCGCAGGGCGGTCAGTTGCTTAACATTATGGCACGGTTGTAGTGCGACGTGTATTTATTTTATGCCGTAGTACGGTCTGCGGGGTTTAAACACTGTATCACTAGAATAAGTGGGGTTTTTAACATAGCAAAGTTAAATTTGTATTTTTTTTTGACGTGTGATGAAAGTGTAAACTTAAGTTTTAAGAGGACAGTACCGGAACATGTTAAGGTTTACGGTGAGTCGGCGGTATGTGAGTTTTAGGCATGTTTATTTTAGTTTTATACCGTGATGCGGTGTTTGAAGATTGTGCAATACCGAGATAGGTTGAACCGCGATGTGGTTGGATGTGTTTTTTACCTTTGAGGTTTTTTTTTTATGCATCTGAGTTGTACTTAGTTACAGACCGGCGGTATTATTGTTTGTAAAATGGTTGTAAGAGCGTGGATGTATAACCGGATTGCGGTACAGCGGTAATTTGTGTTGGTAAAATGTTAGTGTAAGTGTTGACGTGGTACCGGGATGCGGTCCGACGATAGTGAATTGTGATAATATTTTTGTATGTACTTATGGTGTACCGGATTGCGGTACAGCGGTATTTTATGTTTGTAAAATATAAGTGTGTTTATGTGTTACCGAGATGCGATCCGGCGGTATGAAGGCTTCGTATCACAATTTTTATATTTCGTTTTTGACAAGTTATGAATGTATACTAAGATAGGTGATGCGGAAGATGACTAGTGAAGAGCTAGGACCGTGATACCGAAATGCGGTATCCAAGTGTATGGAAAGTTTTAGATAGAGACAGTGTGAAGTAAAAGTAGAGCGTAGGCGCGGATGCAATCAAACTGCGGGACCCAGGGCACTCTCATTTACACCTTTCTTTCAACGGTCACGTACTCGAAGGGCATGCTTCGATGCTGTGAGAGTACTAACCAGTTGAAATAGGTGGGGGGGGATAGTGTGAAGTAAATATCGGAAAATATGGGGTCATGTATTAATAGCAGCAGAGGGAAGCAGGACAAAGGAGCTGAGGACGACAGTCAAATGAAGTCGTCGGTGCAGTCAGTAATTTTCCGCGATCTATAGCAGTGAGGGAATGTAAGTATAAGCGGAGGAGCAGGATAGTAATATAGGTGGATGAAGAAGAAGGGCAGGGCAGAGACCGACGGTTGACGAGTTGGAGGGTGACGTGGCACTCTCATCTGGAGCTGGGGCTCTTCTCGTCTAAACCAAGAGTTTTAACTTCACTTCCAAACTAGGTACCGACCGATACACAACTTCGGGTGGAGTATAGATTATTGAGGTTAAGTATTAAGGTTGCCCGTCGCCATCTTTTATTTATTTATCCTTCAGTATATATTTCTATTTTATTTACTATTTTATTAAATCTAGTTACGAGGTTTATCATTATTTATTACGCGTAAATACATTAATTGTAATTAAGAGATCGGATCATTGCAGCCGTCGTGGCATTGTAAACATTGTATATTGTGAAAGTGAGATCAAAGGGATTTACAAGACGTTATTAAAAGTAATAATCCCAGAACCTGAACTGTGTTAGAACATTGATTTTGTGAGACATCACGGCCCGTAGAAGCCGGCATAGAAAGTGTTGTGGTGCATAGCATAACCGGGTACCGGAATTATCACGGTCACATAGTTAATTCCGGGTGTCAGTGTCGAGGCCTCATACCGGCACCAGCACACCGACCATAACACTTGTGCATCCCATCTCTCATCACGGAGCAAATACCGGAACACCGGGGAGTGCTGGATTCGACGAGGACGGTCTGGGTGAGATCGTTGAAGCGGCGAAGAAGGCACGGACCCAGTGAGACCGAACGTGGAGCGGCGGTCAGAGCTCCGGCGGAGCTAAGGAGGCTTGAGATCACAGAAGCGGATACCGCCGGTCAGACAGTTTCTAGTCTGAGGAAGCGCAGACCCAGCGAGTCTGAGCGTGAAGCGGCGGTCAGCGCTCCGGAGGAGTCAAGGAGGCTTGGGATCCCAGGAAGGGATACCGCCGGTCAGACAGGTTTCAGTCTGAAAGGCAGCAAGTCGTGGACCGCAAAGCGAGGTACCGTCTCGGCTCAGCTCGTACTTCCAATTTTAAGGCTAAAGGGCAAGGAAAGGGACGAGATTGGGAAATTCTATACTAGTGTGGTATAGAATTTCCCAATCTCTCCCCTTTCCTTGCATCTCAGTCTCAAAACTGGAAGTTCGAGCTGTGCTGAGACGGTAGTCCGCTTCACGATCCACGACTTGCTGCTTTTCAGACTGGAATCTGTCTGACCGGCGGTATCCACTTCTGGGATCCCAAGCCTCCTTAACTCCTCTGGAGCGCCGACCGCCGCTTCCCGTTCAGACTCGCCGAGTCTGCGCTTCCTCAGACCAGAAACTGTCTGACCGGCGGTGTCCTCTTCTGGGATCACAAGCCTCCTTAGCGCCGCCGGAGCTCCGACCGCCGCTCCACGTTCCGTCTCGCCGGGTCCGCGTCTTCTTCGCCGCTTCGTCGATCTCACCCAGACCGTCCTCGTCGTACCCAACACTCCCCGGTGTTCCGGTATTCGCTCCGTGATGGGAGATGGGATGCACAAGTGTTATGGTCGGTGTGCTGGTGCCGGTATGATGCCTCAACACTAACACCCGGAATTAACTATGTGACCGTGATAATTCCGGTACCCGGTTATGCTATGCTCCACAACACTTTCTATGCCGGCTTCTACGGGCCGTAATGTCTCACGAAATCAAAGTTCCAACACAGTTCAAGTTCTGGGATTATTACTTTTAATACTGTCTCGTAAATCCCTTCGATCTCACTTTCACAATATACAATGATTACAATGCCACAACGGCTGCAATGATCCAATCTCTTAATTACCATTAATGTATTTACGCGTAATAAGTAATGATAAACCTCGTAACTAGATTTAATAAAATAGTAAATAAAATAGAAATATATACTGAAGGATAAATAAATAAAAGATGGCGACGGGCAACCTTAATACTTAACCTCAATAATTTATACTCCACCCAATGAAAGAGCACAAAACATAGTTAACTAGTGTGAAAATAGCATTGGGATTAGTTTCGGAAATTTTGAGGCAGACAGATTTTAAAATTTGAGAAAAAGCTAATGATGAGCTTATGGAGTATACAAACTTCGCGCCAACTTTTTCTTCCACCTCACCACCAAAAACTCCCTCTCAAACTTTACCATTGCGATTGACTGTACCTTATTATTCTACTTGCCTTGAATTATTCGTAGTTTCCATGTTAAACAAATAGGGAGCGGAAAATATGAGAAAATGGGAATTCGGGTTTCTTCTTTAATTCTATTACTATTATTCGCATTTTGCAAAGTACATATACATACTTACAAAAGTGAAGGCAAAGAAAAGCAGGAAATTTACGGTTGCTGACCACTGACTTACGGCCTCCGGTTGCCGGTGAGCAGATCATATTTGAAATTAGTTTAGTGATTGCAGTTGCAAACACAATCCTTATTTGTTATTTGAAGTTAAAAGTGTGAAAACTGATCAAATTGAAAGGACCCCAATCTATAATCTAACTAATTAAATGTATTCCTATTTCTATACTTCCATAATTTGCTAACTTTAATTCCCAGTCAGCGGACATACTATTAATAAACACCCCTAGGAAGTTGATTAACTTCCCTACAAAAGATTCTAATTAACTTCATGTGGAGGTATATTTACATCCTCGGGGATTATATTTACATCCCTGATGTGCAGGGAAGTTAATACAGATCCCGGGTAGGTAAATCAACATCTCTCATCGCGATAAAAAATAATTAAAATTCAATTACTCACAAGTTTCATCTACGATTTTAAAGTTTCATCTACAAAACATAGAAAATAGTTTTTACTCTCGAAAATTGTGAAAATTACGCTCGGTGAACCTGATCCCTGATTAGTGCACCGCGCAGGCGCGATGAAGGTAGTTGATTTACCTACCTGGGGTGTTGATTAACTCCCCAGCACTCCTGGGATGTTAATATACCTCCATAGGGAGTTAATTAGAATCTTTTGTAGGGAAGTTAATCAACTTCCTAGGGGTGTTTATTAATAGTATGTCCGCTGACTGATTCCAGCCAGTCACCAGTGCAGTGAAGAGCATATTGTGTAAATATGGCTCAAAATCCAGATGATCCAATAAATGGGGGGAGGCACATGGTAAGTAAATAATAAAAATATAATAGCGGTATTCATGATTACGTTATAACTTTTTTTGGCGCTATAACACTTTGGCACTATAACGTAAGAAATAGGCAAGATATAACGCGATATAGCGACTCTCATTTGTTGCCATAGAGACTGCATTTTGATTTACTTTATTGTTTGAAACAAATAAATTTGAATTATGTTCAAACTTGCATATTTATTTGTGAATATGTCATTCATATTTCTTACTGTCATTGTGACCATTAGTTTGTTACCTACAACCTATGGCAACAAAAACATCGTGAACGTTATAGCAGATACAACCTCGTGCGTTCAAAATTCTACGTGCATTTTGTGTTATAGTGCGAAATTATCTAACACCAAAAATCGTTATAACGTAATCATGAATACCGCTAATGTTTTCGGAGTGTAAACAGTGTAGTTAACATGTTACTTTTTAAATATTAACATTATTGTGTTCTGTCTACGCCTTCCCTTGTTTTTCCGAATGCCGAATGAACTGGCTGACGTCTGACTGTCTGAAATTCGTCACCCGTTACCTATTACAACCAACTTATTTATTTTTGTGTGAATTCAACGTTGTATCGTTTCAGAATTAACTATATCATGATACAATTAATGATCATGACATTGACATAAAATGCTTAACTTCTAATAACTTCTGAGGCCTCTGATTACTTCCAGGGTCCTTATTGCATTGAATCAAATAGAGGATCTTGTTTTTTAAACTTGTATGTATGTATGTATGAGTTTAGAGATTTTCAACCTGAGGTTATATCCCACTCAACTTTACTGTGTGATTTGAAGTTCCCGCGAAGTAGTATTATACTAAATCGCATTGGGCTTCGCATCGTATTTTACTTATTACTTTAATTACCTACACTTGTAGTACTTGGATAAGTCGCTACTTGCTGCGGACCACTTGGCGATAATTTATTTAGTATCCTTATTCAGGAGCTATTTCAACTTTCCGCCCAAGATTGCTCTTGGGCGAGGAGGAGCGGTTGGGTATCGATCAAGTAGGCAGAGTTCATCACGCTCTGACTAAATGAAATACTTACGCCCGCTTGCACACCCCGCCAGTTAGCCCTCCAATCCTCCACGAGGGAAAGTAACAGCAGCTACTTACAGAATGGATTGGAAAGATATATTGAGTTGTCATATTATGTTCATGCTCACGCTCGGCATTGAGCTGACTCATGTCGTCTATTACTGCTATCGCCTCTGTCTCCATCAGTATTAAACTGATACAGATAAACGAAAGCAAACTCATATACCTTGAACATTCAAACAACTCTCAAGCCCCCCTCCCCAAGCCAAGTATTACCACTGTACCATTCTCATGCGAGAGGGTCTAAACTGACTACCGGACCGGCTGCGGTTCCCCCGGCGCATTCAAAAAAGAATTAGCCGAGGACTATTTAGGACAGAGCAAGCTCCCCTAAGCCACGAAGACTTGTTTTTTAAACTTGTATTGTTAAACACATATATATGTGACATAATAACTTCCAGCTCTGTAGAAAAGTTTGAAGTAACTCCCCCAGGGAGTTATAAGCTTCAAAGCTTCAAGGTATAACTAGATTCTAATGAAAATGAAAGTAAATCTGTATTTTGTATGCATGCCACTTTTTACTATTTTCATTTTTGCTGTTGATTGCTGCCGATCTTACCGGCGCCGGCTGTTTTTTTCTGGTACTGGTACCGCTGTATTGACAACTTATGAGTCATAAGTTATGTGACTTATCGTATTGTAGACTAAGTATCCCATTGGTTAGTCAACGTCAGCCGTAGTTGTCAGTTGAAAATACCTGTAGTATATTCTTTCCACCAAACATTGTATGTGTTTTTAATTATTTATTGGTCATTGATTTGTATTGTAATCATTTTATATTTCCAGTGGATTCAACTCAAAAAGCAAATTAACCTAAAGGACTGGAACTATGAGGGCGTGCATTGGTATGCACTTATTGCACCTTAGCCTCCACAAGCCTATTTGAGCGTTCCCAACCACAATGAATGGGGTTTTCAAACTCAAATCGCATTTGAACCCAAGTTGACGAGAGTTAATTCCTTCGCGGCTAGTCGTGGTTGGACGTGTTATCATAAAAAAGTTACACTTGACATTTTTATGAAGTTTTCTGACATTACGAATCATGTTGACCTGAGAGTTTGCTACATTCCAAAGGCAGTGGTACAGATGGAGCTTCTCCTGCAAAATGCTGGAAAAAATTTGGTTAATGCTTCTGCTGTCAGAAAACACAAATCCTACGTTTGGATCTTCGACATTTGTCTTATTAAAATGATATTTCGAGATCAGAAGGATCCAGCCAAGATCATTACAAAAAGTATGGATTTTGTTCTTCTACAGTTAATTATTTCCAGTTATAGTGACCTTTTTCGCAGTGTTTTGCGATTCATCGTGACCTTGTGTATGTAGTCTTCATACTATTCGTGGACTCACATTTTGTTTTTTTTCGTTTTGCTTCTTTAGAATTTCATTTGGATTCTACAAGTGGAGGATGTAAACGTAATGACCATGAAGACGATTTCGGGGAGGAATTTGCTCATTTCAGAAAATCAGATTTTATTACAAAAGTTGATTTAGAAAATTTGGCTGGCCACAAACTTGAGTTTGGTGAAACTTCGTTTCTTCCTGTTGATTTTGAACTAAGAGCGCGCCTTCGTTTATGCCCTCTCAACAAAGATAAGGAGATGATGGAACCTGATGACAAGTGCATCTTACTGAACTTGCCCGAAAAAATGCATCCGATTTATTCTGGTAAATTAGCTCTCTCCTCCGCTTTGCATCCGCCTTTTCCCCAAAATGATGCAAACAAGCCAACACTGCTTTACATGGATTTCGATGTAACTTTTGAAATTAAATGCGAGTCAGAGGTATCAAAAATTTTAAAGGCACATTCCTGGATTTTAGGGGGTGAATATTTTCTATTTTCTCGCGTTTGTTTTCTTCAAAACTGGTTTTAGTGTGGTTTTTATTTTAATAACAACCAGTTTTTAATCATTTCGATTTCTGATTAACGGTTTTTTCATTTGCTAGCTCAAAGTCCTGTGTTCTCCAAAATGCTCACAACTGACATGCTGGAGAAGAAACGGGGAATCATTGAAATGGAGCACGGAACTACAGCAGAGTCCTTAGCCTTGTTTTTAACATGTCTGTATGAACGAATGGGTTTAAGCTACTCGGAAAATCCGGAAAATTGTGACTTTAAAAGTCTAGATGAATGGACGTCGGAGCTAAGTTTTCAAACTCTACAGCTCGCTCATAAATACCAGGTCACAGAGCTGACGGATTTGTGCATCGAAAGCATCATCAGTCGTCCGGATTTGGAATTTACTACAGAGCTAGCTGTGAAGCTGTTTAAAGCTGGGATGCTGTACAAGACAGATGATTTACAACAGCGATCTGTTGATTGGATTAGGCGGTATTTACATATTTACTTCATGCAGTTAAAAATTAATGAAAGTTACATCATTCATTAATTTATAATATTTTGTTTGGAGATTTGTAAAAAAAATTTAATTTGTATTTGCATCTTTTATTGTAGACAACCTAGAGAGCAAGTTAAGGTGGAGCTCAATGAATTGCTGAAGGAAGAGAGCAACGACGTCACTACTCAAATTCTGTTATTTCTTATTTAATCATTTATTTTATTAGTAGCTAGTTTTATGATTACTGAATTAATTAATTAATTAAACAAATTTACTAACTTGAAACTCTGTATCGATATCTAATATCCAGGCAGTTAAGGCTTTAATAATAAGTGTTCATTAATCCTCTTAAATTGAATGATACGTAAACAGTCAGTAAAAAACTTATTAAAAAAGTGTCTCAGATATATGTTTTCAATAAGAAAAATGTCGAATTTCTCAAATTTTATCTCTTTATAGCTCCAAGATTATTTGTAGATATTCATAAATTTCAAAGTTTTTTACATTCTGGCAGTATAATATTATTTTGAAACTTAAAATCTACTTCATAAGTTTTTGTGTAAGTAGCGTAAATCGCAGTTTACAAAAACATTAATAGCTTTAAAAAGGCAGCCAGTGGACAAGGTGTAATTACCTGGTAATTTAGAGAGAGAGAGAGAGTAACTTTATTACACTGATACTACAATAGTATTTGCCATCAAGGCACAGTAAAAATACAAACAAGTTTTATAATATAATATATGTGGATTATTATAATAAGATCGTGATTTTACTTGAAAATTTAACAGTTGTTAGTCTTAAAGCTCTTGCTTCAGATTCAACCATTGTTAAAAGCAAGAACCTTACGGCGAACAATTTTTAACTTTTGTAGTGAAATCAAGGTCTTACAGCGTGAAGAACTGCTAGAATGTTAATATTATTAAAGGTAAATCAAATAAAAGTAAACAGAACTGATTTTATTTTTAGCAAAATTTCTGTTAGAGTATTGATTTGTATGTCATTTCTGTACCATAATCTGCAAAGTCGTTACTAATAAGGACAAAAATCAACTGAATAAACAAAATCACATAATAAACGGGATAATAGCTCGTCTCTTCGCTGGATAAGCTTCACCGAAGACCCTCTTGTAAAATTGATGATGTTGCCAGCCCCGAATTCCTATGGTGATAGTTGATATAGTGGCAAGAGCTACCTGAGGAAATCCACGAGAAAACAAAGCCCAGCCCCACCACTCAATAATTTCCCCAAAGTAATTACCAGCAGAAACAAACTCAAATAGGCCACCTCGTGGAATGGAATATTTCTTCTTATTCGCATTCTCGGAATTCTTCGTAATGAATTTCGGACCTTGATCTGGTTTCTGTATGATCCGGAGCTAAACCAAAATCTGGTCGTGAGTTATATTGATAGCTAGTCCAGTCACGTTTAGTATTAACCCTTAAAAAAAGAAATATGGGTAAAACGTGCTCTAGGTCACACACAGGAGACTTATTTCCATACTACAAACCATTTGAATGTGTACAGATGTGACTCACCTATGAAACTTAAAAGTTCAACATCTGGAACTTTGTAGATATTTGAGAGGTGAAAGCCCTGAATACATCCATGTAAGATAGCTACTGGGACAACAAATACAAAAGTCTGGATTGAAAGCGGAGATGCATTTGCCAGGTATTTAATCGGATAAATAATTGGCCTATGCAAATTTTACAAAAATATTTGTTTAGCAAACTGTTACAACATTTGGCTATTGGCTCACGTCAAAAGAGCATTAAAGTTACCTACGAAAATAATGATTGAGGAGCATTAAATGAGCCACAACGTTTTAGAAATTCGACATCATTCGATTCGGTGTAAAGTACACTATAAGAATGGGGAATATAACGATCAAAAAAGCATCTATAGAAAATTGAAAATATTACATTACAGAAAAAAAGAATTAATATGCTTGCAATTCAAATTCGCAAATGAAACACTCCCGTTCATATATGAACAAAAAATTGGTCGCCCGGAGGCCCGAAGTAGATGCTGAGCTTACAGCGCAATTTTGCTTTAAGCTTTTTTATTTTAATAAAAGTGTAGAACCCTATTTTGGCAACGTTTAAATGACGACAGCGTCTAACTCACCTTTGACGTTATTCACTTGAATTTCACATTTTAATAAATGTGTAGTCGCACGCACAGTTTTATCATTCTTGAGTGACATACAGGAGAGGTGGCAAGAGGTTTGCCGGTTATGCAAATGGTGTAGGTATAGTAGGTATGACTTGAGGCGTAAAACTATGCATCGGAACCTTTTGGGATTGGAAAAAGAGGTGCCAGTAAGAACGCTCCTTGTACTACAATGCTTGTTACGCGTAGGCTGAATGCCAGTGGTATAAATACGAGTCGTACGGGTACAAGAAGTACGGTTACGAATAGTAGAAATTCGGAACTATTTATTTATTTGTTGAAAAGACGACACAGTTAACATCACTGCTTACACACAGTTGTCATTATGCTACAAAGAATTTAAAGTTTTACATTTTGTTTTAAATATAAATCACTAAATATCGTTTGTGAAGAAACAGTATGACACATATTCAATTTAATCTAGAACCAAAATGAGCTATGCCATACAAAAAAAATGAGAAGCATAACTTAAATGTTAACTACAAGTTTTTAAAAAGTGTAAAATGTTCTATTTGCATGTTTTGAAAAAGTTTAAAATGTTCTATTTGAATGTTTAAAAAAAAGTTTAAAATTTTCTATTTGCATGTTTTGAAAAATTGCAAAATTTTCTAATTATGTTTTTTTAAGTGGAAAATGTTCCATTTAATGGCCATCGAGATATATTTTACAATAATTTTGTGATTAGTACATATTGTTTTCAGCTAATAATGCATATGGGTCAGTTTGGTTCTTCATTGACGAAATGTAACTTGTATATTATATTAGGTAATTTAATCACAGCACAACCATGTTGACATGTAAACAAAATTGTATTATTTGAATTATTTTTTGTGATGCCATGCAGGTTTTGTGTAAATCACTCCGCACTCCAGGAAGTATGTTTAGGATGCAGTAGACAATTTTTCGCAGATACTACAATCAGCTTAAAATTCTCCAAAATCATTTTCACACTATTTTTGGTTGGTGGACGGTTGGAGTGGAAACTGGAAACTGCTTGCATTTGGGCTGCTGTACTTAACCTCTTTATCGCAGTCGAGTTTCAAAATCTACGAGGACTAATTTAAATTTTAAGTTTTGTTTTATCCCGTATAGTGATAGCATTGTTCAAAAAATTCTAAGAGGTTCATGAAGCTGCTTAAAGTAATTTTTTGAGAAATGCCTGGAAAAAATTTTAGCAATTTGTTTTTAAGAAGCATTAGAAAGTAGGCAGTAATTAATTAAACATAAACAGAGTTTTTTGGCCAAAATATATAGATGGAGGTGCGGGGTATCGATCCCCGTACCTCTCACATGCTAAGCGAGCGCTCTACCATCTGAGCTACACCCCCATTCATACTGCAATTGTATTTCCTGCCACACACTGAACTTTACAATTTTCTGACAGTATATATGTAACTAATTATGACTCAATTGTACATTTTCAACTCTCACAAAAAGCGATAATTTTCGTACGACGTAAAAATTACAATGAAATAATTATCAAGTTGTGTAATAACTTTCATGGGAATTTTAAACAATACAAATTAAAATTAACTCCTTGATAAATTTGATAATAGGTAATTACTGGGCGGGATTCGCTAGCTATTCCACTTAAAATGATGAATCACAGGAAAACCAAATTGTGAAATATTAAACAAAACATGTTGTTTTGTTAAATTACTGATTAACACACATAGGAAACAATATTATGAATGAAATTGTGACCTTTTTTCACATCATTTAGGGACGACCCCTTTAGTAATACGAACATACGGAAGAAGATACTATTTCATAGGTAATTAGGTAATTCAAAAAGTAAAACAATTCAAAACGGAATAAAGAAAATATAATAAATAATTTGCAGGAAATATTAATACGACAAAATTGCCGTCACTGACTAAACTATGAAACGATCTTTATCTCAAACGTTGAATATTTTCCATTTTTATTTGTCAAAATAAAATGTTTAATAAAATCCATTACAGTTTAGTTGTGCTTATCGTTAGAGCGAGTAGTTTGATCAAGCTTCAAAGTAGAAATTTGTATCTTCGATGCAGCTAACTTCTCCTCCTCAATTTGTAGTTGACGTAAATTGATGGCGACAAGTTCTGCTACACTCCTTGCTATCTGTTGTGACGATCCAGCTACACTTTGCATGTTTAAATACAATTTGTCGTCCGTTTCTTTACTACAATTTGCCTGCAACAAAAGTACATCGTGCATCCGTTTGAGGGAACACAGTATCTTGTTTTGAAAAACCAAAATGTCTTGCTTCAGATCTACTGTGGAAAAATAGTTTTAAAGTATCACAAACATAATTTTCTTGGCCCTATGATTTACACAATAAATTTAAAAAATAAAGTGTATTTTGTTTATTTTGAATTTTGTATATGTACCTTCAGCTAAAATGTCCGGCTCATTGACTTTGCTTGTGTTTATCTTTCTTTTTCTGACGATGCGTTCCACTGATTGATCATCCAAGTTTGACGGAAAATATTCTAATTCCTCAAGAGAAGCGGAGATAACCCGAGATTTCTTATTGGGAGGTGGATAACTTTGAGATTCCGAGGAATTTATTACAGAATTTGAAAAATTATTTTCCTGATATAACTGGGATCCAATATAGATAATATTTTGCCAGGGTGAATAATTATTAGATCCATTATGGTTGTTGGTTTCAATATCTGATCGTTCGTCGTAGTCGTCTCTTTTTTCAGATTTCATAGCTAACTTTTTATTCATTATTAAACCCACTCACTGTAGCAATACAATAGGGTATTATAAACTTTAAATTTTCAGCATCTACACTGACTTCTTCAAACGTCGCTTTGGAGGTTCAGAAATGCAATGAGTCACATATGTTTTTGAACAACACATTTTAATGCATTTCATAACTTTGTCCTGAAGACAACACTGCCAAATTACTATACAGCTTTTGATTTAGCATTTAGCAATAATTTTCAAACGTTGATGTAATTGTATATAACCGTTAAATTTTAAATCGATTATTACATCCGGTGGTTTGTGTTACGTAAGTCTGAAATTCAATGGCAAAATATCTTATTATGATATAATTACATTTAATAGAGTACAAAATTGCGAAAATAAAAGGTAACATTATTATTTTAACGTATTATTATTGAGTCAATAATCAATACACAGACAATAGAATTTTTTTTTTCAAATTGATGCGTCCGGTTTTCAGTACAATATAACAATGCAGAAATACAGCCCATATGATTTTAAATGCTGCACCTTAATGAAAGTTGGGAGTTGGGACACACAAAACAATAATACTGATTGGCACGTATATATAGTTTATAAGGGGTCATTCATAAATTGTGTCATCAAAATATCTCCATTTCAATGATTTTTCCCATTGCCACTCCATTTAATTACACTGAATTAACAATAATTAATTTTGTTCATATTGATACACTGTATTTCAAAATCCGTGTGATACAACCTTTTTAAAGTTAGCCTTGATAACCTGAGAACTTGTTAAAATAATAATATGTCTTGTCGTCTGCTATAGACTTGTTTCACTTAACTACATAACAACTTTTAAAACTTTAAACGCATTCAAGACTCGAAATCCAAGTTTTTCGCGAAGCATTCAGCAGCTACCAGTACAGCAGTTCGACAGTATTCATCACTATTTTGATAAAGCATATTATTTTACTAATTAATTACTAATAAATAAATTGACTTATTCTGCCAAGTTTGGTTCGAATCAGCTACATATCATCAGTTTTATTTTTTTTTGTAAAATAAATTGTTGTTAAAAAATACAATTTACGATAATTAAAATCCTGCACCTTCATTTAGCATATTTGTGAAAATTGATAAGATGTCAGCTTTAAGCGCAAATGAAGTTTCGCTCCTCGCTAAGGTTATTTTGAATTTTGTAAAATTTATTTTGATTTTAATTTTAAAATTTTATACCACATGGGTCTGGGTACGATTTATTCTGTGATGTTTACAATTGTCAATGAAATAAATCCACTGCGTTTTCTAACACAGAAAACAAGGTAGTTTGCTAATGTCAATGTCCTTAAAAAATATTAAAATTAATTTTAGAAAACTTCTTAATTAGTTTTATATTTTTAAATAATTTATTTTCAGTTTCGTGAATGTATTCAGGATTTACATCTAAAGGAAGATCAGCAAGAGGATTATTACCTTATTCGTTGGATACGCGGTAATGTTTAATTTATGTACTGTACCAATTTTTTTAATAAAGTAATATTATTTATTCTTGAAAAATGATTTAGTTGAGCAGCTTAAGCATTCAGATTTTTTCACTTTGTTATTTTATTAACAGCTCGAGATCATGACTTGACTGCTGCCGAGAACATGTTGCGAATGGTAAACAAAACTTTTTATACTTATATGTAATATGTGTACAAATTTTAAAAATAGGGGTATTTCACAAAGGACGTCATGCGAAGGAACAATGGGTTTACTTGGGTACTCATGACATCCTACGTATATTAAATATTGTCATTTAAGGCATTAAGCGGGAGCCCGAATATAATGTCCGAAAAATGAGGATGTGTCCATGACGCCATTTGTGGACGATACCTTAGGCTAAAAATGTTTTGGTATGTTTTGATTTTAAAGTCACTAAAATGGCGCAGTGAAAATGACATTGACAACGTCTTAACATGGCCCTTGCCTCCCGAGTTTCAAAAGCTTTGCTCAAGTACATTTCTGGGGTATAATGAAGATAATTCTCCAGGTATTAGCTTTTTTAAAAAATTACATCTGAATAAAAATGACAAAAATTCCATATTTAATTATATTAGCAATTTGTACTATAGTTACATTTTATTATTAAGTTGTTTACAATAATTAATAATAATGTCTTTGCACACAATAAAACGAAAATTGCAGTTCTTCTACTACCATTGGGCTCCTGGAATTTAAAGAAAATTTTTCAAATTGGCGAAAAACAGTCATTTATTCGATACATTGACCTTCTGTTTGAAAGGTCACTGCAGTACATGAAAGGAAAAACTACAGAAGAAGGATATCCTATTACACAATTCCAGTTTATTGTCGACTGTGATGGATTCTCTATGAAGACACTTGCTAGTTTTGGCGGTAAAAATATTTAATTTTAAATTGCCCAATTACAAAAAAACTTCCATCAATAGCTACTACTGTAATACCCGCCGCAGTATGAGTACCGTATTTTACTGAATAAGTGCCAAAGGATTAAATAAGCTTATAGGCTGGACAGTCCAAAAAAATTAAATATGTGCCAACGAGCCTATTCAGTGAAATACGGTAATTACATCAAAAGGCAAATTACGAGATGCAAAGTTTTAAAAAAATAAAATTTTCATACAATAGTCGTAGACATGGTGCTGCAGTGTGTACGGAGATTTGAATCTAACCAACCTGAAACTCTCAAGTCCATGTTCATGATAAATGGTAAAGTACATACACTTACATACAAAATTCCATATATCCTATAACTTTTGTGTATATGACCATTGTCATAATTATTATTACATGTGAACGTAGATTTTACGAAAACAAGTTACTATAGCATTGTTTTATTCGACAAATGGATAATAACTTAATGCAATTGCATAATATTTTTGCACAATATTTCCTTGTAGCTAGTTACGCTTTCACAACTCTGTATTCCCTAATGAAACCACTTTTATCGGAAAAAACATTTGAAAAAATACAAGTTCACAATACAAATGCTGAAAAGTGGAAAGAAATTTTAGCAACTCACTTCCCCCAGAGCATTCTACCACCAGAATATGGAGGCACAAATACAGAGGCAGCTGTTGGGACGATATAAATGTTTAATTTTTAGTGTGGCGCAAAACTGTTCAGATTTGGACGGTTATAAAATATTATCGATATACATAATAATGGATATTTACAATATAAATATTTAACAAACATTATCATACGCCGAGTCGTCGTAGTCAGTCTAGTCCATAACCTGTCAGCTGTCATGTATGAAGAAATGTAAATTAGAATCAAACTACCTACGTCTACAAGCCGGTTGCCAACTATGTATTGAAAATTGAAACGAAAATAAATAATAGTTTAATTCTGCATCACGTTACGCACTCGTATCCGGTTCCTTATTTATCATAATCATAATCATTCGACATAGTTCTAAACTTTTAATTCTTGTTAACTAACTAGTAAGTCAAATGGGTATTACTTTTCACGGGTTAGCTTGATAATGTTGGTATAAACGTGAAACATGTGACTAGTCGCTCCCTCTTTCCACACGAAGCATGGTCACTCTTGTTTTCTCATTTCGCGGTATGAATTTTTATCACTTTTCGACATTATAAGCGTTTCCCTATGCTTAAAGAAAGAATGTAATAATTTAGAGGGTGTGGAAAATCTGAAAATCTTTTTACCTTTCATTCAGCCAACCTAAAGCGTAATTTGGAATTATTTCAACGTAGGAAGGAAAATCTTCATCATTTTCTCACTAAACCTGTAGTGAAGCTTATAAGTTAGACAGCTTTGACTTTTGATTCATTCCGTGTTCTGTTTTCTGTTCGTCTGTCTCTGTTCGTCTGCTCATTATTTTCTTTTTTCTGAAAATAAAATTGCTAGTCACCAGTGATAAGTTTTCAAAAGACGACAGTCGACAGTTAAAATAGCCGTTAAAATGAGTGAAAAGTATATGGTAAGTATTTAACTCAATCAATTTCAATTAACAAATATTAGTTACAAATTAAACACGGAATTTGACATCCGTTCCTTATTTGTTATTGTTATTATTATACACATTTATCCTCAGTATCAGTACCTAAAAGCTTCATTTGTTTGTCACTAACTATGCTAATTTATCAGTAAAAGTTTGTTTTAACCAAATTATTACGCGTTTTTGTAATTGTGTTGTTGGTCAGTGAGTGGTGAGTCAGTGGACCAGCCGCAAATTAATAAGCATCGTGTTTAAAGAATCCTTGATTAAGTGGAGGCAATAATTGGCCTTGATCTGGCCATCCTGATCGGAAATAAACTTAGCTGTGTTTGCAGGGGATATTTATCAGTATTATTTATATATCTCGGTGGTAGGGTAGAGCCAAATAATTGTGATTTTGGTCGGTCCGGTGATAGAATATTCCTGGTTGCTGGTGGTCGTGGCAGTTTTCAGCAGGTAAATATGTCACTGAACTGATAGTGTGATGATAGTAAAATAGTTCCTAGTATCGAAGAATTTGGTTGATTATATAGTTATTCTGTCATTTGTGCAAGATGTTAAGATGTACGTCGATCATCGGTGGCAATGTTTTCTTATTGAAAATTCAGACGACCACAATCACCTAACTTAACCCAAATAGTTCTTGTCCTTGCCCACTGGCTGACAATATTGTAAAACCATCCGTTTAAAACATGTATTGATTGTATTTTTTAATGTTTTTATAGTCTATTTACCTTCAAAAGAATGTCGAAGCTCACGAGTGGTTTCGAAATCGATATCAATCAGGTAAACCGTATGAAACGAATATCCCCTATGAAATAGAACTAAAAGACAAGCCAGACTTGATAGATGCCGACTCCATTTGTGTCTTCTTTCATCGAAGAATCAAATTGTACGATTGTAGTTTTATTTTTTTAAATCTTATAGTTAGTATAAAATACCTTACGTTGAGTTTAATTAATTACACACATTAGTAAAATTATTACTTGTAATGTTTTTAAGAGATTTCAATTTTACTGATCATTTGAATTTGTTTGACAGTACTTTCAGCTTGAGTTTAGACAAGGATTCCCCCCATTTGAAAGCTTTCGTTGATTTTGACTCTAGTGATCTATTTGAACATGATTCGATAGATATTTTTAACAACTTTAACAGAAAGGCTGAGCTAGCTGGTGAATCTACGCATTGTTGCAATTCCTTTCAACGGGACGATGACGATGATGATGAGGATAGGGATGGTGATGGTGATGATTTGTACAAAGAATGGCATCGTTCCGAATATCCGAATGAGTATTCGGATGAAGGTTCAGATGATAATCCATATCCACCAAGTGAAGATGGTCTTTGTCGGGAGTACATTTGGGTCTTGGACAAATTCTTCGTAAAAATGAGTTTTATGAACCAGAACAATGACAAAAGTTTCACAAAGCGTAAGTGAATAGGCAAACACATTCGTGAGTAGTAACGAAAATGGGTAAAAAAAGCGTTTAACATTCGCACATTTAAAATTATTGCATTTTATTATTAATAACTTCTAACACATTTTTGTTTGTCTTGTCAACGTAATGTATAGGTTTTAATCCGCTGGAATTTGTAACCAGTAGGTCCAAAGAGCGTACGACCTTTAAGCAATTGATGCTCATTTCTAAAGAAGATTTAAAATCAAAACTGGACTTTGACCCTGACTCTGCACAAGGCGACACTTTCCTTCGCGTAAAGATTGAGATCTCAGCACGAATTTATTTGGAAGGTTGGATTACTAAAGGGACTGAAAACAAACGAAGTACTGCAGAGGATGACGAACACTGCTTGATTCCCTCTCCAGGTAGAAGTGTTACCTCCACCAATAAACGCTTGAAGTTATCAAACTTTGCACACAGCCATCAGTATCAGAGCGCACTTGGACTTCGACCGGATGACGAAAATTGCGATTTGGTTCTTCAGATAGGTCCAGATGGAAGAAATTCAATTTCAGTTCACAAGGCTGTACTTGCAAGTAAGTATTATATGTTAAGAACCAAAATGATCCATTTCCAATTTAGGCTAGATTCAAAATGAGCTATGTCATTAAAACAAAATGAAAAACATGCGTAAAATGTTAATGACGAGTGTTTGAAAAACTTAAAATTTCCTATTTACTTGTTTCTAAAAAAGTGCGAAATGTTCTAATTTCATGTTTTTGAAAAGGTGCAAATGTTCTAATTCCATGTATTTGAAAATGTGCAAAATGTTGTAATTCCATATTTTTGAAAAGGTGCAAAATGTTCTATTTAAGCGTTATCAAGACATGTTTGAATATTTGTGTAGATAGTGGTTATTGTTTTTAGCTAAAAATTAATATGGATCATTTTGGTAATTCATAGACGATATTGTTAATTTGTTATTTGTTTTATACATTCACTGCTCAAAATGAAAAATACTGTGATAATTATGTAATTACGGATAGGTAAATATGACCATCATTATATCTAAAATTTATTATTTTTCAGCTAAGAGCACAGTGTTCTTCACTATGTTCTGTGGTGGAAACCAAGATTCCACATCTGGAAATTTGGAGTTAGAAGATAGTAGCCTCGCTGGGGTGACTGCTTTCGTTAACTTTTTGTATCACAGCAACAACGCTAACATTGGAGCCCTGGATACCTTTGATTGGGATGTAAATGTATCATTGGATGTTCTCAAGTTGGCTCAGCTGTACCAAATCAAGGACTTGGTCGAGTTTTGCTTAGACAAAATTTTCGTTGCACCGAATTCGGAATTGTCTGTGACTGCAGCTTTACAAATGCTTAAATGGGGCCAGCTGTTGAATGCTCATGATCTGAGTGCTCGCTCATTGCAATGGATCAAAAGGTTTGATACGATTTGCAAATAAATAAAGCTAATACTGTAATTCGTGATAAATAGACGTTGGTAATTACTGTAATTAGATACTCAGAACCAAGTAGAATCGGTATACATTATTTTGTTCTAAAACAATTTTTTTTATAACCGGTGGCGGTATCTTTTCAGTAACAAGGAAGGATTCAGTTCAGAGAGCAATTTGGAGTTGGATGAATTCATGGCATCGTCCGGCGACGAAGAGAAGCGTTTACTTTTAACCTCACTCGAAATAAACTGATTTCTTCTTGGACATTGATGCAGCACATTTTTCACAAGAGGTTGTCTTTTTTGTGAGCATCGTTGTAATAATTTTTGACATAATTAATTTTATTAAATTCAATGGGATAATAATATGATATGCGGTCCCTCGAAAATATGAAGTATTTTCGATTTACCGACCAAAGATTTCATAATCATCGCTCAGAGACAGCCATAAGTTTGCACATGGAAAATTTAAAAATTATTATACCTTAGTCGATTAACATTTTAATATGTATCTCTGTTATCTATATCTCATATCGCTAATAATAAATTGTATATAAATAAAATAATTTACATTAATGTAATGTATAGTTTGTATTTGCAAAAGCCAGCATATTTAAGAGCCCTTTCATTGCATTGCAGCAATTATTTTTTAACAATGATTATTGCATTAATAAGCTCTACGACCAGTTGTATATAGTGCTCTTCAAAATGCTGAACACTGTGACCGCAGATGTGTGAACTAATGGACTTTGGAGCTCTGTGTCCAAGTTTCTACACTCTAAAGTTATTAAATGATTTATTTATTAATTACGCACGCATCAGCATAAAAAGAAGGGACCAACTCATCGTCAGTTTAGTCGTTTAGTACATACATTCTTGAGGATAGCTTACTAGATTTTATTTGCATTTTCATATAATTACTATTGGACCTCCTAAGTACCTTAAATGATTAAGTAGAAGCGAGTGGAAATATTGCAGAGTCCCGGAAGATGTCTGCTCTGGTGACGCTTCAATTCTGCGTTTAAACAGCTTCAAAAATTGTTATATTAACAAAGACAAAAAAAGCGTCTTGGTTTTTTTTGAAGTCCTGTCCAGTATGTTCAGGCTTAGTTATTTACGTTACTTACAAGGGAACCTCGCCAATTTGTACACGTAGATTCAAAAACTGATATCTGCATATTTAAAAGCTTCATAGTGTTAGATACAAACAGATTTCAAAATCACTCGGCTGGATTTTGCTTAGTTTAGTTGGGTATCGGCAGAAAAACAAAAAGTGTAACTGTTTCAAAAAAATATTTTTCAAATACTCTAATACTCTAATTCATACTGAGAACATTTTTTTTTACACAATCGATAGGGACACTAAAAGAGAGAAGTTTTAAAAGCCATATTATGGGGCGGCAAAATATCGAAAATTCAATTTTTTAAAAACATTTTGTTGACAGACCGTTGCGTTGTTGTAAGTTGTAACCCACCGAAGAAAAATGCAGTCGCGTGGTTTTTATTTTGTTTAATATAACGCCTTAGCTACACCGAAGAACCGAATGAAGATATCAGTTTTTGAATCTACGTGTAACACTTACAATTAATGAGGTTCCCTTGTCAGACCGGTAGCACTTGAAGCCAGCGCCAGGCAGGCAGCCAAGGGAACAATGGATTGGTACATCAAAATCATTGCCAACTTACAAAACACAACTATACAAAAAAATAGGTAGAAAAAAACGAGAACATGAATGAATAGGAAAAGCAGCTCCGGAGATAATCCCGGGATCTCGTTTACATATAACGGACCGGGTATTTCTACAGCCCGGGACTGGTACCGGTACTGGTACCGGGCCGTTTCTTCTTATGCTCTCCTATTAAACGCCTAAAGCGCCTGACCTACAAACTACACACAAATTAATCCTGAGTAAATAAGTGACGACGTTTTTCTTTTTCTCAAAAACACACCCACGTGACACATATTATTACCATTACCCCGTCGGCGTCCGAGCGAGCTATGATCCTGTTGGTTGCCGTCCCTATTGCAATTTATCTATATGCAAATTCCCATCCAAATCCAAATGTTCATCACACAGACAGATTCAAATAATATAATGGACCAATGAGAATGATTTCAATTGCCTCAAGTTTTATTACAAGTGTTAATTCAGCCAACAAATAATACACTTATAACGTTACATAGCTATGAAACAGGAAAGCATCGAACATTGAACAGACTGAGGCTATTCCAATTACACTTTAATTATCACCACATGTTTTTCCGGCTGACTGACTCCCCGTTTAAATACCATTATTACACATCTTCTCAAGAATCTCTACGATAATTCCATCTTTCTCTCACTGTACAAAATGAAAACGAAGCAGGACAAAAATAAAATAATAGTAAAGAAATGCATCTGAATTATATTAAAGAAAAAAAATGTTTGGAATAATCTTCTTCCTTACATTTTATTCACATCTCCTCACTGTACTGACTAGTGAGCTGCCTAACTGACGACTGACGGACTGACTGCTGTTCAACACTTGGAAAAATATTTTAATGTTTTTATTATGTACATGTACATCTAGCTGTATGCTTTTTTTTTATTTTTCGATTTTTATCAAATAAACTGCTGAAATATCTGTACAGTATACATACATATATGTAGTTGTAAGATCCGCTATTTTTTCTAAACTAGCAGTTCCATAGTTCCAGCCGCAAGCTATATACATAAGCTGAGTGATATAGTTGCCAACATAAGCAAATCAAACAAGAGATGAGCTTGTCTGTGTGTCAGTATTTTACACATTTAGTCAATGTTCTGCTGAACTTACGATGGCAATGGCGATGAGTATGACGCGATGCGAGATCTGACTGAGAATTAAGTAGATTTACACGGATTTTGAGAGAAAATAAAAAATTACAATGTTTTCCATTTCCTACACAAAGTTATTTTATACTGTAATATGTCCTATAGTCGTTGTCGTTTATGTTTATGCTTTGAGGTTAATCGGAAAAACAAGCTTAATCTCTTTGAATAATTTATCAGTGGGGGGACATTATACAATTTATTTGAAGATTTTTCCTATTTTTAATATGAAGTAAATGGCAATGCGGTGACGGTATAACGGTAAGGGTATAGGACGTATAGGGCATTGAATGACATTTGCAACTGCCGAGATGTTTCCCGTCATGTTAAACTAATAAAATAATATTAAATTAATTTAAACGGGACCAACGTGTCAACTCAACTGTATATGACTGCTGACGCACTTGCAGACTTCTGAAAATACTTATGGGATTAAACGGTGAAATCTTACATTAGAAAATAAGCGGGGTCATTGAAATCAAAATTGTTGTGTTATTGTTCAATTTTTATTTTTAATAATTACCAATTTTTCCCGGAATAAAAGAAACGAAGAAACGCCAGACGAAAGAACGCCGGACAAAGGAATATTTTTTAGGCAGCAATTTATTTTCATACAAAAACCACCATTTTGATTTTATTGATGGTTTTATTTGGTAAACCAAAATGTTGTATTTACATGTTTTAGAAAAGTGCAAAATGTTCTTTTTACTTTATTCAGAAAAGTTTAAAATGTTCTATTTACATGTTTTGAGAAAAGTGGAAAATGTTCTATTTACATGTTTTGAGAAAAGTGGAAAATGTTCTATTTACATGTTTTGAGAAAAGTGGAAATCGTTTAATTGCCATGTTTTTGAAATGTACAAAAAAATTTATTTTGCATGTTTTTGAAAAGTCAGAATATTTTTTTTACATATTTTTGAAAACAGCAAAATATTCTATTTACACGTTTTTTGAAAATTCAAGCAGCGGGGGCTGCCTGCGCTGGCCGCATTATCCGGCCCTAGATCCACCTATGCACTTTTACAGATCTGATTTTTCGGTGTACTTTATGGGTAATCAAACACCTTGATACCCAAATACTTATGCAAAAGGCTACAATTTAAATTAGGGCTCCAATATTTATTTTTACAATTTACAGTGTGCACGAGTATTTTTAACGTATAAGAAAGAAATAAACAGAAACCTTATACAATCAAAACAGGAGGAGGTACGGAACAAAACAACGACAGCGACAACGACAACGATGCAAGGTTGAGCTTTCTACAAAATTGCTACAGTAAAAAATCCCAGTGCACATTTTATAAAATTGATTATGTGTATGTTATTACGGGAGCTAAAATTAACTATATGTAGAAGCTAGGTTAGTTAATTCCTTCAAAAATAGAAACTATGACCTTGGACCAATGAATAAATAAAATTGAGTTAATGATTTTATCCGAATATATTGTGAAATGGTCCGCTTCCGGTTTTAGTTTGATGACATACCAACAAGAAGCTATGTATGTACTGCTACTGCATGACCTCCGGAGCGATACGCAAATAATTCCGTCAATGAAGCAAAAAACCTTCATGCATTTTTAGTTCAATCATTACATATACTCATTCGAAATTGACTCACGCCATTGACATTGATGGGACCGGTAACGGTGACGGTTACCGGTACCGGCACCTTCACCTTCATTTATACACAGTCGTGTGTTAAGACTTGGACCTGTTTATGGCTGGATTTCAATTTCCATTACCTAATTCTGCATTACAGTTAGTCGTTTGGCTGCGTAATCTGATGGCCATCCAATACTCCTATACGTTGGCGTGAGTGATTCATATTCTAACACCGCAACCGCAATGTAAGGGATGACCCATATATGATGTCACTCAAATTTTTAAACCTCACTACCCCACTTTGCAATTGCGTAAATAGCTATCTTTAAGTTGATTTTCTGTAACTTGACACCCGCACTAAATACACTAATGACATCATTTATGGACAACTCCTTACAGCTTGTTCAATTTGTTTATGTATTAAGTCATTATTCTATTCCATTGGTGTTTGAAGTAATTTTAATTTTAAATAGGAGACTGCATAAGATTAAAAAGCTTTTAGATTCTTATGAGATTTTGACTTGGATATGCAACTTAATTTATTTATCAAGGTTTTGTTGTAATGGTTTTTTAACCTGACTAATAAAAAGACGCACTGTGTAAATTGCAAGACCAATAAAGTGAGCAGCCAATGCCTAGGATGTGACGTAAGTACACTCAATACACTAAAACAAAATCGCAATTTTAACGAATTTAAAGGATGTTATAGTTGCAGTACAAAGCCTTATAATCTACCTAACAATAAATTCAAATATTACTCTTACATCATGTTTTACAGTCGCTTTTAATCTATTTGGGGTTTCAACTATAGGTACATCAACATCGTCAGTGAATACTCAGAATGATCAACATACAATTTTAGCTAAAAATAAGATACATTATCTGCAAATAAAATTTAAATCTCATGATCCTAAAAGCAATGTAAATAGAACGTTCTGCTCATTTCAAAAACGTGGAAATAAAATAATTTGCACTTTTTAAAAACATGTAAATAGAAAATGTTACACTATTAAAAAACATAGGCAAATGGAATATTTTGCACTTTTCCAAAATCATGTGAAGTGAGAATTTCGCACTTTTCAAAAATATACAAATAGCACATTTCGGACTTTTCAAAAAACAAGTAAGTAGAATATTTTGTACTTTTAAAAAACATGTTAAGTGAGAATTTTGCACTTTTCAAAGATATACAAATAGAACATTTCGGGCTTTTCAAACAACAAGTAAGTAGAATATTTTGCATTATTAAACAACATGGTAAGTAGAGGATTTTACAATTTAAAAAAAAACATGTAAAAGCATTTTACAATTTTAAAATTTTACAATTTTAAAAAGCTCAATAATGAGAGTGAATCACATTTTACACACTTATTCTATTTAAAGTTTTTTTATGTGTTCACATAGCTCATCTTGATTTGAGCATAAACTGCGTATAAACCATTTTGATTCTTCACTCACGATATTATATTTACTTGCGCAGTGTATGGTCGATGTAAAAAAACATAGAAAAATAAAAATCACATACACATATTTTACATTACAGAATTACAGCGTCAATAGAACGATCAACAACGTAAAGGTATATTGAATTATTGATTGCCCTTTTTAACCAACCTACCTACTATACATCCTATAATATGTAATGGTAATCATGCATGCAGAATATTACATATATCTAGGGACCTAATTACATTTCGATGGTAATGGTCCTGTTAAAATGGCACTGTTGCTGGTCCTGGTCTGGTGCTGGTGCTTAAAGTGGCTTGAGCTAAAATGTGATGGGGCTTGGAAATAGCTATGTATTGAGTGCAACACTTCAAGTTAATGAAAAGTGTATAGAATCTCAATAGAAAAATTGAAACTACACATACATGAGTGTGTGAAGATATTTTCAAATTTGACTGTCATGACTGTAACCTTTTCTTGCCTCCCAGATTCCAGAGCTGCTCCAGACATTTGGCAACTTTTGCCATTTTTCATGGTGAGAATTTGACACGGGTAAATAGCAAAATACGAATGTTAGAACGTTCACGTAGAGATATATAGGAGGCCGTGGTCGTGATCGTGACAACTGCGTGTTCAGCCCGCAATATCCCAGTGTAACGGTAACGGTAGAAAGTATATGTTTTCTAGTTTGAATTTACAAAAGAAGAATATATAATCATTATTTATTGTGTTAAATTTAACTGATTGAATGACAGTCTTGTTTAGCAGTTTACCATCCCACCCCGAGTTTTCATAATGTTTCTGCATACGAAAAACATAAACACGCTAAGCATAAACTTGCATTTATTATAGGGATCGTCCATAAATGATTTCATCACAATATTCCAATTTTCAGGACCATATTGGAATGACCCCCTATTTTCATCCGCTAAAGCATTGCGCAAATAGCTTTCTTTAAAACCGAACCTGGAATGTCATCGGTATCCAAACTAATCCAAAGAGACCCATTGACTTTACCGATGACGTCCTTTGTGGACGACCCCTTATGACTCTTGGCTGCTGACTGTATACAGTAACAGTGCACTGGGCTGGACCAGGACCTGGACCTGGACCTGGGATGCTGCCGTTTGGCTTGTCAATTGATAGCTGACAGCTAAAAATTCAAAAAGAAAAAAACATATTTTGTACCATAGAATTTGTCACTTACAACGTTATAATGACTATTGCACACGTTATTAATGATACTATGCAACTATGCAAACTATATGGTTCTGTAAATTTATTTGTGTGATGTGATATAAAACCAATACTAGTTCAAAAGAAATTCTTGAATTTTACGACACATCCAGTTGCCAAAAAAGTTCTTAGAAAACCAGTTCTAAAAATATTCAATTCATTTACTGTAAATCGATGTCGATCGCAATCGTTTTTTTAAGTATGTCATATGTAATTCACTTAAATGCATTTTTGCTAATTAATTTCATTGATCATTTTTCAAAATGGGTCGTTAATCCCTAATGGTTATTACTCTATTTCTATTAGACCGTAGCCGTAGCAGAAAATAATTTATGAACCAATTAAATTCAAGTTCTGGTCGAAAATGCAATTTACTACTCGATATCGTCTGTGGAGAACCAAAATGACCCATATCCAATTTATGCTGAAATTAAAATGAGCTACTTAATAAAAATCACTAATTTAATTGGATGCGTAAAATGTTAAGTATTAGTTAAAAAAGTGCAATATGTTGTATTTACACGTTTTTGAAATGTATAAAATGTTCTAATTACACGTTTTTGAAAAGTTTAAAATGCTCTAATTAGTCGTTTTTAAAAAGTGTAAAGCGTTCTAATTAGTCGTTTGGAAAAGTGTAAAATGTTCTAATTACACGTTTTTGAAAAGCTTTATACCTTCTATTTACATGCCTTAAGAATTACACACGATACTCATTGTATTGTTTCTAGACAGTCCATTTCGTATTTAGATCAAAATGGCTATGGGTCATTTTGATTTTTCTCAGGCGATATCCTTCTTGATACTGATTACAGAAAATTCTATTTTACTTCATTATCTTGGGAAAATTACATACATGTACGTACGATTCTTACCGTCTGAATATTTGAAATATTTTTTTTCAAAAATGCCTTCTATAAAATACCCAATCCACTCATACTTCAATAAATACGCAGAATAAATTAAATTAATTTTTTTATAAACTTACAAAGTCAAAGTTGAAAATAACTGTAAATTACGAGGTGTATGACTTGCTAATTAGCTAATTGTCATTGGCATCAATTATATATTGGCATTGGCATTGGTGTTGTCGCTCTGCTGTTCTGCTGAAAATGGGCTGAGGCGTCGGACGTAGAAATTCCCTTATTTTTTCGTGTGCTTCGACATTCGACATTTTCGTCAGCAAAACTAAATAATACAAAAAAAAACTATTAAAATAAAGTTTGAAAAAAAACTTTAAATATACTTTTATGTTCTATGTTTGTTTTCGTTTGCACTTTCAGCGGATTTGAGTGGATGGAGTGACATATGCATGCAATTTTGTATTTATAATTTTAGAAATGGAAATGGTGAAAAGCCCGACATTATTATCATGAGGATTCTATAGCTGCTCCTGGAATGACTCGTACGTTGTACAGATAGATAACCATGATAGATTGTATTATATATGGGAAGACATTGCGAAGACAAGGGAAGAGTTGAGAGATTTTGAAATAGGAGTAAAGGACAAAGTGGAGAATGTAGATGAGCTGCAGACTGTTAGATTGGAGATAGAATAACAGCGTACAGTAGTGTGTAGAGGCACATTAGAGAGAGCTTGCAGAGAGTAATGTGTATTGAAATAAGCTCTCGAGAAAATTCACTGGAGCGAAATTGGGTAGTAGACAATAATTTATTAGCTTGAACAAGATAATTATAAAGAAGTAAACCTTCCAATTATTATATAGCTTCGTGAACATTGCATATTTTAAGACGTCGTCCCTTTTAACTATTTCTTTCGCTGTATGTACGAGCATTGTCTCCAAAATTATCATTATTTTGTCAAATATAGGGAAGGACGGTGTGGCTCGATCAGGGGGTGGGAGGAGCTTATACTTTGGCATTAAATATGACAAATTTTTAATGCTAACTTAAGTTTGAAGGTGACTATAATATTACAGTGATATAAAACATGTCATTGTCGTAATTGTTTTGGGTGGTTTCTAAATTAATTATTTGTTTTAGGGGGAGATTCTGAAAATTGTCACGCTTTTTTTGTCTGGATTTTCATAAAAAACTTCAACTTTTTAAAAATTAATGTATTATTTTGTGGGGATTTTCAAAATTACCAGATTTATTATTTGTCAGGATATTCTAAATTATTTTATTTTTGATGGCTTTTCTGAATTAAAGCTTTCCAAGGCGATTTTCTAAATTACCTACTGTTTTTTGGAGGTTAAATTTTTAAATTATTTTTCGTGTTTTTTCAAATTTCTCAAAATTATTAATTTCCTGTTTTTTTAAAATACATTAAATATTTTAGTTTTTTGGTTTAAAATTTTCAAAAATATCGTGTGCTTCTTTACAACCCTATTTTTAACTGTTATAAAACCAGGAAATTCTTAAATCTTCAACAATGCTCTTTTTCTACTCTAATAATTTTTGCCGTTCAAATGACGCACAAAGTGTTTGCATTTGAGGCGGCTAAAGCATTAAATTTTATAGTTTCAGGTTTGGCTGGAAATTTTAAAAAGGCAGTTTTTAAATTTCAATTAAATAATTCATTATATCGCGTAACCAGTCACCGCAATGAATACTGTAACAGATAGCTGCGCAACATGAATAGCTCGTCCCTCGGGGGCGAAAACAAAAACTGCAGATAGAAGACCTTAAGGGCAAGGATTAATTAGTAGCGACCCTTGTAGGGACGAGTTATTCGTGTGGCGCAGCTATCTTTTAAAGTCATTGTTAGACAGAAGTGTAAAGGTTTAGGCTTAGCGTAGCAAATTTAAATCAGCAAACTGCCGAAAAATAGGGTCAAAAATAAATAATTACGAGGGCGGGAACTTTAAAGTGACAGCTGTTTTTTTAAAGTATGATTGGCACTAAACATTGTTTATTCTGATTACTGATATGTAAATGGGAGGTAACCGAGAGCCTTCTTTAAAAACTCACGAACTAATTTGCTTTCCCTATATGTATATTCTCCCTTTAATGAAGTTGACATACAACACAGAAGTTGGTCGTGGGTTTCATTTGTTTGTTAGTTAGTTTTTTTCGGTATATAAGAGAGAGAGATGAAAATAAAAATAAATACACATTAAAAGTTGGTAATGTGGAGAGCATTCTTATCATGTTTCCCGTCTCCCGCTCCCCCACCCCTCCTCAGACATCTCCGGCTCCGACTCCATGCACACCATACACAAGCCTTGATGAATGCTCCAATATCCGTCACTATGGTAAATGGGACACATCTCGGGAAGAGATTCATAAGTAAAAATGCTTCGTTAAAAAAATCAAGGGAGAATATCATTGGAATACTAACTACTATATACAGACTTACTACACAGATAAACCCCGGCACTGGCACTGGTACCGGTACCGGTACCGGCTGGGAAGCAGATGCTTTTTTCTGTAGCCGCTTCCTATCCCTATGCCATGCTACTCTGCTACTCCCTGCTGACCTTCACATTTCACACATTTATGTGTGGTATGTACAATAATTATTTTTGCTCACAGAGTCTCACACAGTCAGAGATCAGTTCACTCAGAAGAAGTCACTTGCAAATTTGATTTCTGAGCTAGCTGAAAGTTTGAAAGAGTCAAAGTCAAAAAAAGAAAAGAAAATAGGAGCGATCCATAGTTAATCTGTACGCCTTGTATTCATCTTCAATTCCCCATAACAACCGACAACGAGTCACAGTTTGCGAAGTTTGGACGCAGACATGCCAAGCCAGCTACTACACTTCACAGATTCACACTCCAAGATTCAATTTAGCTAACTACCAACTAGTCAGCCAAGCCATCGTACATTCATACAGTATACAATACAGCAAACTAACTATAACAGTCACATTTAACAGAGTACATATACCGGCACTATTTTCACTCTTAAAACGTACTGTGTTCTTTATCAGTAGCTACTATGTCATATCGTCTGTGAAGAACCAAAATGACCCATATCCATTTGTAGCTAAAAACTATATCCACTATCTACAAAAATATTGAAACATAATAATTTCAGAACATTTAGAACTTTTCAAAAACATTAAAATAGAACATTTTTAACGCTTTTCAAAAACATGTAAATCGAACAATTTGCACTTTTCAAAAACATGTAAATAGAACATTTTGCACTTTTGAAAAACATGTAAATAGAAAACATTTTGCACTTTTGAAAAACATGTAAAAAGGACCATTTACACTTTTGAAAAACGTGAAAATAGAACATTTTACGCTTTTTAAACCTCTTAATTAACAATGTTACGCTTGTTTCTCATTTTGTTTCTATAACATAGCTCATTTTGATTCCAGCTTAAATTGGATATGGGTCATTTTGGTTCTTCACAGACGATATACTGGTATCGGCTGTATTTTAAAACATACCAATTATAATTATAGAAAATATACGAAGCACCAACTGTGTCTCTAAAGTACCGTATATCCTTCAATCGTATGCGGGCCTGTAATAGTACACGGGTGTGAGAGGCTGAGAGGTAGGAAAGGAATATAAAAATACAGATAGCGCACTGCTGGCAGGGCTACGGAAATTATTGTACATCGGGCGTACTATTACAGGAAATACGGTATGTTTAATAAAAGTATAGCGACGCTGAGGACGCTGACAAAAGTCCATTTAAAAAGTTGACGTTGGTTTTCGAAATCCAAGGATGACTTCACAAAAGCCACATTTCTCCACCCCTATTAACAATTTACGCTCTCCCACTAATTTATTTCTTTTATTTGCATATTTGACTTTTTCGCAATTACATCTTTTTGCAGGATGCAGCACATAGCATAGTTATCCATTTATTTACTTCCTTCATTCCAAACGGATTGTAAATACAATGAATGACGTCCACACTATTAATGTTGTACCTTTTTTTAAAAATCCAATTCAACAATAATAAGAACTATCAAAATTATAATTTGGAGTGTGACAATGACTGAGACCGGGACCGGAACCGTCTCTTATCCGGGGCTGGATAAGAGATTTAAAAAATTTTAAATGGTTTTATATTTTTAATAATTTTTATACAGTATTAATGCCGGGGCACGGATACCCTTTTATAATCAAAATTCGTAAAAACAAATAAAACAGGTAATGTTGAAAAAAGGATTAGCTATACCATAATAAATTAATAACATAAATTTATCTCCTAATAAATTGCCACGTTTTTTAATGCCGCAAAAAAAATTTTGAATTTTGAGTCAAAATATTGAAATCAAAACCGCAAAGGAATAGTTGAATAAATTAAGGCTCATAACTTCAGTTTATTAAATTCTGTCATTAAAGATTCATGTTACACTCCATAAGAAAGTGTCAGCTGAAAATCTAAAAGCAAACTTTTTTTCTGAATTTATACAATATTTTGAATCTACTTGAATGTTATTATTTTACAGCTTTAAAAAACAGCTTTGGCAAAGCCTCCATTAGTGTACATAATACACTCAATCAAAGAATCAAAACTACCATATGAATGTCAACACTAACGATAAGTACTGTAAATCTGATATTTTTAAAATTGAGCCAAAATCATAGCTGCATTAATTCATTTTCGTATATCAATTTCTTAGTTTTATTCCTACGCGTCTATTTCTTATATCAGCTAATTCAAAATAAAAGTATTAAAGTTATACATACAACATACCTAGAAGTATATACCACCTATATAGTCAACTCACTATATAGTCAAAGTCAAAAGTTAATCTCTTCAAATCTCATATCAGCATGAGCCATAAACTATATTACAAAAAATGAATCTTTTCTACGCAAAGGAAGTCACACATTACGTCTACGGATTTTTTAATCCCCAATAAGATGCTCAACCAATAGTCCATGGAAAATGAAATATGGGTTACACAAAAAAAATGAACATCAAGGGAATTACCTAAGTAACTTTCGGGGAAGAAGCCACCAGTTCTTAGTTCTTATAGTGTGGGCTATTAGCCAATTTCTTGTCAAACATTTAATTTACACCATTACTATGATTATCTCGAATCTACACAGTGCCTATGCGTTTCTGTATGCACCTACATGCGAGCTAAGTATACGGGTGCTTTTAATCGTACGCAGTGGTGGACAGGTAGTGAAAGTGAATGAATTTTTTGATTACGCTACAAGGCAAATGCATTGAGATGAAAATTGAGACTGGCACTGGCAAGCTGTGTGTATACGCTATGGGTAAAAAAAGCGTTAGTTTGATATGTCAATATATCAGTTTTAGTATAACTACTCTACGATCTATGTTACATAAGCACATACAAAAAATCCCTTTAAATTCATAAAGCAGGCCATACGTATTACCACAGTATCAGTGACAGTATCTGCCATTTATAATACTGCTATACTTTAGACTACATAGCTATTGATGGCAAAACGAATATTGACAGAAAGATATATAGTATAGGTATATCACATATAGACTAAATAATTATATAAGTTAAAGCTCAAGCCGAAGTGTTGGTAGCGGTAACGGTAACGGTAAAAGTAGTGACAAAGTTTTTTGCTGGAGCTTATTTCCCGGATTATGTAGAACAGATGTATGTATGTGGGTTACTACTACTGAACTCAAGACTGAAACATATTCACTCCTATCTATGTACAGCTAACAGTTAAGTACAGAAGTTGGTATATAGTTTAGCGCAGATTGTAGATGCCTATGTCCCTCGTATAGTAGAGCGTGGACGAAGATCACGGGAAGATGAAGATGAAGAGGACGAGGGGAGAGGCTGAGAGGAGGGAGACTTGGAAGAGAGACGTAAGACTTGTTGAACAATTTAAAGCGTTAAAAATAGTCGTGAGTCTCAAAAAACGGTACAATCGGCTCTTTTGTGTCAGCCCTTTCCCTTCTTCCACCTTCACCGTCGCGTCGCCGTCAGAATCGGAGAAAACAACACACGTACTATATCTACTCTTTCCTAGCTACGCTACGCTACTTAATGAAACCAGTGAAATATCTATGTAATAAATACACATTGTACGGCGAGAAGCAAATCTTAGAACTTTGCAGAAAGAAATAGAAATCTATAATCTAAAGATTTTTAAAGACAAAAACAAATATTAATAACTATGGTTAAAAGGGTTTGCGTTTTGACAGGAAAATTAAAATTGATGAATAAAAGTTTCGTTTTACAAGCAATTAGGCTATGATTTTTAAAATGTAAAGTTAAATTTTTGAAATTAAAACAACAGAATCCTAAAGGCGTAAAGGTAAATGGAACGTTAGCCACTTTTAAAAAACAAGTAAATCGAGAATTTTAAACATTTAAAAAAATGTTAAATACAATATTTTTTAACTTTTGAAAAACATGTAAATAGAATAGTTTGCACTTTTTAAAAAACAAGTAAGTCGAGAATTTTAAACCTTTTCAAAAAGTGTAAAATAAAACATTAAACACTTTCCAAAAAGTGTAAAATAAAACATTTTACACTTTTCAAATAAAATATTTTACACTTTTCAAAAAAATTAAAATAAAACATTTTAAACTTTTCAAAAAGTGTAAAATACAACATTTTACACTTTTCAAAAAATGTAAAATAAAACATTCAACACTTTCCAACAAGTGTAAAATAAAACATTTAACACTTTCCAAAAAGTGTAAAATAAAACATTGTACACTTTTCAAAAACATGTACCTAAATAGAAAAGTTTACACACTTTTCAAAACCATCTAAATAAGAATATTTTGCACTTTTGAAAATTTGAAAATTTGCAAATTTATCCCATCTACTTTCTTTTTGACATAGCTCATTTGAATTCTAGCTCAAATAGGAAAATCATTTTGGTACAACAAGATAATCCACAACAATATGCACAGGTAGTGTAGCTTTTTAGGACTGCCATGCTTAAATCATCAAATATTCAGTCAATATACACACACATTTTTAAATTTCAACACTCAAGTCGAAATAACCCCAGACAAATGAACATGACTTCATAGTGCTTAGAAAGTACCTATGGTTTTACGTTGAAAAGAAAATTGTTACACAGAGCAGAAACATCCCACCAGAAAGATGGGCTTGTGATTCTACAAATTGCACAGTCAGCATTACATGATATAGGAATATAGGCTTGAAACTATGGAACTGAGAACTGGAGTTGTAGTTGAAAATAGAATTAAGACCCTCACACACGGCCACGGCTTACAGACTTACAGACGATGATTCCGATCCTGAGACGTTCGATGTGCATATTATGTAGAGTACTAACTGATCGTAAGAGTATAATAGTTATAGTGAAACTTCTTAAAAGCGCACTAGTTAGATTCAGAAGGGAGGTCCTGGTACGTACAGTACGTGGTTCTACAGCTCTACAACTCTACCATAATTATCAGACAACAGAACAGACAAGAGACAGGATTAAAATTTACATTTGAAATAATGTATATATCTGGAAAAACTTTATAGGGCATATTCTGGATTATTGACTGTTGTCTGTACAAAACAAATAGCCCTACAGAATACAGATAATTATGTTCCGGGTTATATTGCTGTCCCCTCTGATTCTCCGATTTAAAGAGTAAGACAGGACGTGTTGAGCTTTCAGCCCCATACGAATTTTTTAACATTTTCCACTAGTCATATTTTCCCCATAGAAACAATTATTTACGAAAAAAATAATATCTAACTCAAACACGGTCACCGTCACCGTACGTAGTACGTACCCCGGTACCGGTACCGGTACACGGATACGGATGACCAGGGCCGGACGAAGGAATTACTTTTAGGCAGTAATTTGTTTCCATTTACAAAAACAACCATTTTGATTTTATTGGTGGTTTTCTTTGGTAAAGCAAAATCTTGTATTTACATGTTTTTAGAAAAGTTTAAAATATTCTTTTTACTTGATTCAGAAAATTGCAAAATTCTCTATTTACATGTTTTGAGAAAAGTGGAAAATGTTTTATTTCCATGTTTTTGAAATGTACAAAACGTTTTATTTTGCATGATTTTGAAAAGTCAAAATATTATTTTGCGTATTTTTGAAAACTGCTGAAAATGTTCCATTTACATGTTTTTGAAAAAATTCAATCAGCGGAGGCTGCCTGCGCTGGCCGCTTGATCCGGCCCTGCGGGTTACTCACAAAAATACATAATACATACTAATACTACTACATATATCTACACAACAGACTTTAGTTTCATAATTTCTGGGGCTCTAAAATTGTAGGTTATGACAAAACAAAAGTATAGTTTGGGTTCGTAGTAGTAGAATCTTAGAATAATAAAGTGCGCGTATTTAATTTCTGTTCCTGTAACATTTGATAGTCATAATTATATACGGATCGGATACAGATACTCTGGCTCTGAAATACGATACGGGGCACGGTAAACTTACTATTAGCCTAGTAGCAGTAGTACACTTGCAGTAGTATTAATAAGTAAACCTCAATATTCCTTTCTGAACGAAGTATCATACTATATGATTTGGATTTTAGATGTGTATAAAAGCCAAAGCCGAACCGAACGCACTGTCATCTTTGACACGTACATACTACACAAAGAGTGAGGGAGACGAGTGTTGGACGTAAAATACATGCAAGTTGAGAATCACTTACAGAACTTGCTAAGATAGTAAAAGATATTAGAGAGACAGTCGTTGTAGTTTTACTCTTTTACAGTTTACTTCTTTTTTTTGTGTGTCGAGAGGTCTTCAGTTTAACTTGTAACTTCTTTCTATCTTGCATTTTGTATATCTACATATATATATCCATACACTGGGTAAATTACATTGTGAGCGGATTGTGTGTTGTCGGTTTTACTATTACGAGTACTGGTACTGGTACTGATCCCGGTCGTACTGGTTGTCCTTACCATCTTTCCGAATCCAAAACCGAATCCGAATCGGAATAAACATTAAGAATACAGTGCCTATGACTGTCTGGTGTTTGTCTGTGCTGTAAATATCATCATAGTAAAGAGATTGGCTTTCGGTTCCCTTATTCCCACACTATAACCAACGCCGGCATCCGCACCGCACCGTTATCACATCCACATCACCATTACACATTACACGAACCCACCATCACCAGCACCAGCAGTATAGCAGAGCACAACAGTTCTACAAATCTCTTCGTCCCAACAACTCAACACACACAACTATTTTTTTCTTCCAGTTTTTCTCTCCTCTCTGTCGCTATACTTTCATGTGTTTCTATTTCTTGTCAATCTCCTTCCCTTCCTGGTCCTCCTCGTCTTGACTTTTCCTCTGCTCCGTTCTTCGTTCTCGTTTTCGTCTTGTGTCGCCCAAGTGGAAAGTCGAACTAGTAGTAACACAGCCTCGCTTCTTTTCTAGTTGGTTGTCCCAAAAGGAACCATAAGGACGGGAAAACGTGGAAAGGGCACAAAATTAACATCGGCTTCAGCTTCAGTTTTTCAGTTTCAGCATCTCCGACCCTCCAAACTGTGAAAAATAATTTACCACAACAATTTAAAAAAAAACAGTTTACAGAATTACTGTGAATTTACTTTAACTGGCTACCTTGTATTTTTGCAAAGAAGACTACAGTTAAAGTTTATTGTCACAAATACATCAAAATTAATACCTCAAAATTACATCTTATTCCTTATATCGGGATTTTTGTTCATTAATTTTACATCTGTGTGTGAATATTGACTGACTGTGGTGTGTTAGTTGAGCGTATATGAACTTTACTGCTTACTTTTGAAAGAAATCGACATCGACACTGAAATTGGACTTGCAAATTTGAAAAGGGACGGGAAGTATCAAGTATTCGGGTAAAACTTAATTATTATTAAATAAAAGACGCATGCTTTAAATGAAATTTTAACCTTTATACGCTTTTTAGTTCTAGGTTTTCATTTCGTACTAAATACCACAAAAATGTATGTGTTCCATTTTTTTTGAGGTGATGGTAATTTTGTAATTTTAAACACATTGAATTGTCTACATTTGACTACACAACTGCGACCCACGTAAACGTAACACGCTTGTCACTTTCCTTCTATTTCTTTCTTTACATTTCCTTCAACTTTATAACATTTTCCTTTTTGAAGAAAGGCATAAAATGGAATTTAACAGTTGATAGTTAAAAAAATATGAGGGAAGCTATATAGTAAAGTGGATTTTGTTTTTGAAAAAAATGATGTTACATATTCAGATTCACAACTTTTGTGGAGAGTTTCCAAAGAATAACATACAACATTTACTTAGTATGGACTATAGCTGCAGATTGCAGATAGTAAAGTCGTACTAGAAAATCTTAAGCAAAAACTACTACACAGTTAAACCAGTCAGATAGAGAAAGGGAAACCAGAACTAGAAAAAGAAAAAGGAGCTTGTGACTGTGCTGTTCCGGGTTCGTACGCACACAAACACACTGATTCCGTATTTCCTGTGCTCGTAATCTAAATAGGTACACATACACAGAGCTTGTTGCTCTTGAACTAAATCTCCTTTTTTTCACACATGTCTTCCATTTTTTTTCCTCTTTCTTTTGCATTACAAAACTTTAAAAACATTACTCAACTCTCTTACTATTTACTTAATTTTTATTTCTAGGAAAAAAAAACTTTAAAGTGACCCTTCGGTTTCGGTCCGGTTCCGGTGTAGAAACGCAAAATCCATTATCTAGGTCCAGAAACATATCATTACATAGTGCTGTGAACTTGAAGTGCCTGTGAAAAAAATACATAAATAAATAAGTTATTACTTCTGTAAAAAAATATTTTAAATTAATTTTCCATTAAATCGTGACTAAGTGCCCCCAACGAGCCAGTCGACAGCCTGTCTTTCATTTTGACAACATGGCTTAGAAAATAAACAAAAATAAAAATGTTGTCATAATAAAATGGAAACGTCAACAGAGACGAACAAGGAACAGTAAAAAGAAAAGATAGTGATCCAATAAATTAAATTCTGCAATATATTCGTGCGGATTGAAATCATACTCCAGGATTTTTGTGGACTACTCTCAACTTTTTTCTACTCAACAAAATAAACAGTCTTAAAATGTCTGGTGTGGGGGCGGCGGGAGAGCAGCAACAGGTGCAGCAGGCCATCACTCAAAACTACCAAGACGGAAGTAGTGCATTTGTGTCTGGAGGACCCGTTGTGGAAACTGTTGTTCGACAAACTCAAAGTTTTGTGACGTCATCCAGCACATCGTCGGGTGGACTCCAAATGGAAGGTGTTCCATCTGCAGAGGTGAGAATAATCGGATATTTATTTCTCGTTCCCTTAAGGTTATCCATATATGACTTACTAAACCGTAGGACGCTAATTAAGAGCGGAAAAATGGCTGGAACTGGAATTTGAAACGAGAGGGAATCAACAGATTTTTAGTTTCAGATTTTTAATAGATTTTTTTGTTTCGTCTAGACTAAACATGGATCCAATTAGGACTTATACTATATAGTGATTAAGAATTCTAAATAGTCAATTTTTATGTAACATATTTGTTTAATGTATTATTGAATGCATTGATAGTTATTGTATAATTAATAAAGTTAAAAAAGAATTACAGTAAAATCCGAGTAAGTCAGTGGAAAAATTAACGCACACGTGTCAAGCAACAAACTCTAAATTAGCATATTCTTTGCCAAGCCTTAAGTTACGCAATTGTAAAATGAAGCTTTAATTAATTATTGCCACAAAACCGACAGAAAGTTTAGTATTTTAGTTAATTTGTAACGCGACGTCTGTACGCATATAGTACTGACTGCATACAGACTTATCTACATCTGATAAAATCTGTCAAATTAGGAAATTCTTCGCTTTGTAAAATGCAATCAATCCATTCGCAGCTTCCCAGCTGTTTTTCCTCTCTCTCCTCGTACAAAGTGAACATGTCATATTAACTTAAAAAGACGTGAAAGCGCAAGCCTTACGGCAGAGAGGCAAGAAGAAAAATATCTATATTTTTACACACCGCTGCGTTGCGTCCGTGGAAAATAAATTGTTTCACTTTTCTAGGAGTGTAGGTAGATGACTATAGAAAAAGCGAGTACATACCTACCTACCTACTTATTTGCATACAAATATTAAAATTAAATGTGTGGATATTACGTATATGATAAAAATATTTGTAAAATTTTCAGGTAAAGGAGTCTATGAACAACCTCGCGGAGACGTTTGAGCAGATTTTATCAACGACATCATCATCAAATGAAGGAGCCCCAATAAACTTGCCAAGTGCTACAAATAATGTGACTTCCTCCTCAACAACTGTCGAGTCCTTAATTAATGTCCAAGCATTAGGAGGTGTCCAAGTTTTGCCTCAAGTCCCACCGCCAACGCAGCTAAGAGGACAAGATCCAGAACCACCCACCGAAAATAATCCCAACATCTCAGCGGACATTGTTCCGTCTCCAGCTCCAGGTTCAGCTCCAGCTCCAGCTCCAGGTCCACCTCAAGAGTCACAATATAAAGCCCAGCAGCAACTCCTTAAGCAACAACAACAACAATTTCTCCAACTCCAACAACTCCAAGCCATGCAACAGCGACAGTCCCCAACCCAGTCCCAGCTCCCCACCCAACTCGTCCAGGCTCAGCAACAACAACAACTCCTCGCTCAACAACAAGCTCGACTCAAAGCCCAACTCCAGGAGGAACTCCTTGCTCAAAAACAAAAACAAGTATTTGCTCAAAAACAACAGGAACTGTATGCGGAGCAGCAGAGACAAATTCTGGCTCAACAGGAGGCAGAGGCTCTAGCTCAACAACAACTCCAAGCGGAGGCCCAACAACGTCAAGAACTTTTAGCGAAGCAACTCGAGGATTTGCAGACCCAAGAAAACGAGAGTAAGCAACAATTGGAGGAACAGCAAAGGGCTGAGGAGCAACGCTTGGAAGCCGCACGACAATTAGAAGAGCAAGAAAGGCTGGAAGCACAGAGGCAATTAGAGGAACAACAACAGCAAGAAGCTCAAAGACAAGCTGAAGAACTCCAAATTCAACAACAACTCCAACAACAACAACTTTTGGAGCAACAGGAGCAACAGAGATTGGCGGCAGAACAACAGCAAAATCTTGAAGCACAGGCAGCGGCAGCTGAAGCTGCATTGTTGCAAGCCCAAGTTCAACCAGAACAACCAGTACCAGCAGAGACTGATCAGGATCTGCAACAACAATTACAAGAACAGATCCAGCAACAGCAACAGCAGGGTGAGCAGCAATCCGCTGGACCAGAGGCAGCAGAGCAACAACAACAACAACAGCAACAGAGTGAGCCTGCATCGGAGGTTCCTCAAAGTGCAGAAAGTGATCAACAAGCCATCGATGCACAACAATTAGCAGAATTAGAGTCTCAAATCGGCCAACTTACGGCGAGCGAACCAGAACCTGAGCAACAACAACAACAGCAGCAGGAAGTTCCCCCAGAGGATGTTCAAGCAGAAGTTCCTCAACAAGAACAACAGCAACAAGTACCCCAACCCCAACCCAAACCCCAACAGCAACAACAAGTTCAACCTACTCCAAATCAAAACGGTCTGGGTCAACAAATTCAACAAGAGTCGATTAAAAATGCACTCAAGGAAATAATTAGTGAAATTGATAAAGTTGTAGACTCGGATGGAGCCGAATTTACATCTTACTCACCAGCTGTAGTTCATAATTCTTCCCCGGCACCTTTCTTCCTCAGCAAACAGAATCCAAACCCTGTTTCCATCTTAAATGAGAATTTATACAATGCTACTCATCAGCAACAGCAAGTTCAGTCATCATCATCATCAGTCACTTTTAGCGAAATCCAAAATACTTCAAGTCAGAGTTTTAGCAATGGAATCTATAGCAGTGGAACTGAATATTTACAGGTATGTTATTCATTACATTGCATTGCTTTCTTATACATGGCATTATTTTAATTCACCATACAGATTTTCTATTTTTCTATTATTTATCATTTATCACACTCTCTCAAGTTTTCTCGAAAACAAGTTCTTCTACAACTTCACATAACAAAGACAATTCAAAACCAGCAGAAGTTCCATTTTTTAACTGAAAATATGTGCAACTAATAAGAAGGCATTTACATACCACGATATATAATTCACTGGCCACTAAACTTGTACTTAACTTGTCAATAAGTTCAAAAACACATTAATTTTGACCTCAATTTGTCAAACGCTCTTTGAAATCAACCTAATTGCAATCGCTCCTAGGTCACTTATCAAAATACTTAAGTACTTCCGTAGAGATGTGCTATACAGTACTCAAAGTTATTAGTTTACTTTCATCCACCAGAAGTTTCAAAAGATAAGGCAATATGAATATAGCAGATAGTATGAAGTTTAAGTAAAGTATATGATATACCGCGATAAATTATTATTATTTTTTATATAAATGTAGATCAACAAACTCATCCATTATCATTTGTCACCCACGCTCACTTAAAGTAACCACCCACTACAAACTATAAATTGTAAAATGGCAATTCAACAACGGCAGCTGGAATGAGGTTGTGTTTACAAAAAAAGTCAAACCCAAATATACACTTTTAACTGTTGACTTTGCACTCTACATTCTACTCACTACTTACTATATATATAGTTATAGTGATTTTACAAAACGGCTATTATTTTTTGCTATTTATTTTCAAAACTCTTTCTGTATATGCATGTATTATCCTGTCTATGAATTTTTTACTTTTTTATATAGAGCATGTTTAATAAATTAGAAAGGAAAACATTATCAATTTTACACTGAATTATGAATTATCATGCGCATTTACATTAAACTATTGATAATGACCGTGACATTTGTCAATAATTACATTTTGCATTTTGTGATCGATAAAATCAATACCATATGATGCATTACTATTTTACTATGCTATATATATCTAAATATAATTACATCTAAAACTAATAGTATGACCTACCTACCTTTTCTTGCAATAAAGTTTTGTTTTATCGTTTTATTTTTTAAAGGTGATTCCAATACTAGTGATACAATAGTTGATAGTGATAGTCAATAGTTAATAGTTGTTAGTCAGTCATTAATTAATATAACTATCAACTACTAGAAATTTACTAATGCTAGTGGCTATAGAATTGCGATATCAACTATCAACTACTGACTATCAACATTCAACTTACGCATTTTTTGCTTGTTTTCATGTGCCCATGTCTCATTGTTTTGTCATTCTCAGTGTCCCTTGAGTGATTCTAAATATTCTGCATCTGCTCCTACTACCGTTACCGAACCAACACTTATTGAATCTCTCAACTCTACTACTACTACTTCTTCTTCTTCTTTCCTCCCCAATCTAAATCCAAATCCAAAATCAAATTGTGAGAGGACAATCCCAAGCCCAGTTCCGGAATATAAGAGCTGCATGGATATCGATGATTTTGGATCCAAAGTCAAAACAACATCCTCACTAATCAATTACTTCGTGTCCCCCTCTCCACTACCTCCTCCCATTGCATCTTCTAATTTGAAGTCAGAATTAACTAATAATGACATTACTATGAGTAGTTCATCCACAACCACAACTAAAATTCCACCCTCAGCTCCTACCACCATCATCGGTACTACTCCATCTTCTATAAGTACATCTAATAAATCGTGTGACTCTGCTCCTGCTTCTTCTCTGTCTTGTAGTACTACTACTTACCTCGCCAGCATTTACCCCCAACAATGCACTACCAATGCCAATAATGATACCAACTGCTATCACTCCACATTGAATAATTTATTATCTTCCTTAAACACAACGAACCTGATCACGAAACACACTTCCACCCACGACATAACCACCACGACCACGACAAGTCAATCGAGTACAACTACTGAGCCGCCGTCAGTATTACTACCATCGTTGTTCAATTTGATGAATGAAACGAATAATTGCAGTGACATTTTCAAAAACTTCGGCCCGAATCAGTCCAATATTACTGAGCAGTCTTCAATGATCGGAATGGTAGGTACTTCTTCCTGTCGCACTGTGCTGAAAATAATGAAAATTATTGACACTCTGAGTGACTTTTTAACAGTAGTTTTAACTTTCACGTTTTTCATTTTGTTTACTTTTCACCAACGTTGAAGGTCACTGTTTGTTGTCAACTGTGCTGATCACTGTGCTGTAGAATAACGCAATTTATTGCGAGATAACTCATAATTTATTACATATTAAAAGGTTGAAGGTACATGACATACGTGTAGAACGGAACTTTAGAGAATCAACACTAACGTACTAGTTAGTGCGATGCATAAGTGCGACGCAGCTACTGAAACCAAAATTGAATAGGCTTCCTTGTATGTTGCCATACAACTTACTAGTTAGTTAATTCTCATGGCAGGAAATTAATCCTAGGTCAAAGGTTAACAGTTAACGCTTACAAAACTTCAGCAACTGTCACAGTCACAGGCACAGCACTGGCCACTGGCTGTAGCTTACCTATATAACACATTACATAAAATCAAATCAGTTATCAGTTTATCAGACAGTCAACAGTCAATAACAGTAGGTTCTAGCAGGTATGTATTGTCTGGATACAAATTCTTGATAGCTGCGCAAGGTGTCCAAACTAGTGTTGTGACTTGTTAACAATTGTTCTTTTCCCTTATGGGATTTAACATAGGAGAACAATCTGTGATTGTGCACAATTGTTCTTCAACATTTTCCAATGTTAAATCCCATAAGAAAATCAAGAACAAACTAACATTGTGCACAAGTCACAACACTAGTCCAAACCCTGCCGTGCCCATTTGATTGCATGGATATGAAACTGTTTGGACACCTTGCTCAGGTATCACGAATTTGTATCCAGACAATATATGAAATTGCACATAGCTTTAATTATACTTTATGCTAACAACTTGTGTAGTTTTATGTTATTTTCTTTTTGAATACTAACCCAATGAGCCAAGGCAATGAGGTCAAACTGCTAAAAGCTAGCCAATCAACAATGAAAACTACGAACTACGGACGGACTACAATGTTCGTAACTCACCTAATCTAATATGTAGTTTTGAGCGGCGGCGAAAAGATATTATCATAGATTTCACAAGCTCTGTCATGCAAATTAGGATGAAAGTATGTATTTACTGCCTACTAGCAACTAGTGACTAATGACTAAGCCATAACCTGTTTTTTTTAAATAGGATGAAAAAAACTTGCCTTTTTATTCAGTAATCTTAATTGTCAATTCACGTCCACGTACATAGTTTGCTGCTATATTATATTACGGTGCTAAATTAAGTATATAAATATACCTTCACCTTTGACCTTGCATAGGTTGTAAGATTGTAAGATTTCAGTGCTTAATTAATTAGTAGTTTGTTGTCCTAGTGGTTTGCCGATCGATTTTCAGGCATGTAGCACTGAAACTAATGGAAGGGTAGGCTAATAAAGTAGTTGGTTGGCAATTTCAAGTAATTTGGTATTATGGAAGCACGAAGTACTAGCACTAGCCACTAGCTCGCTACTCAAATTCCGACTTTCGCGCTAATAAACTTATGGAATATTCACTTTAACTTTTGAATTTCCATAATATAAGCGTGTATACCGTGAAGCGACGAATAAAAACCAAGGCTTCTACTATAAATGATAAAAGCCGGGTCTGAAGGCTCCAAACTTGCATACCATACATATTAACTTTACATAGGGTGTCCATTAGTAGCATAAATCGCTATTATGGTTTAGAAAATAAAGTTTGCAATTCAGTACAAGCCGGGGCTTTTATCTCGCTATTTACGGTAGGTACCCATTTAAAATTTAAAGCTGAAAGGAAAATAAAATGTGGGTAAAAATGCACAGTACCACCACTATACTACGAGCGGCGTGGTTTTTCTGTAGTGTAGGTTGGCCATACGGCCGAGTTGGTCGTCCGCACAGCAAAGGTGGCCCTACGGTCAGCTTTTCGCTACGGCCAACCTACTTATACCAGGGATAAGTTCCAAGTGAAATCGGGGTCTAAAATGTGACTGTCTGTCTATCTGTATGTATGGATAGTTAAAGTTAAATACTAAAGATAAAGGCACGAGAAGGACGAGTATAAAATAGTAAAAGACACTCCAAGCCAAGTTGACTTCTTCCCATTTTCTTAATGACTCCTTGTTATGTTTTCACAAAATCTTTTCCCCATTTTTTATCAGTCTGCTGAATGTCTTCAAGACTCTCAAGTCTGACTACATTACAGTGAGCCTTGTTTTCTTTTGCCCGTCACCGTCCCCGTCACCCTCGTCCCGGTCCCGTATCCCGATAATAGTAGTTTGGTATTGGTTTATATTTAAGACTGGGTGTCTGGATTCCGGATTCGGATTCGGATTCTACTGCATGAATCCGAATGTCGATGGCAGAGCCTATTCATTCAAGTTATATGTTAGCCAGACTTTAAGTCTGCTTTTTTTTCTTGTAAACTAACCTTCAAGTTTTTTTTGAGAAATGTTTATTCTGTGGAAACCGGAACCGAATTTCCTCATAATTTGTTATTTATGTATCCAATGTGCTATATGCAATATGCACTCCTAAAAATAATAATCTTGGCCAGTCCACATTTTTTTAGGAAACTAGGCAAACCTTATATGAACAAGGGCAGGGGCAGGATCATTGACAAATCATATTCTAGTATCTTGAATTATTCGCAACTTAAGTCAGAAATCGTTGTATTTTGGTCGTGCAGTTTTGTAATTAATTAAATGATAGCGGAATAAATGAAATTATTGATTAAAAATTGAGCAGCACACATTATTGTCAAATGTTAATGTAATTGTAATTATATAGTCTTGATGGCAGTTCCACATTTATAGGTATAGCAATTTTTTCAACAGGACACGCGTACGCAATTAAATATTTGTTTATTATCTTACTATATATGTAATCTGAAGGGTTGTCAGAATTTTTGGTTCCGTATCCAAATCGAATATCTGTGTGTATAAAACGGATTCTTGGAAAAATATACATCTTCATTCGGATCAATACTTGTCTCGTTAAATAGACAGTCTAATAGCTTTTCAATAACATATGCGTGTAGTTGAGCTAAAAGCACTCTGTACCAGATACACTACAGTCTATAGGGTCTCTAACGCAGATTTTATAGCATTTCATTTTTTTTCTTCATCTTTACTCAAAAAACCTCCTCCTCTTCGCTGACAAGTAAATTAGTTCAAGTGTAAATTTCTAGTTCCGCATCCGTAAATTACTTAGCTTGTGATTTCTTGTCAGATTTTTTCTACCACAATATGTGTATAGACTAATATATTCCCAGGCAAATTTTATAATTCATTCATATACATATTTAATATTATGCACTTACTGATACTGACGAAGGTGCATACCTGGAGCCTGGAGGTACGGTAACCAAAACCGAGTAAATTAACATTCATTAAAAAAAACTTCGTTTTCCCTTATGCGTCATAAACACTATGGAACTCGTGTGCATAAATTATTATGTCACATCTGAAATCCTGAGAGTGCATTACTGATTTTTGGAATATTGACAGTTTTTTTAACGTTGATTCCCATTTAAAAAACAAACACTTTTTTCTTCAAAAAAATTGTTGATATCGATGTGGATATTCACGCATATCTGTCAGCCTTCTGAATTATATAATATGACCAGGAAGTAAGGCGGCCCGTCGTACGGACGTACGGAAGGATGGACGGGCAGAAGGCATACAGTCAATTCGATAAACGAATAAAAAAGTTAAACACCAGTTTTAGCATTGTACGCGTATATTATGTTGAGCTTGAAAATTAGAACGACAGGTCATTAATTATTTTTAAAATACAATTACAGCGGAACAATAGGGTTAAGATGGATGAATAGTGTAAAGCAGAATCTGATAGATTTTAGAATTCTATATAAAGATGTATGAAGCGGGCGGGTTTCTTTACAATAATTGCAGAACTTAGGCTTTTTCCTATCTCACAATTAGAACCGAAAAATCTCGTGATGCGACAATCCCAAATGTTGTGTCCCTTTTGTAAAAGACAACATCCATATCCAGATCCAGGAGACCTTTGAAAGCACTGTATTTTTTCTGCTAAAGCATCTGTACATTGCATTGTGTAGAGATTTAATACATCACAGTACCGACGTTGGCTGGTGCTGGTACTGGCACTGGTGCTGGTAGTATAGCGCTAGACAATGAAATGAGCGCAAAGATTAATTTTAGTGCTTATACAATTATCATAGGACCCATCCTGCACCCCGACATACCTATTTTGCGTTAGCATATATGTATAGATACACTACACGGCAAAGAACGTTATATTATTCAGCAGACTTATTCTAATCTGTGCAGCACTCTCACTACTCTAGTGTAATTGACACTGAGCCAAACTTCCTGTTTTTTTGTGTGCTTTGCTTTCTCGGTTTTGTGTCGGTCTCGGTTTTTGTCTCTGTCGCCTTTAAATTAATTTCTGTCCCATCTCGCACAATTAGCTCTGTATGAAGGCGCGATGACTTTACATACTGTGTCTGTGCACGGTTATGTACTGTTACCGTACAGTTATACCGTTACCGTTAGCGTGACCGCCGTACATGAGCACGCATATTTATAATCTATTATTCTGTAAGTACCGCCGAAAGTTGGTATGCACAATATATTTGAACTGATTTGCAGATAGACCAAACAAATGCAACTTATTGTTATAAATTTAATTTATTTTTTTAATTTAATTCTAAATTCTGAATTGAAAATTTTCACCTTGGAGTTTATCAGCAATCCAAAGAAAATACGAGGGATTTGATTAAAATTATTTAATAAGACTTTTGTATGTGAGGAGGCGCGGGATTTCTCTCCACTGATTTTCTTCCTGCATCTGCATCTTGAATAAAAATAATGTGATTATTTAAATTACTTAAGATAGCGTTTGAGGTTTGAGTGCGAGCTTCCTTAAGGAATATGTCACTGAGCTGAGATAATACGTGTAAGAAAATAAAAATGTTTATACATGTACGGGTATATGCTATATTGGCATATATCTATGTAATGTTATATTATCATATAGGATTTAAGGATTCAGGATTACATATTATAGAGACGGAAAGAAATTTTGGCAAACACAAAATAAAATCTTTTGCACATGTTCCTCCGTCGTTCGCATTTTCGGAGTCGCTCTACATTTTCAAGAGTCAGAGATCATAGAGTATAGTCAGAATTGTTTTCCTACAGACTACAGAGTGGCATATATACGTGATTATGTAACTATACTGTGCTATATATCGTATCCCATATAGCCATAGTTCATTCCTGCCTATATACATTTCAGTCAGGGAATCACGTGTAGCATCTGATTTGAAGAAAGGATATATCTGCAAATATTATGCATACTAAATTAAAAAGCAGTACGTATAGCAGTGATCAAATGCAATATGTAGGCCTAATTAAATGACTATGAACCAGCAGTATATACGCACTTATACCCAGTACAGTATAGACTTATTGGTATTTCTTTCGCTGTGTATAAACTAGAGTTTTTTTTCTTATCTATTGATAGAGACGAATTAAATAGAGTCGTAAAAATGCCCAAAATAAATTGTTTCCATGTGTTGAGTCCGGATTCCGGATTCAGTGAATAAAGTGCATTCATAGCATTCTTTAAAGTCTCCATCATTCTACATTGAAACATTTTATAATGTTGTATGCAACACTATATTACTACCGATATTATATAGCCGCTGTACTGACTGTATCATGAGCTTTACATTTACAGATATTTTTTGTCAATATTATATAAGCGGTCCAATTGCAAAAGAAATTCTGAATCTGAAATTTTCAAGTATACGCATACAAGTTTTCTGACAAGTACATCTATACATTCACAAATGCAATCAGCATATAATATGTACCTACGTGTTCATGTCAGTGGGTAAAAGCAATTTAATTTTAACGGTTTAAATTCCCAATTTATTTCTCGAGGCTTTATTGTTATCAGTATTCAGCATATGTGCGTATAGGACGCTGCTGGGCTGTTGTTGGATTTAACTGAATTGACGTCTATTGATTTAAGATGTAACTGATATTTCGTAGTGGTGGATCCAGAAATTATGTATGGCTAATGGCTTCCTGGGGGTGGCTAATAACGTTACGCCACCATCTTGAAAAATTACCGCTCCTGTCTCGACAATGTTAACTAATTTCTTCTGAGGGAGGGGTGCAGGGGGGGGGGAGCGGATAAAAATAATTTTTTATTTAAATGCTATATAATATACTGTTAAATTTATATTGTGCTAACCTCAATCATCCCTACAAAAACAAATCTCAGGGATTTATTTCCACAGTACTTACATAACAACTGAAATGACCTTGGTCAAAATTGCCCGTTATTAAACGACGCGTAGCACGTAATTGTAGAATTACCACCGGCAAATTATACTACAGTTACAGTTACGCGCTATATATAGGTAGACACATAATATTGGCACTAGCAGCCCTACATAGCCTGGCGTGTGTAACTAAATACACTAACTGTGAAACGAAAACGGTGGATATTTTGGCCACGCCAAAAAAATATTTTACGGTATTATTTTTCAAAAAAATTACAGGCTAAAAAAAAGTAACTAAGCGAACTGGTTATTTTATAGATATAAGTAGTTTCCATTAAAGCACCAATGTTTAGTATTAATCCGCATCTTCTTCTCCCCTTGATGGGCGCATTCGGTATGAAGCGCTATTTTTTAAAAGCTTAGCTCTATTATTTAACCAAGCCGTTCTGCCGTTTAATAAAATTCGGCTCTGCTGGCATTAACATAACGGCATTACAAGATGTAGGTAGTATTAATTGAATTACAAATAGGAAATTAAATCTCCTTTTCGTCTGGAAGGTAGTACCTATATGTCAAATGTAAACACATATTTAAATTTGCAAATGTAATGCTAATAATTTCGCGAATATTGACGGTGACGGCTTGTTGTTGGTGGTGCGTTTGATGTGGGTTTTGGCTGTGGATGCTAAAAACCCGCAATTTTAATGGCATCAAGCGTAAACAATGAAAAAGTTTGCAGCTGTGTTCAACTTTTGCATACTGACACTGGGACTGGAAGACTGGAAGCCATATACCGTGACTCTTTGATTTGATTCTTTCTCTACCCACTCACTCTCAGACTTTCAGCTTTATATTTTTTACGAGGATAATTTTTGCACGTCTTTGTACATACATTATACTTTGCATTTTGAGTAGGTGTATAATTAAATATACCTTTTGCATCTAGTGGCTTTCACCTTATTTCCTGTGTAGTCTATAGGATAGGGATAGGAGAACAGACAAAAAAAAATGTCTGCAAAAATACCTATTGAGAAGCCTATATTATGGTTGGCTGCAACAACGATAACGATACCGATATACGAAAAAGGAAACCATTAACCGTCCTCATAGACTCAGGAAAAACTTGGCAGTTATTCCTGAACAAACTGTTTGAATTCAAAGTTCCTTATTTACCTATGCGCCCGTTGGTTGCCCGTATGCAAATACTCTGACTCACGTTGAGGAGGTACATGTTATGATTATACCTGTCTGTCTATAGGGTATAGCTCGGGTTCTTTACGATGCATAGGTATACAACCACACGATGTGATCTAATAAGATTCCTTTCACTCTGCCCATCTTTTAGTTTTCTGTCTTCTTTTCTATCTACGCGAATCTTCCCATCTTCTTTCTGAACGTGTATAGCTTGTTCCTTCGTAGTGAGTTATTTTCAATTTCGAGATTTCGACCAAAAGTTTCAGGAAGTTTTCAAGAGTGTGTGTGTGTGTGTGTTTGCCTGGGAAATGAGTGTCTCATCTGCATCTCTTTTCCTTTTCCCTCCGATTCACCAACACCAACCCCAACAACTCTCACCATCATCAACTTAATTACCAAAATTCTCTCTTCACTGAATCGTTTGGAATTTTTTTTGTACCACTTTTTTTCCATATTCTTTCCGTATATTCCGTATATTTCGTACATAATTATTATTGCGTCTATAGTACTATATTCCGTATTGTTGAGTGTGATTTTGTGTGTGTGTAAGTATGTGCATCAAAATTATTAGAGAGTAGAGAAATAGTTTCTAATTTTCCTTTTCTTTTTTTTTCAATTTTTTAGCCTTAGATTTTACATAAATGAAATTATGTACCTACGTGAAAAATTAATACAATTTATATTTACTTCTACTGTATATATATACAGTTGATACGTTGATAGTGCTCACAACAGTACCGTGTAGTTCGTTTGGAATTTTTGGAATTTTGGAATTCATTACACATAATTGACTTGTGCTCGCCGAGACTGAGAAAAAAATATGGTTAATACAATTTTGAATATTTTATAATATATTTATTTGTTTAAAAAACCTTTGGTTTAAAATTTAATTTCTTCACTATGTTTGTATTCAATTCCCCCTTGTCTTTCTTGTATTGTTACTTTAAATAGTTTAAATTTAAATGTTTCGTTTTGGTAGTAGTACTCAACTATATATGTAGCCCTATATATTTTTTTCCCCATTAATTTTCACTTATGTATACCTATATTTCTATTTTCGCATTTAATTGTCCTCAACATTATTTAGATATTTTAAATCATGTAAGTTTAGAGTGTTTTTTATAAGGAATTTGAATTTTATCAGTGGATCACATATTTAGTAGGGCGTCGTGAGTCAAAAATATTTAATGGAAGCAGCATGTTCTTGTTCGTGTTTAGCAAGATTGTTATTTTAAATTCTAAAAAGTATTTTCTAGAATAGAAAGTAGGTATTGTAGTACACTCGTAGTCAGATTTCTTGAGACATGTTTCACTGTGTAGTTGTTGCATTTTTAATTTTTAAAGGGTAGTAGAAAGTAGAGACACGTACGGAATTAAATTCAAAATTGTTGGCAACATTTTCTTATATGTTAGTGTATTAATTGTTCGTAGCTTTCGTAGCTGAGTTTTGTTTCTGCTAGAGATTATAGATAGTAGGTGAAGAGTTCAGTGACATTCCATAACGTAGGTACGTAGCTTTGACTAAATTTACCTAAGATTTCAATAAGGAATATTGTTAAATAGTTAAATATTTTTAAAGTTTCCAAAATTTCAAATATATAAGTACTTGCTTTACTTTACGGACATACAGATGTTTGCCTATAGGCTCAATATTTTTCAAAAAAGTTTATATAATGGTATACATATATTTGTTTTCTTAAACTTTTATACGGAATTTAGCTGTGAGGAGTGCGCAGGTCACAATTCTACAAGTTTCGTTTACATTTCCTAAATTTTACGTATCAGACGAACTGAGAATCTATTTTTATTTTAAGTTTGGGCTACAAACGACTTTGACGTTGACAACAGCACAGTACGCTCGTTCGTACAACTAAAAAGCGCTTGATTAGATATGCGACTTTTACTGTATACTTTTAACTTGTTGTGGATGTTGCAGCATTTGCCGCAGAGTTTTTTAGACTTTTGATATTTTTTGTTGGACCAATTCTATTTCAATTTCTTGACGACTGAACTGCTGCTCCAGTCGCAAACAGTCTGATTTAATGTCGAATCGATCTCTGAATCTCTGTAATTTAAAAAAAGTAAACAAATTTATATTGAAACACTACATGTGGTTAAAAATTACTGCAATTATTTTTGGAGATATTGAATTCCTATACTAATTATGCAATATGTAAAAATCAGATATCTGAATTTAATTTATGACTACAGTTATTTCTGCTCACTAATTTTTTGCCGTATACTAACAAGCGCAACACAGCAACAAGCAAAATTTTTGACAGATGTTGACATTTATAGTGAATTTAACAATAACGAAATTAGAAGCTTCAAGCTTTTAGATAAAAATGAAATCGAGAAATTTCATTCATTTCATAATTATTATTGCATGGAATTATAAGATACGAATAGCAAATATCTCCAGTGAAGTACCAAAATGGCCCATTTCAATTTTTGGCTAAAACCAAAATGCATCATTTACAAAAAATTTAGCTTTCTTGATCCTACAAAAAATGTGAAAAGTATATTTTGTTCTTTTCAAAAGTATGGGTAAATAAAACAATTTGTAATTTTTAAAAACGTGTACATAGAAAATATGGGAATTGTCAAAAAAGGGTAAAAAGAACGTTTTGAAATTTTCAAAAACGTATAAATAGAACATTTCAAAAACGTGTAAAACAACATTTTTGAATTTTCCGAATTTTTAAAAACGTGCACATAGAACATTTTATACTTTTCAAAAATCCGTAATTAACCTTTTCTGCAACGAATTCTGTCTCATGTAGTGTTTCTTTGACATAGCTCGTTTTAATTCTAGCTTAGATTGGAAATGGTTTATTTTGATTCTTCAATGACGATATGTTACATAGGCCAAATTAGATTCTTAAGTTTCGTCTTTACTAAATTTCGGTTTTCTTCACGGTTTTAATTTGAAACCTGCAGTATGAATTTAAATATGTAAGTAAATAGTTTAGTTTAGTATGCATAGCCTGTATAGATTATAGATGTAGACTTACAGCATATAGTTAGCTATGTATAATATGTACAAAAAGTAAAAAGGAATATGTACTCACTCACGTAATGCACACTACTACTACACAGATGATCCAGTGACTCCGTCTCCGTCGTCTTCTTCCTCTTCGAATTGAAAGAAAGAAAGAAAGAAAGAAAGAAAGAAAGAGCGAACAAAAAAGGGAAAAAACTCGAGTTGATTGATTAGAGTGATGCTATGAGTCGCGTCATTTCTCGCCGTGGTTTGAAACCCTCAGATCGTTTTGATCCACAAAAACGGGAGTTTCTCACTTCTCTCACCCAAAAAATATTACATTTGGTTCGTTCCACCTTCCATCATTTTCTATCACAAATCTCTTTAAAAAAACAAACAACAAAAAAAAAATCGTTATATATTTTTTCGTACACATATGCTTTTTTCTCTGTCCTTTCCAATTTATGACCCAGTAGTGTGACCACTGTCGTTTTTTTCGTGTTCTGTCTTTTCAATGTTGGTTGTGCTGTGAGGTTTTGAGGTTATATATCTCTCTCGCTAATTCTATACCGACATAGACAAAATAATTATAGTTTCTAAAGGTAATGCATAATATAATGTCTACTTAATGTATACGCAAGCTTAAATATATTTTTACATTTTTTTTATCAGCTGTACTAACCACACAAAGCCCCAATATTAGGATTAGGCTTACTTAATCGCAAGCCAAGAAGCTGTACAGCTACATCCTTGCTTTTTTAACACAATTTAAAATTTAATTTTAATCAATTTAATTAGTAATTTAAATGCAGTTCTGCCTTATTACAAGTTTAAAAAACGGGTACGCTTCATACTAACAATAAGATTATATTTGCTTTATAGTTTGTTTAATTTAATTTGCCCTAATGTGTTAACAACTTTTGACGCTTAACATGCAACCAAAATGCATTGTAAAGCTACACGTATTATAGTACAACAGTAGTCAATTTTGAGCTTCAGTTAAAACTTGAATCTTGTCTTCATGAAACTGGAATGTCAATTAAGGAACCGTCTAGAATTTAGTCTTGAAATAATGAAAAAGTTGAAAAATTAATAATTCCTTTAGAAAATTCAGAAACTATAATCTATCACTAAAGTGAATATAGGCCGAACAACTAAATTGGATGACGTCACCGATTCTGACGTCTTAAATAAAGCACTGTCTAGTTGTGTTCTGGTTCTGGTCCTGGTTGGTTTGCATGGATTAACCAGATTGACACCAGCAGAAGAGGTTTTTGTAGCTGTGTGAGACTGAGTGTTGTGACTGCTGTCCTACAAAGATAATGGTATAAATGGTTCAAAGTCAAACACACGTTCTTTTATTGCTCAATTTATGAGCGTGACTAGGAGCCCACTTTGACTTCCGGAATCAATTGTAAATAGTGACTCATGCTCATATCTTATTATCTCACACAAAAAGTGCAGATGCCCAAAATTGCTTAAGGCTTAAGTAACTGTCCTGTTTTACTTTTACGACTATACACTTTGTCTTCTCATTATCCAATAATGCCAGAATCCCAGAGTCCAAAGTGATTTATGAATTATTAATCATGTGCTTAACACATTGACCTGGATACTATATGCGGATTAGTAATAATAAAAAAAAATGACAATCGAACTTAATTTTGATACGCTAAACTGAACATAGCACAGTCTTAAACGATTATGTAGTAAGATTTAAATATTAAAGGCAATCTTCATCCGTATTCCGTATCGGTATCACAATATATTGACAGTTAAAACGTCAAAAATAAAAAGCAAATAATTTACTACAGATAATACGGGTATCAGTATCTCCCTATCACCCATTTATGGCTTATGGCTCCGACTCTAGTTCTGGCATATGTAACTTCGGGCATAAAGCAAAAAAAATCGTCCTGAGCTTATAGGTATACTATCAAATAATACATACTTAAAAAATATTGAATTTAAAATTCCGGGTCCGGGTTTATTATGACGGCACAGTTCAGACAGGCATTACATAAAAGCTGTCTTCTATAATGTCTGTCTGTATAAGTGCATATGTACATGTATTCAAAATTTGGCAGGGTCATATAAATACTGATGCCCACACTGGTTTTGGTTTTGGCACTGGAACTACAGGCACTATTACTATTGGTGACTGGTCCTGGTCCCGGTTCAAGCTGGGAACATGGCCAAATGCAAAACTCTATAATCTATCCAGCCAAAGTTCAAACACTAAAAAATCTTATATCTTCGTAGACGACTTCGGATCGGACTAGCTCAACGCATACAAAACCGGAATCGAAAGTCGAAATTCAAGCTTAACTTTTTTCTTTTCTTCTATTTTTTTTCAGCGTAATGATGATCCTTCCCCTCGTAGATATTTTCTTTATAGCTATTCGATTTTTAATATTGTTAAAAATCTTGCCTGCATTAGATTTAAGATATTTTTAGAATTTATTTTTTTCACTTATACATTTACACACATTTTGAGCCAAAATTTTAAATTTGAAATACAACACTCGTTGTATACCTATAGACTATAATACAATTAGCAAACTTACAATATGTATAGGTAGTTAGACAGACTTTACTTTGACTGCACATCAATTATTGTCCTGCTCCATCCAGGAGCACACTGACAATGACAGTGACAAGGGTAAAGGGTGTTTGCCCTTTCAATGACAAACCCGTCCATTGTTCCGTCTTCTTCTCCATTCTTCTTATACGCTCTCCAAAAATGTCATTTAGTCATTTTCACATTTCTACTTTGTTCCCTAGACTTCGTTTCCAGTTTTACAAGTTGACTTTGAGTACTAGAAAAAAAATAATTTACAACTTTTAAGTCCTTACGTACTTCCCATAGTCTTACAGATTATGTACACACAAATCCAGTCACTATACTATTACACTTCAGACTCTGCACATTTTGAGAGTAATCGTCCTTTGCGTTTTGGCAAGGAGCGAAACAAAGTGTGCGTGTTGTGTGTGTGTAACAAAGTGCTAGAAAAAATTAAACGTTACATGATAAATACGAGCTATATAATATGAGTCAGTAACAAAACTGTGTAGCTGGTAGTTGGCAGTGAGTAGGTAGCAGGACGTTGAAAGTTGAACGTGTAATAAAGGAAAGATTATAGCTCTCTGAATGAAATCAAGATCAATGATCCAGTAGTGATAATCTTGTAGTGATAGTAATGATCGTTTAAGGATACGGATACGGATATGCCACCCGCGCGGATTGAATTTAATGCGTGGCCGTAACTGGCTATAGGTACCTAAATATCAAATTGATACCTACTTTTGTACTAACATCGACTTACTACTGGCAACTGGCACGGACACGGTTTAGAAAGTAGTTGTTATTATTGTTATCACAATTATTATTCTTTGTACTTGCCAACTTTTTTGTAATGTCAAATCTCGGCCTCGGTCTCAGTCTCGGTCTAGGGAAGCAACTGTGTGCTGCGTAAAAATAATGTGCGTGGGTCTATACTGATATCAACTTATCATCGAATTCGTTTTGATTTCCTAGGCCTATATAGTTAAAACATTGCACGATTTTAGTATGAATTTACAGAATAGCTAAAATTATATGGATATACATAGCTATCAAACATAAAATTTAGCTAATGATATAATTGATGCGGATATATTGGTAAATAGTAAATACTATAATACCGATGCCGATACTGATACCAGCACCAGCACGCACCAGCTTCACTTATTATAAACATAAAAACCAACTTATGAGGTAGCTTTTACAATATGTAGTAAAATTGTTTAATGAGTTAAGGGAATAGCTAAGCTATATACCTACGCAGATAGATTTGACACTGTGAACGACTCAGATTAAACTATTTATATTTTTGAATCTGCTCTGCACTGCGTAGATGTTGATATAATGGTGGACCATCGTGAGTATAAATATTTACCACAGCTGATTTACGTACTACGTAGCCAGACCAGAGTCATTCGCAGTATTAAATTTGACATTTTTATCGCAAGTGTTTGAAGAAAAAATGTAAATACTATGATAATATGAGACATTATAAATATACCTAGGTAGGTACTTACTAATCTAATTATATAAATTTAAAGTCAAATATTCAATTTCTCTATACATAATGTTATGTAATTCATTTCTCACGGGCTACCAACTTTACTTTCTTATACTTGTTTTTTCATTTCCCACTACTTGTCTTCGTCTACTTTTCTACCTAGTACCTATAATCCTCTCTGCCACCCATTCCAGAAGTAATTTGTGGTTTCATTGCAATAAATTTGTATCGTTGTTGAAGTGACAATATTAGAAATGCCTGCATACAATTTATGGGATGGCTACATTTGAAGCAGTTTTAATACCTGTAATACCTCAGATTTGTCAATGTCAATAATAGCAACAACCAAATGCAAAGGATTAGACAGAAATATGAAACAGCGTTTATTTTTTAGAAACATGAAATTCGAACTTTTGAATTTTTTAAAACGTTTGTCAGTTTTGAAACCAGAACTTCTAAATCTAATCCATATTAGGATTATGGTTTTGAAAAATTGAAAGTAAAACATTTTGAGCTGTATACAGTTAAAGTAAATGGAGAACATTTTGCAGTTCTCAAAAACATGTAAATAAAAATTTTCGTACATTTCAAAAGCATGCAAATAAAATATTCAACAATTTTCAAAACACATGCAAATAAAATATTTTGCACTTTTCTATAACATGTAAATCGAACATTTTGCATTTTTCTAAATCAAGTATAAAGAACATTTTTCACTTTTCTAAAAACATGTAAATACAACATTTTGCTTCACCAAAAATCAATCAATAAAACCAAAATGGTGGTTTTTGTATGGAAACAAATTGCTGTCTAAAATCAATTCTTTCATCCAGCCCTGTATTGGTCTGTATTTGATTTTGTAGTAATTGGAAATGGCGTATGGTAAATATTGTCCCTTCAACAAAAATTCCCTGCCCTCTGCACTCAAAATCCTCATCATCATCATTTACATTTCTTCGTCTAAATTTGCATGCAAAGCTTGACATGCGGATATGCCTCCGATTACGATACTTTTATAAAACCTGGAACTGTAAATCTTAACGTATCTTTTTTGGCTTCTTCTTCGCTCATATCTATTTATTACTTTAATTCCTGAGCTGGGAAAAAAAATCTTTTGCGTTCTCTGAATTTACAACATACATCAGATCGGGTGCTTATTTTACCACAGACATTTTGCAAACTGAAAACAAAAAAAAACAATCATAAAAAATTACACAAATCTACGCAGTAGAATAACCAAACCACAACAAGTAACTATGTAAGTCCTGGTAGTTGGTAGGCAAGTAGGTGGCTATGTACTTTGGCTTACTATTAGTATTCTAGAGGCGACCATGTCATGACGACGATGCATAGAAAACCAATATAAAATCTAATAATATAATATTTCTTGTTTTAAATCTCACAACTCTGGTAATTGGTCTACTGGAACAGATCCGTTTCCTCCCCGGCCGGATAAATATATGTTCTTGCTTCATTTTTTTTTATTCCGAAAAGTTGAAATCCAAAAAAGTAAAACCGTTAAATATGCAGTTGACTGGCGGCTTTGGTCCTGACTACAAGCAAAGCTCATGTCCAAGTGTAAATACTGGCAGAATATACCGAAAGGTTCTCTAAAAATTAGACAGAAGTACAAAAATATTAATTAATCACAATTTATTAATTTTTGTAGATTTGACGTCAGCCCTTAGAATATATACTATGTACTAGTACTAGCAGAAAGACATATTATTTTTAAATAGGGACGACATAGACCAGAAGCTGCGGGACTGGAATTAAAACTGGTGAATTAGCAAACCTCAAGCTCGTTGATTAAACATATTTTTGTTAAAAATAATAAGTACTGTGCCCTTGACTTAATAGGCTGTAATTAATATCGTTGCGAAGAAAGTTCAAGTGCTAATAGTTGCACTATAATATAGTTTAATACAGTTTATTTAGCGCACCACAATACTGACGCCTAATAATATGCTGCAGTAGTATTGGTATTGCAGTTGACATTCACTTAACTGCAGTTTAGCTTGTTGTTGCTGTATAACCGCAAAACCAACCGCTTTTACACCGGTCGTTTACATTGACCTATATAATTGGATTTGGAATTAAATTGCACTTCCAAGTAATTCATAATAATAATACTTTATAGCTTTTTATTTACATTTTTTGACACTGCACTTTTACACACGATAAGTACTAAAAAAGAAGTCAGTTTGCACTAATATCATTCAAGTATGCAGACGACACTAACTAAAACTAAATTTTACGCTCTATAAACTATTACATGTTTTAGCTTTACGATTAAATTGTATTAATATTTTAAATAATATTTTATTGTTAGTATATTAAATTTAGTCAACATTGCAGAAATCGTAATCTTATTGGTGTGGTATCACTGTTGCTGTTGGACATATAAATACATTTAAAAAAATACGTATCTGTTGTATGTAGTTGATTTAAAAATTGTGAATTAAATTTGAAAATGAGACTTTTGAGAAAATTATTTAATAATTCATATTTTTCTCCCCAATCTTTAACAAAGGATGAGAAGCAGAGTGACGATCGACAATTTCGTCCATCTCAACCAGCCAGTGAGCAGGTCCGGACGTTTCACCAACCGAAACAAGTTGATTTGGAAAAAATATTTACACCCTCTGAGGACGACGACGGCAATTTGACTCCTCGAAGAAGTAAGATTACTGTTTTAATTTATCTAATTATATTTTTGTGGATTTAAAATTTAGATAATATTACAATACATTTATATTTTTTGTAAATTATTATTAAATATTATTTATTTCATTCTCGTACTTTTTTGCTGCTAACCGCTTTTATAATTTTAATGACAGTAATATGTTGTATAGTAGTCAGTTCTATGTTTTTGATTTGATTTAATATCTTCATTAACTTGTGAGGTCAGGTCATTCAGTTCATATAAGTAGAATTTATTGTTTCCAAAGGTGAACAGAAACAGTTCATAAGTAGCTAAGTAGGTTATCGTTATTTAGTTCTTCGTTTATTAACTCACACTATTTAAAAGGAAATAATACGGTTTTATAACGTGTATCGCTACGCTTCAATTAATTACTGCTCTGTCTTCTTGATAATACTTGTCGTGTTGTATGATTTACATTTCATGCTCAAAAATCTAAAATCTGCATATCACTACAATAATTCAATTATTTTTCTTGGTCATATTGGGCTGGCTGATTCTGTGACTGGCTTAAAAACTCATACGTATTAAAGTATTAGTAACAAAATTTCTATGGCAAAAATTATATTCTGGACTAAAACTGAGACTCCATGTTAAATACACACAATCAAAAATGAATACTAATAATAGCGGTATTCACGATTACGCTACAACGTCTGTTAATGCTACTTGCTGTTTGCGCTGTAGCACGAAAATCATCCAGAATTGTGAGCACACTTTATGTAACGTGCTGTAGCGTCGAATTTTACTGTTTCCATGGTTATTATACGGTGTGCATTGTATTACATAATTTTTATTTCAAATTCGAAGCGTAAAAATATTAAATTCATTAGTTGAACTCAGTATCCGTGGCAACCAACGTAAAAATTGCTACAGTGCGCTACAACACGTTATTTATAATTTGCTGTAGCATAAACAGCAAGTAGCACCAAAAGACGCTGTAGCGTAATCGTGAATACCGCTAATATTTTTAAAGTTCATTTAAATAACATAACTGATTTGGCACTTTGCCCACACTGCAGTCTGGCAAATTGCAATCACCACTAAAATATTTTCAAAAGAGATCTGTAGCTATAGGCATAGGTAAATAAATTGTTTTGATCCTTTGTTTTTAAATATCTCAGATTATAATTTCCACTGTGAGCCGGGAGCAGTGAGTATGTAGTAGTCAGATGTGGAATGATTGTGTATAATCTCTTAATTGTCTGTTTCGCCGTCCATTAGTTGAGACAGCTACATGACTTGCTGGTTAATGTAATGACAATGACGTTTAAATTTAAAGTGTCTAGCCTTTGAGAAAGCAATTTACTCTTTGATATTATTTTCTCAGTTTCTTCATCTTGCTTCGTTTTATTTTTCATCTTCTTCTTTTTAATGCTGGAGCTTCAATTCTATACATAATAAGGCCTAACTGCAAAATTCACTGAGTTTTTAAATAGCTTAAATAGTTGCATATAATTAATGTGTTTTCTTTTATTTACTTCTACTTTGTAATCTTAATTTGATATCTGTAATTATTCGTCTCAATAATTGATGTTGCGAAGCTGTCTTCTGTCTTCTCTCATACGACTACGTACGATCCCTCGTCGGTAGTGACTTGAACTGATTTTTTCCTTAGCCGTTGTTCTGTTTATTTTTATATTTTTAATTTAATTACTGTCCATTTATTTGTTTCTAGTGCAGTAGTTGGAATTTATATGTTTTTCTTTACATGTATTTATGTATCTCTGTGAGAGTTTGTATATAATTGTAAATAGCTACTTGGCCAAAATGACATGTATAAGAATATTATGGTTAATACACGCATTAATTTAGGATTAGCCAAAAAATGAGCCTGCTCAATATATAAATAAATAATTTAAGATTTAAAAATATCACATATAATATGATGAGAATGCTAAAGTGGGAGCTTCTAGCAGTAAAATAAAATAGCGTGTAAATACTTACACGAGTACGAGCGTACAAGTGAAATGGACTTACTAAGTGGTTTCTTCTTCTATAATTTTGCCACAATCAACTGTGGGACTTACAGGGAAAATGTTTGGCTCATCCAGTTTCTACTCGGATATCCATCCAACTGTAGAAGACCAGGTGGCACTCGCCCGGAAAATCTCTGAGTCGTTAAGTGATGCGAATAATCAACAGTCGAAAGGACAGTCCATGTACGTGAAACGAAAGAAGAAGTCCGTTAAATGGATTCATGAAGGTAGGGGACGACTGCTTACCTCAAACAAAAATCAATCAATCAACAGCAAAAAAAATACAGCATCCATTTTATTTCTTATGTGTCAGTGTATAGGTTACACATTCTGTATTGTCATATCGCGTAATTTAGAAAATTCTTAAAATTTAGGATTTAAATCGCTTGAATATTTAATCATAATAAGGACAAAGTAACTTACTAGTTAGTTCAAAGTACTCCAAAACGCTGCAAAATCAGGCAGATATGACGCTCATAACAAATCATCTGATAACCAACTCGACAGTGGACAGATGGTTGACGATTTGACTTGGCAATACCGTTGACCGTCACCGCCTACCATCAGCCCAGTCAGTCAGTAATTAATGAATTTATGATTAAAGTATATACTGTAAAGCTAAAGCGCAAAATGAAAGCTGGGACTGGGTCTGAAATAGAGCCCGGGTCTTTACTATAGGCCGGGGGTGACGGCTATAATACAAGCCGAGTCTATCAATTAGCAATTAAAAACGACATACTATCTAATAGTAGTTAATAGCAACTAGCAAGTTGCAAGTAAAGAACATCAAAAGCACACCTTGCTTGTAGCACAGCAGTTTAAATTCAATTACTACCTACACGGCTTCGAACTCGAACATCGAAAATAAATGCTCAAAAACGTATGAACGTAACAACTGAAAATAGGAACAAATTGCGATTCCATTCCAGGCTCCAGGTCGAGTTCAGTTCAGACATCGGTCGGTATTCAGTTGTCAGTTTTCAGTTCTAATGCCAACGCCCAGACAACCTTATTTATAATTTCCTAAATATCGCTAATTAATTAATTCCCTTTTCATTTCTGACCGCAATCAGCAATGCAATCGGATAATAAAGAGAGGATACACAATTCAGTTGAGTAAGTTTTTTAACATGGTTTTAACTTTGACTTTTCCGCGCGCTTCAGTTTTCCATTGATCACGTTACCGGCATGTAACTTCCAGTACTTTATTACAGCCGGCACTATGAAAACTGCGTCAACTGCCACTGTCACACGTACATTCAAAATTATCTACTTAGGGGTCGGACAAAAATGACGCCGTCCACTTTGAGGGTGGGTCACTTGGAAAAAGATGACACCGGCACCCTATAAAGATAGCAATTTACGTAATTCTTAAAAGGGTGACAAGGTGGATGGCTAGGTCCAAAAATGTAGTAAATTTATGTAGCGCCATTTGTGTCCGGCCCCTTATATCGAAGTGTTATATTTGCTATCTCGGACTAGAAGTCGGAAACAAGATTGAACTTTCGAAATTCAAATTGTTTTCACTCTTCCTACAGTTCCTACTAATTACTAATAATTATCGACTGTCGGCCCGGTCGGCCGGCTGATCGACTCTATTGGGATAGACAACCGAGGAAGTTTTCTGCTGCAATAGAAATTTGGATTTGGCTTAAGCTTTTCTTGCTGTGAACTTAGTCACGTACTTATCTCACTGATTTAATATTTTGTCATCAAATTCACCTGGTGGCAGTGAACTGGTAAAGAATTTTATTAATCAAATATTTTTTAATGGGTTCGATTGACTTTGACTATTTTTAGTCTGTTGATAGTCACCAAAGTGAATTTATAGTATTAAGTTGTTACTGTTGTTAGTACCTGAATTTATTAGCATGTATTGCTTTACATACAATCGAATTACGATTACTTAAATACAATCACCAACATTAGGAAAACATCCTTTCAAATTAGAGAGCCAATCAGGGAACTGATGGGCCCATGCAGTTAACTTTTTATGAAAATCTAATCTCTAAATCATATCGCTGCGCTACACTATTCACATGTAGAAGTAACTTTTCAATCGTAGTAGTTGAAGTTGAAATACCAAAGTTATTTAAATTTTGTGGTTGTTCACAGGGAGACGTTGATTTTGTATTTACTGTTGACTGTTGACTGTCATGTTTTTGGTCGGTTGTCGGTGTAGGAATATAGCTTATGCGGAGTTGTAATCTTCATTAGTCAATGACAAAAATCCGTCTACTACCCACTAACTAATTAATTTAATAGTTGATAGTTAGTCCCTTCAGTCAACAGTCAACATTACATATTGCATGTTCTACTTCTACTTATTTGTTTTTTATCAAAGTCGGCAAATCAAAAAACTCAGTCATCAGTCAGTACATGTGGCATGAGATTTGTTTTCTCAACGTATGTAACTATATAAAAGTCTTTAGATATTCGAGGTTCACCCGACAATTACATAAGAAATCTCATGGACGAATAATTAAATAAAATGGGAAATGTTGAATGTAGAGATATCAGTATTTCACATGACATAATTTAATTCTTTCTGTTCTGTTACAAGGTCTAGTATCTACATAGATGGTTGATAGCGATGGGTGGGTTCCTAGGAATTAGGAAGGATTCAGGAGTGGGGGAGCTTCACTACGTACCTACTGATGACTGACTTGACTTGAAGGATATTTCACCACTGACTGCAAAGTCAAAAGTGGTGCTGTTCTGATTTCTTTTTTTTATTTCTGAGTGGGGATTTAATGCCATCGCATCGTAAGTAGTACTATCAACAATATGAAATAAAGATTCGTACCTTCAGCTAATGCTGTAGTATAATTGATAGCTCAACAAGTTTCTATATTCGTTTTGAATGTGGTATAGTAGATACACTTGATAGTACATTGAAAATTGGTTGACTAGCTCATTAGAAAGGAAAGACTTTGAAGATCCGATCTGGAGTCAGCAAACCACGGAAGAAATGATAATTACAAGACGGGAAAAAATAATCCGGGGAACTACCGAGACACTGTACTACTACACGCTACATTGAAACACTTCCATTTAATTATGTACTACCAAGTCACAAGTACAAACCTTCGACTATATAGGAAAGAATTATATTATTTTACATTATTCCGAGCAGGCTAGGCACCGATATATTATGATGCAGCTAAAAAAATGTAGAATGTACTCAGAAAGAAATTCATTCTGCAAGGAAGCCAAAATAAAAACCGACAAAAGGTTGTGTAGTGTATAGTTGTGTGGTTCTGATTACGGATTCAGGCATTCAGGATTTATTGGATCTGTATCTTTATACGTATAGTTATGGATGTATGCCTTGAATACATACATTGTAGGGTAGGTATGTGGTATTTAGAATTTAGACGTAATAAACATAGCGGCAAAAAAATTTCGAGAAATATGTGTCTAGTCTACTGACTGTGGAGAGAGTGCACACTCTGGATTGAAATGGAAGGTTAAGGTTAGTTAAGTTTAGCCATAGGAAAAGTTGATTGCTCCAATGTGATTGTGATATAACGGTATTCAGTGGGGAGAGGAATATAATATATGTTGAATGAGTGTTGCAAAGAATTTTTTTTTCCTATTCATTCAGTCAGTCCCGCAGTCTCCAGCTTTTTTTCGAATAGTCAAAAATCCGGATATTCATTACAGCAGCCTTGGCAAATGTTGTGTAGCACCGGTACCAGTACCGGTACCGGTACCTGGCTGACTACGTGCTCTACAACTTTACCTTCCATTTTTTACAGACTTTGTAAAGATCCAGCAGAGTAAAAAAGGAGTCGAAAAAAATGCACAGCCACAGCCTGCCTAACTGCCTACAGTTCTTCAGCCCCGTGTAGTTTCCTTCCGTGGGGAAAAGAGTTGATTAGTTACCTTATGTAAAATATAGTTTTTCAAAAAGTGCACTGAGATATACGTCTGTTTCTGTTTTGTTATTATCTTATTATGGAACAGATTTTAGAGTTTTCTGTGTCTGTAAGTATAGCAGAAGCAGGAGTGTGGCAGCAGCACATGTAGAATTTTCATGGGAAACATGCGGTAGACTTATTGAGATAAAAATACCCGGGTTATCTTTAACGGAACAACTCCACCGATTCAGTCGTCACTGTGTTGATCTAGCGTCGGGAAGTTTCCCGGCGGATCCGCATGGTCTAGATAGATATCTAGCCAGAATATAATATAATGTAAGTATATTATATAAGGCCTTCGTTTGTTTCGTTTACATATACATATTCAAACACATACTATGTAATTATTATAGTTACTTCGTTTACGTTACCGTTACCGTTACCCGTCCGGGTATACTTCTCGTTCCCAGTCTTTGGATTCTCCTAGCTAATTTTGACTGTGATAAACTTTGTAGCGCAGAATACGCAATATACTTTTTGTGTACTTTATTCTGTAAGCTTTTGGTAGCGAGACTGTCTGGCGTCATTTAGCCAATATAACTTCAACCCATGCCCATACCACACTACTTGACACTACCACCACACTATTCAGCACTATTGTTAGTAGTCTGTTATCAGCCCTCCGTAATTATTTCCTATTATTTTGTTGAAACTAATTCCACACTTTCCCATTCCTATCTATACACACCATCTAATTACTTTCCTATTTCCTAGGCTCCCGACTATAATCTCCCTTCCTGTGATCCATTTTTGTATGCAGATATAGTCTATGTTATACGTTTAGATAATATTCCAATAGTTTCAGTTTGTATGAATCGGTAAAAAAATTCCCTTTTTAATTATTCCAATTTTTAAGAGCGCAGTTTCGTGATAGATTTTGGTATCCATCGAAGATCGAAGTCATTGTCAAACATGTGGCCTCCGCTCATTCTAATTCTTACACGTGCTTAAGTTAAAACTACATTTACGATTACGACTCATCTGATAGCCATTCTTTGATAGTTTGATAGGCCCTACTTAATTGTGAGTTGTTTGTGCTGTGACGACGACAACTGTCATTCAGTGTATTGCTTTTGTATGGGTTGTGGGTCATTGCATTGACAGTGTGACCTGATTGTCCAGTTTTAGTTTTGGCGGAGTTGTGCGAACGAACATGCGTAAAAACATGTAGAGAAAAGACTGTGTGACTTGTACATTTTGTAAATTTGTCCATTTGTAAATAATGGAAGGAATTAAACTGTGTACCCGACAATTTGTCAGTATTGTCCGTGTCACTGTCACTACCACCTACGAAATTAATTGTGATTGAATGTTAAAAATGGATCAAAAGTTCTTGTGAAATACCTATGAAATTGTAAATTGAAGGAAAATGTCTATTCGAATCGGTTGGGTTCCTAGCGTTGGACCTGTCCCAGACAGACCAGGCCCTATTTTTGTTCAAATTGGAGGTTTCTGTAAACAAAACATTATTTTGCATCAGTTTAGCATATTGTATTGTCAGTTCTGTCAATATATAGTTGATAACAATCCAACTTTGATTGGTTTAATAAAGTTATTACTTTCAAATTGTTTCTGACGTATCTATAGTATTTAAACATAGTCATCATATAGTATAGTTACGTTTCTGCAGCTCGTATTTTTGTAAGCATGGTACAAGTATTTAAGATTTAGCCGTTTTCACTATAGTCAGTAGTCAGTGTACCCATTTAGCATTTGAATATTTTGAATGTATGTAGCTTTTGCAGCAGTCGACAGTATGCAGTAGCTGCTATAAAGCGGTTTTCTTTAGTCATTCGTAATTATATAGAATTTATATTTGCATATTGTAGGTTTTGAATTAAATTAGTACAATATGCAATATGTGTCGGTCGCTATTGACTGTCAGCTGTAGAATTTTGATTATTAGAGCTCGCTATTGGTATTGGTTGAAGACACATCGGATGTAGGAATTATGACACAAAGATTTAATTAGAAATGACGAGAAGTATATAGATGATAGCCTTTTAAACAGAATTATGGAAAATAAGAATGTTTTAATTCTAATTACAAATGAATTTCAGGTCCAGATGGAACTTTTACCGGTGGAGAGGAAGAGTCTTCCTTCGAACGAAGTGGGGACGATTCTCGTGTCCCTAGCATTTCACAGGTTTGACAATTCTTTTTCAAATTTTGTGTATTTAATTAATTAAAAAAATAGATAGAATCCAAAGTTTAGTTTTACGGTATAATTAAAGATTTACTAGACGTATTGATTTGGATATCGTCTATGAAGAACCAAAATTACCCATATCCAATTTAAGCTAGAATCAAAATGAGCTACGTCATAAAAACAAAATGAAAAACATGCGTAAAATGTTAATTAGGAGTTTTTCAAAACTGTAAAAATGTTCTATTTTCATGTTTTTCAACAATATAAAATGTCCTATTTGCATGTTTTTGAAAAGGTGCAAAATTTTCTAATCCCATGTTTTCCAAAAGGTGCAAAATGTTCTAATTTCATGTTTTTGAAAACTTGCAAAATGTTGTAATTTCACTTTTTCAAAAATGTTCAAAATGTTCTAATTACAAGTTTTCAAAAAGGTTCAAAATGTTTTAATTCCATGTGCTTGAAAAGTGCAAAATGTTGTATTTATTTGCTCTCACGACATATTTAAATATTTTAGTAGATAGTTATTATTGTTTTTAGCTAAAAATGGATATAGGTCATTTTGGTTCTTCACAGTAGATATGTTTTTTACATTATAAGAAATCATCTTACTTAACTAAAATAGAATACCTTAAAGTACAATTTCGAATTTCTGATTACATAATCTAACGATAGTATTTTTATTGCCATTATTAGGATTTGGGATCAACGAAGCCATTGATGAAATTAGTGATGAACCCTCGAGGGAATGTTCAAGACTGGCATACACTCAAGACCACAGGGATCTACAATGATCATGGAGCTTTATCACCAGAAATCTGTTTTGATCTAGTCAAGGATTTGCACTCTCCCAGCGGCAAGGGTAAATTACTATTTAATTATTTTAGTTATTATACTTTTGTTAGTCTAAACATACAGACGTATTGAGAGATTTTGTCATAGATTCATGAAAGCAGAACTAATAGCGCGCAGTTCCTGGTCCTGATAGTGAGTAGTGAGTCCTGAGGAATTAAGAAAGGCATATTATAAAACTGTTTTCCTTAGATCGTCTGTAAATTGTGAGTGCGAGTGTAGAGTTTCAGAAGTTGTAAGGATAAAAAAATTTAAATTACGACCAAGTTCCGGCTTCTTTCACACTTTTCCTACACTCGCTTGCTTACATAGTTAATAATTGGCATTTCATTTGACATGGTACGGTTGGCGTTGACGGTTGGGGCTGCCGCTGCCGGGCAGCCTTGCTAATATAATTTCGTGTTTTTTCTACTACTACGTGTCAGCAATTTCGTTTTTAAGACTGCTTTACAGCTATGTAGTTCGTCAGATGCGTCGGTATTTTATACATAAATTAAACTTCCTTTCCCTTACCATTCCCACATCTGTCTCATGAATTGCTTAGCATTTCTTCATCTGTCAGATTATGTTTTTCATTACGCCACAGTATTATAATATACTGAATCATGCTACAATAGGGCCCAGTAGTAGTAGGTTAGTTGATATACAGTAAATTTATTTTTGAAATTTGTATTGTTTTTAATCTAAAATTCGAAAGCTTTTCTATTTCAGGAGCGCAGCTGTTCGCCAAGCGCAGGAAGAAGTCTGAGAATTGGATAATTGACGAAACGAACGTCCGAAGGAGCTCTGTGGAGCTGGGTCCTTCACTAAATAATTTTTCAGCTTACCCAGACTCAAGGTCTGGACCAACGACGCCGAGAGCAAATAATAACGTCCCACCCACATCTTTCATTGACAGATCACGCGTCGAACATGCAAACAAGCTCAACCAGATACAAGTAATAACTCCTTTATTATTGTTCGTATCGATGTATTCCGTTGAATTTGAAGGTCACTATATTGAATAGAAGCTTCTCGAAATTCGTATGAATAATGATTAACGATGATGAAATGCTTCATTCTTTGTAATCAATCTTTTTTGTATGTATATTTCTATAGGAGCGTTTCGGACAACCCAAACTCCGAATGGTAAAGTCACCCTGGGAAGCTGCTCTTGAAACCGGGTCTGTAGAAACTGCTTTCGAAGAACTTACTAGGAAACCAACTCCAGTTTTAGAGAGCGTCGTCATAGCTGCTGAGCGAAAATTAGCACAAACACCATTGTAAGTAGACAGTCATAACGAAGCGATATCTTCCTTTAGTTTATTTTTTTGACATACAAGAATGTGAATTCGAAACTATAATTCAGTTGTTTTGTAACTTTCGATGTAAAATTTTACAATTTCATTTGCTTCCATATTCCTAGTTTCGATAGGGACCTACTGTACTAAAATACGTATCGCTTGTGAAGAACCAAAATGACCCATATCCAATTTAAGCTACTATTAAAAAGAGCTATGTCATAAAAACAAAAATGAGGAATATGCGTAAAATGTTAATTTAGAGTTTTTAAATGTATGGAATGTTCTAATTTACATGTTTTTAAAAAGTGTAAAATGTTCTATTTACATGTTTTTGAAAAGTGTAAAATGTTTTATTTACACGTTTTTGAAAAGTGTAAAATGTTCTATTTACATGTTTTGGAAAAGTGTCAATGGTCTATTTACATACTTTCTAAAAGTGCAAAATATTCTATTTAAATTCTTTAAGACATGCTTCAATATTTTTGTAGATAGTACATAATGTTTCTAGCTACAAATGGATATGGTTCATTTTGGTTCTTCACAGACGATATGTCCGTTTGGACATGACGATGATATCTATACATTTTTTAATATATATTCTCGCTTGTAATAAATTGAGCTGAAAAAAAAAGAAATCCCTTCAAGTTTAATACCTATTGTCTTTTAGGTCAACTGGACCGTTTGGCAGTACGCCATGGGCATCTGGTGACGTATACAAGCCGACAACACCCAAAAGTTGGGAGCCCTCAAAATGTAATTTTTTCTGTACTATTATTCCTACATATATGCTTACCACTAAAAAAAATACTTTATGAATGTACATACATAATTTCGCTTACATTGATCTTGGTCTTGGTATCGCGGTATTGGTCACACCATCCACCAAGCGTACAGTAGTTATTATTATACTGCGTGTTGAGTGTTATAACTAAATTAAATGCTGGAACCCATTTTAATTATTGCCTCTATACTTTCTGTTCTACTCTATAAACACAGAAATATTCGTTAATTTTGTGTAAAATAAAAAGGTTTTATTTTTTTTAAAGAATTCTTTCTTCTTGCTATAAAAATTCCTTTAATTACTATATGCGTATTTTGTGGGCTTCTAGCTGTAATTATGTATTTGCCTCTATTGCTTTCGTGCAGCCATACATTATATTAGGTTAGTTCTAAAGTTTCAGAGAAATTCATGCACAAAATTAAAAATTTATTTTACCTTTAAAATGAAACCAAAATTTCAAAAAACAAAATTTGACGCTACTCTTAAAAAATGCCTACAAGTATGTTTGAGACTTATTAGTATAATATTATAGTATAATAACTTGCAGCACAGCAACAACAACAACAAAAAACGCTATAAGCTTTTTTCTAGCTTCCAAAATAACTTATTGATTTCTTTTTGTTTGTTTTTTTGTTTCTTGGGTAAATTGCAGTCGCAGAGAGCTCTGCTTCTACTACTTCTGCTACCACCTTTGATAGCCTCTACTCTACTAACACAGAGTTTTTGAGTGAGTCCAGCAGTTATGAGAAAATGATCTCATCAACCTCTGGAAGCGTGAGTGCTTATCAACAGCAACAACAACAGCAGCAGCCAAGTGTTGGCTATTCAGCCGGAGGCCGCAGTGTTCCTCCACCATGGGAACAACAACCACAACAACAGCGACCAGCTCCAGCTCTTCAATCACCGCAAGGTGGGCAATTTAGATCAAGAACCCCCACCCCCGTCTCTCAAAGAGCTTTTGTGCCATTACCAACTCGGGGTGCGTCCGCCTCACCCACCCGTGCCCCTGCACCATCCAGCTTCCCTAACTATCATCATAATCCACCACAACCACATCACTACCAACAACAACAGCAACAGCAGGCACAGCAGATACAACAACAAAAGCAGCAGTTTTTGCAACAACAACAACAACAACAGCCCAAGCCGATTTTGAAGCAACATTTGGACATGTCGCCAGGTGCTGGTGCTGGTGCTGGTCATGATGCGAATCGTGGAAAGTCTGTGAGTTTCGTGCCGGAGGACTACGCCGTGACGGACTTTGATGAAGAGGACACCGTCATTATCGTTCCACAAACTTTTGAAGGCAAACGTAAATTTTTTGAAGCTTGGGAACAGAGTCAGTCGGAACATGGAAGCATCGTCTGCAATAAGAATCTTACTAATACTAATAGATATTTTCCATATAGTCGCTCTGCCGCCGTGATTTCCCCCAGTCACGGAGGTGGTGTTGGTGGTAGTGGTGGTGGTAGTGGTAATCGCCCAGGTCCGGGTGTAACTTATGGATCTGACCAAAGACTAACCCAACAACAACAACAACAATTAGTACTCCAACAACTGCAACTACAACAACAGCAAAAATCACAACAGCAACAGACGCTGACTAATAACTATAGCAATAACAGTAGTGGTCAAGGTCAATTCAATAATAACCAAAGTAGTTGTTCTGATAACCAGCAAGGTAAAAACTACTACGTAGCCGAGACAGGGAATTTACAGCATCGAAATTTTGAGCCCGCTTCAGCTTCTGCTTCTACTACTACTAGCAATACGTCAGCCTACTCTCTTGACTATCGTGACTGTTATGATCAATATGGTGTCAGCTTGAGCTCGAGTAATCATTTAGGAGGCTAGTGGATTTTATTTTTTGATAATTACTTCAACATTTTTTATCATTGCGCATTGCATGGCATGACATAGCTTAGCTTAGTGTGGTATGGATTTTGCCTCTTTCTCCAACTGCTCAATTTTTCTGGTGCCATTTCCATTTGTTTACTTATAGAGCTATTTCGACCTATAATCAATCTGCTTTTTCTTGCTTCGCTAATCGATCTTCGTTAACGTAGACAAATATTTTTTGAATTCATTTTGTGTTGATATTAGGCGCGCTTAGTACAGCCGATGTGTAAGTGCATGGATATGGATATCGTTTGTGAAAAATGAAAAATGAAAATGACCCATACACACCCTACAAAAAAATTAAAATATCGCGATTCTGAATGCATTTAAATAGAACATTTAGTACTTTTTTGAAACACGTAAATTAAATATTTTGCACTTTTTAGAAACACCTAAATAAATAAAAAATTTAAAACTTTTTTAAACACGTAAATAGAATATCTTGCACCTTTTAAAAACACGTAAATAGAATATTTTGCAGTTTTTAAAAACACGTAAAATAGAACATTCTTCATTTTTCAAAAAGTATGAACATGAAACATTTTAATATTTTTAAGAACTTGTTACATTTTATATTAATGTTGTACTATCTCATTTAGTATTGTTTTGAAATCGTACATTTTAATTCTGGCGTAAATTGGAAATGGGTCATTGTGATTTTTCACAGATGATATATATCTCTATAAAATGTGGATTACCGTTTTTTTTACATCGTTAACGAATTATAATTTTGGAAGGAAATTCGAACCTCAGTAATTCTTTCAATATTTAGAGAAGCTCGTCAATAGTTGATTTAGGAACTGGCTAAATCGATTTTCATCCAAATCACCCGGAGAATTCACATTCAATTTAGCGTGGTGTTAAATCCATCCGTGCCGGTGCCGGGTGCCGGGTGCCGGTGCCGTTGCTTGATCGGTACTCGCACCCATATCTCGAGTTTAATGTGTGGTATATGTTATTGAACGGCACCAACTCGTCGTAAGTAGAACCAATCTCCTTGTTGACATGTAAGTGACTTCATGATGGATGCGTGTGTCATTATAGACTCTGCTGGTTTGGAGTGAAAATCGATGTAGCATCTTCGTTGAAAAATTTCACAACCTAAAAAGTGTTCTATAGCTATAGAATATTGACTGTATTTTTAGTTTTTTCGAACAGTTGCATTTAGTATAGGTGTATAGTTTTTTTTATTCTAGTGTTGGTTGAAATATTAACAGGCCATTCATGTGGCTTTGCTGACACATAGATGAAGGATGGGGAAGGAGATGGATTTGTGTTATTATGTGGCGTGTTTGTTCAGAGCGTAAACATTCCTCTCCGGATACACTTGAAATCCTTAGCGTGTACAACAACATCCTGTAATTTGTAATTTAATAATAACTCGTGATATTCATCCATGCCTTCACATAGGGAACTGCTAGTTTTTCTATAGGTAGGTACCTAGGTAGGTGTTGCAGAACGAAGCATGGATATAGGTAGGAAAAATTGAATTCATTCAACTTTAGTTACTACAAGGGTCAAGTCAAGGTTTTCACTTGTCTCATGTCTTTAAACCCAAGAAACATTTGCACATTTGTAAAAATATTACAAGTGACAGTGACAGGGGCAATATTATATAGTCACACTGACTTGAAGTACAATTCATAGAATAGAAAAGGAAAAGATTAATTTTTGGAACGTTTCCTATATATAGGAAACGGATTTTTGTAAGGTAACGGTAACGGAAGTCAAAATGACACGAAATTTCCGCTACAGATCTTAAAGCTTCCAGGACTTTCTGAATCTGAATGGCATGACTGAATCCTAGCCAAGAAAATCATAAGGCTTTCAGATTCTAAATAGGAATGATTGATTTTCTTTTTCTTTGCAATATTTTTTGTGCGTCATATTTCCATTTCTCAGACAGTGCAGTAGTAGTATCACTTTTGGTTTTAATGAATTATTTTCCTTGGGTTCGTGTCAGTATCTGCCTTCGTCTGCTGTGCTGCTTAATGAACTTTGCAATAATAGAAAATATCTGTGTAGTTACTTGCAAATAATTATGCCTTGGATTTTTACACCTTTGTTTGAATGTTTCGTTGTGGATGTGACGTGTTTTTAGTTGTTCGCTTGTTTTTTTGTTACGTGTGTTTCTGGAATAATTACATCGTTACCGATACCATGTATTTTTATTTTTGCCATGTTTTACTAATTCGTTTTTTTGTGTGTGTACAAAGTGTCAGTTACATTGCTAGTAGGAATTTTGTAATCCCCACCCCCAGGAAATTAAAGATGTCTTCACGAATTCATAATTTAACAAGTTGCACCTCCCCCACCTATCTATATACCACTTGTGCACATTACGGTCTATATATACCTATATATAACGATAATTACCCGCCAGCGGATGTAGATCGATTCCGATGCCGATGCCGAATGGTTATGATTCTGCTGGTCATATAAGATTTGATATTGGAGATGTTTGCGCGTGATTTTTGAACCCTTCCGATTTTCCGATTGATTTTCTGACCAAATCTATTATTTAACTTTTTCCAAAATTCGTTTTTGATAATTTTTTGACTTGGTAGTAAGTAAGAATTAATTAAAAATTGATTTTTGTACAGTACCGAGTACCAAGCAGACTGCCTTATCCTGTACCTATACCTATAGCATGTTATATAATTAATGAATGCCGTAAATAGTATGATAATTGTGCCATTTAATTCGAATCAATTCCAGGTTACTCGTCAGCAGACGCACAGTTTCCTCCACCTCAGTCCGAGCAGGTGTTGAGACGACAGCCTAGCCAGAGTCAACAACAACAGCAGCAGCAACAACAATTCCAACGTTTATCTGGAGCTGAATTTGGAAATTACAATACAGCTCCTCGTGGATTTGCTTATGGACGAAGTGTCTACAGACCTGTCATGTTTTCTAATGTGTCTTGAATACATACTTAAAATAATTGAACTACAGGGGAAAGATGGTTAGGGGGGGGGATGCGACTTTTTGAGTTTGGGCCACACGTATCATACAAATAATAAGATAATTTATTATTAAAATTAAATCAACACGACATTATGGATACTGATAAGAAACAAGGATATAAATTGGGTGTAATGCTAATTTACATACATTTTACTCATGTGCTATATGACAGAAGTGCCTTATAATTAGCGATGTTAGCGTTAATTGTCAACCTAATAAATACGTAAAAAAATGTATTATTTAACTAGTAAGAGAAGAAATTAAAATCCCAATATGGATATCTACACAGTATATGTAGCCCTGTAATTTATTCACTGTATTAATTAATTATATATATATATACGTTACATATAAAAAATATGATACAGTAACTTATGGAGCATTAAAAGGAATACGATATGTTAACCCTGTAAACCGTGTTGTTAATAATAATGTGAGAAAATAGAAGAAGGGAATTATCCGTTAACATCTTAATTATCTATACGTATGGTTTGAGACATTCAGCGTAAAAGTTATATTGAAAAAATAATAATATTATAATGTATATGTACTGTATTTAACTAATTTACAATAGGGGGGTCAAACATTGTTGCAAAGAAAGAAGAGAAGGAAAAGAAAATGAATTTATTTGATCAAGTTAAAATAAAATAATTATAACTACAATAATTGTATCATCTACTTAATAGAAATTAGTCAAAGAAATTTACCCATGTTACATTACCTGACTACGTCAACAATACTGATACTGTTACCGTTACCGTTAATGATATGTAGATGTACATGTAAATATATAATTATTTAGAATAAATTAATTAGAGTTGATTTTAGATATTTTACAGATATTTATCCATACTGACAATGCATGACCCTGACAATTTGTCAGGGTCATGATGCTCCAACACCGTCATAGTAATTAAGTAGCGGCCATTTAACTAGGATCTAATAGTTTTAAGTTTGAATCAAGCAGCAAAAAAAAGTTTAGAGTATGGCTTTAAGTTATAAATAATTCATCGACATCGACATCGATCACTTTTTCGGTTTTCCGTTCTACAATTATTATTTATCAATTCAATTTATCTTATTTATTATTCTCAATGCTATATACCCTGGCCTAGATAATGATTTGAGAATTTTCAAAACCAAAACTCCACGTAAATACAATAAGTTCACATTATCTCGATATAAATATAATAACTCTGTTACCAACGAATACTTCCGACGACGAATGAGATATATAATACACACTACACATTAATTATTTCAAGTACATTTCATGAAGTACTACTGCCTGACCTTTTGTTGAGATTCTTGATGGAATTTCCAATTTCTGTTTCAACCTGACCTGAAAACCTAGGAATGTACCCAAACAAATTGTCTCACTGTTTGAATGGGACATTTTGAACCGTGGAAATTCCATCATAAATCCTACAATGTCATTCTCATTTTCATTAAAAAAAATATTTTAAAAAAATTAGACCCATCTTTGATTTTCACTGCCAATAATATTATACGCTCAACAAGAATGGTTGAAGAACCAGGTCATAAACATAATTAATATGCATTAGATACAAGCCCAAGACACAATGCAAGAAATAATGTTAGACATAATCCATACTTAAAATTATTGGCTTCAAGGTCAAGTTCTGACAATTGTGTAGTATAATTCATACACTATTTTATTGTAAGTTAAATAGTACTTACGTATGGACCAAAGAAACTATTATGTTAACAGTCATCTGAGCTCTCTGTCAATTAATTTATTGTGCGAATAAAATCTACTAAGCTATCCTCAAGAATGCATGTTTTGAACTGAATTCATCATTTCCATCCAAATGCTATTGCATGACTAATTAATAAAATAATTAATGAATAGCTGTAGCGTGTGGAGTTTCGGCATTTTGATGGGTACTACATAGAACTGTTATATTATATATTATTATTATTATTATTGAATTAAAAATAGATAAAATACAATAGCTCTCACAAAACAAAACTCCTGTGTTGAATATCTATCTCAAGGAAGAAACCAGTTTTAGTAAATTAAACTTACAAGATTATCTTTGTCGTCGGAAGATGATATGAAATTTTACAACTTTGCCTTTTCCTCTGAGTGTAAATTAATTACAAAGGTACAAAAGGTTATACAATTAATATTCTAGGTAAATTAAATTTGAACGAGGTCCTCCAATATAATTTCACTAATAATTGGAATTGGATCCAACGTAATTGAGGCATGTGGATCTAAAATCAGAGTTTTAATATTTTCATAAACGATCCGTTTAAACATTATACAATTAATATTGCTCTGGCTTTTAACTTCCCTACGCGGTGCTTCTCGTGTCCTGGGACGTTCATTTGATTGTGTGAGATCCTGGAACCCTCCGAGATCAAATCCCCTTTCAAAAGAACTTGCTGCTTCTGATTCTGGTTCGACTTCCTCACCTGAGCCCCCAATACTAATTTCAGTCCTAAGACTAGCACTAACACAAGCAGCTACATCTCTGGCACTTGGAGTTCCAAACTGGTATTTAATTTCTAGCTTTTCTTGCTCCGCTCTTTCGTCTATTAAATTCTGAATTTCATCGCCTAATGCCTTAATGTTGACAATTTGAAAAAGAAGTTTGGGAAACATTTTGGATTTGTGAACTGTATAGTGCATAATATGGGTGTACTCTCTTAGAAGGTCCGAAAATCTTTCACGATGTTTATCAATTGTGGGTGAATTATTTAAACCTTTGCGATCAGAATCGAAAAATACAATAACCAGAAGAATAACTAATTTGTTGCTATCTGCCTTCAACTTTTCAAAGTTGGAGTAAAGCCATAACCATTTTTCATTAAAAATGTGAGCTAGCTCTGGTATAAGGAGTTTTTTAAAAAACTCGATAGGATTCGTGGTTTCGTTGACTCTATAAAGACGAGCTTGAACAGCAAAAATTAACCACATTTCAATGAATCCCTGAGAAATCAGATTGATCTAATCTGCTTGAGGTAACTCTATGCCTCGTGACACTATCAAAACAAAAAGAACTATCCGCCGAAGAGTACTTATAACAATTTCATTTATATTTGAGGATGTATTACTTTGCGGGTCCAGATTTGAAATCAAGCTGTCAGGAAATTCATGTTTGGCTTTGTTGAGTGCTTCCTGAAGCTCCTGCATCAGTGTTCTATTTTCTGCAGACAACTCTGTCGGGTTACTGAAATATATAAACAAATAGATTCATTATGCAACTTAATTTGCGTGAAATGTATTACTTTTGAGACCTCATTTTTAATTCACGTTTTTTGAAAAATAAAAATTCAAATTTAGCAATTTTCAGAAAGTAAGTTTTAGACAAAAGTATGAGAATCACAAAACTGCAAGTTTCATTAAAATTGGAAACAAGCTGTGGAAGTTACAGGGCGGCAAAGTTTTAAAAAACAGATTTTTTAAATTTTGGCGGGCGGCTGTTGTAGCGCCGCGTTAAATGCACTCGAGTTACTACACTTTCCCAGGATATGTTTTTATTTCAGACCGTATGGAAAAATAGTAAGTGATTTGCTTGTTAGACCTTTCTTTTGAATTTTTTAATATTAATAAAGTCAATTTAACTACCTAGGTAGGTTTATCACACGATATTCATGGGAAATAGAGGATTATAGTAGTACCTTTGGACCCATTTTGGATTCATGCCTATATCAAGGCACTTCTGAAATCTGCAGAGCTGACACCTGCTTCGGCTATCTAGTGTTATTTCACATTTCACATAAGTTACTGGCACACTACAGATAAACTGTGCATGGTGATCTTCTTTTACTGCGCGATTAAAAAACATTTTGCAACTATTGCAACAGGTGCCTCCATAATGGTTACTCATGGCCACATCTCCACAAACTAAGCACATCTAAACAAACATACCGTGATTACGGCATTAATTAATTATAGGGATTCTATTGATTGAATTTAATTTTTGTCTATGAAGTGTGCAAAGGTTCCAATGAATGAATTAATTAATTATCACATGAAAATTACCAAAATGTCCTTTTTCTTTCTTGATCGGCCAGACCCTGACATTTCTTGCCCCTCCATCTTTTTGAGACCACACTTTTAATTTTTACTTTAAAAATACTTATGAAAATAAAGTTAAAATCAGCGATGCTCACAAATCTTTACTATGTCAATAATACTCATGGATTCAAGATTGGTAACTGTATGCCAATTTAAAAATACTTATAAAATTGACACTGTGTTGAAAACAAATTCAATATTATTTAATCACTTATTGTTTTTAGTTTTTTAGCTTTTTGCTGATTGTCTAGTTAGTAGTAGGAGCAATTCATACAGTGATGAGTTCTGAATTGAATTAGTTGAGTTTTCTACTGCTAGGTCATCAGCCAGGCTGGGCACTTTACAGTCCCCAGACTTTCATGGCATTATATTGGGCCACTTTTGCTTTTCTCGGCAAATTACTTTTGCTGGCAAAACAGTGGAAATAAGGATTGGCCTTTTATAAGCCCAATAAGTCTTTTGAGCGCATTGGTAAAACAAGGGTAACTCTATTGGTATTTTCTTGGCCCGTCTGTGTATGGTTCGGTTAATAAATTGTATTTTACGCTAAGTGCAAAAATTCGTGGTAAATAAATGGGCCTTTCTTGGCCCACGTTAGCCGTGCTCACGATCCTCCTACAACCATCGCACATGCGTGTTCACTTCAATATAGAAGGAGTTGAAGGGGTAGGAGGAGCATTGAGAAGTGGAAAACTTCAAACTCGTTGCCTTCACCTCGGCGTGTGAGTGACACACACAAACAGTGTGTAATATGCAGCAAAGAACTCACAGTTAAACTTCCATTCGGTAGTGTTGTACGTCTGTCTGACAATGACAATGGCGCCCGGCGTCTGGTGACTTTTACTGTGGGATTCTGAAACTTTTACCTAATTACTCACACTTTACAATTATTACTAAATGTTTAAATTGATCACAAAAGTGTAATAATTAATTAAGTGCACTAGTTATTTCTACATCAGTTTCAGTTAGCTCATAACGCATACAGTTTACGAGTGCTAAAATAATTCAAAGTTTTGTTGCTAGTTTTTTACGATTGTATGTGTATTGTAGTAATGTACAAGTTTGATTTTTTGTCTAGCTAGTAAGAAATGTAACAGTTCTAAAGTGGTGACACATCTGTAGTTCTGATTTAAGTAATTACTCATTGCCATTGAATACTTACAATAGTTAACAAAGGTCACTCGAATTAGTTAAGACTACAGAAGTTCTCCGATTATTCAATAGTGGAATGTTGTAGTAGTATGTATGCGAAATGTATTTTGTGGCTTCATTTGAATCGAATTACAAAACCCAAAGCAATACATTATTGAACGCTACACTGCTACAGTCATGGAAATTGTTTTAAAATAAATAAAATGATTCACCTAATGCATTGAAAAATAAATAAATTGTCTGTTGTGTTTGATGTGGTAATTGTACATTATGTCATTCTAAAATTGTGCACTTTCTTATGTCACGGTGTTTTAGTCAACGTGTTGCAATAAATAAGTTAATTGGAAAAGTGATTAGCATTGGCTAGTGACGGTAATTTCCGTTAAATTACTTGCATAAATATACTAGTACCGGGTGCATATAATAGAGTTACCGGCAAATTAGGGGCATGTTAGTGGCGAATAATAGGTTAAATATTGGCATTTACTATGAAAGCCATGCGTTAACTAGTGGCGATTTGTTGGTTAAAACTCGGCAAAGTCTGAGTTGTCGCTCAAGGGCCGATATTTCGCCACTGGAAAAGAGATATCGGACCCTAGTTTTGCCAACGCTTAGCCGTGAAAAAAATGCCAAGACTGGGCCACGATGAAATTGTGGACTGGGGCTCTTTCGTAATAAGAAGGTAACAAGATGCTCAAGTCCTCCTAAAATTATTACTTTTTGTTGGAAGCGAGTCTTTGTAAATACTAATCCATATACTACCAACGAATATGTATCGCTGTTACATTATTCTAAATTGTACATATATACATATAACGTCGTCAGTGAAGAATCAAAATAACCTAACTTCAATTTATATGAGCCTCAATAAGCCTTTTCTTAGAGTGCAAAATGTTTCAAATATTTACAAGCTATATGAACGGGCTAAAAGTTACATTCACAGAATTTTATATATTTAAAGTAGGTACTCCAGCTACAAATTCCTAACAAATGCAAAATAATTAAAGTTGAAAAGCGCAAATTATCTAGTTGTGTACATCGTTTAAAAAAGTGCAAACTTTTCTGTTTAGGTGCATTCTTTTGAAAGTGCAAACCATTCTTTTTTTATGTTTTTGAAAAGTCCAAAATGCCTATTTATATGTTTTTGAATACTGCAGACTGTTCTATACACATTTTCTTAAAGTGCAAAAAGTTATATTTACACGCAATTAAAAGTGTAAAACGTTTAACTACATGTTTTCTAAATGTGCAAAATGTTCTGTTTACAAGTTTGTGAGAGGGTTAACAACATGTTCAATTTTCGATTTTTAAAACTACAAGTTGCTTCATATATACATGATTTTGAAAAGTGCAAAGTTTTATTTTTAGGTGGTTTTGAAACGTTTTTCGCTCATATAGTTTCAAAACGTGATCATTACCCTATATTCCGATTTATTATATAATAAGGCAAAATGTTCTATTTACATGTTTTTGATCATTGCTAAAAGAACTGTATTCGCCTGCTTTGTATAAGAGCAGGCGAATAACAGTTGCATTGAAATGTTTTTGAAAATTGCAATTTGTACTACATATAATTAATAGTTTTTGATAAGTGCTAAATATTTTTACATTTTAACAATTCAATTTTTGTTTTGCAGATGTTGTATTTTATTTTAGCTAAACATATGAAAATGGGCAATTTTGAGTCTTTAATGACTGTTAACGTAATTAGTCATGATTTTGATATACATTACTAATTAGGGCACACGCTATACACTATTTTTAAGCTATTGAAAAATAAAAAACCAGTTAAAAAGCGAAATACAAAAATACATAGTATCATATTATAATGTGTATACAAGAAATTTAAAATCATTATAACTTCAGGTTTTGAAATTTTATGCTAGTATTATAGATACTAAATAGTTGAGTTAAGGATGATTTCGACCCCTCACCCCCTCTCTATGCGTTGATGTTGAGTCATTCCAAACTGTTTCTGTAGATGATACTGATATTTATTTACATTATTTTACATTCTTATGAATTCTTATATGACCGTAATGCCAATTTTAATATTACCAATAATGAAATATTTATACAATAAAAAATTGTACTGTAAAAGCATGCGTTTCAAATGTGTTGTTTCGTTTTATTTATAAATGGGTTTAGAGTTTAGAAGCCTGTTCCAGTTCCAGTGGTTTGTTTCAGTGAAATGATTATAATATAATCCCCAAATCCTGCTAATGCAATGGTGAACAGTTCATAATATGCATATTGCAGCACGGTAACAATGAACTTACGGTGAGCCCTTTAAGGAAGCCTCATGGTGCTATATAATTAGCACTAAATATAAATGTCGGTGAGTCATAGATAAATACTATAGAATTCGTCTTTTAAAACACTTGTATTTGCTCAAAATATTAAAGCGAAGTAAAATTAAATGAAAGTATTGGAAGTAGGTCAAGTACAGTCCGCTTGAGTAAGTACATAGTTATTTCAGTCAATAATGGTCAGGAGTGGGGAAGCAGCGGGGGATCTTGTACCCTTTTGTCTACATACTAAAAGTATATGCCTATTAGTTCCTTAGGCAAAAGCAAATCGTCGGTGAAGAGCCATTCTGTCGTAAGTCCAGTGCACGGCTAAAATAATTCTGTCGCAAGTCCATTCAATTCGTGTATAGCTACTGTCGAGGTCGCATCTGCGTTATCGTATGCATTAGAAGGGGGTGGTATTTTACTAAGTGTAGTGTAATCATGACGTCTACTTAGGGGTCGTCCACGAAAGATTTATTAAAAATTCCATTTCCAGAACATATTGCACTTTTAAAAAACACTTTTTGAAAATTTACATGCTTTTCAAAAGTGCAAAATGTTCTATTTATATGATTTTGAAAAGCGTAAAATGTCTTTCGAAAGTGCGTAAAATGATTTAATTACTTGTTTTTCAAAATTTTTCAAATGTTCTATTTATATGTTTTTGAAATGTGTAAAATGTCTGTTTAAATTTAGTTTAAATTATAAAATGTTCTTTTTACATGTTTTTCAAAATCTCAAAATGTTCTGGAAATTGAATTTGTATTACGTCTTTTGTGGACGAACCTACAAGTGTACGTCATGAGTACGATACAATCAGTAACATAATTTATATAACTACCCTACATAATGTGTAGAACAACGCGGAAGCGACCTCGACAGTAGCTACCAATCGTATGGACTTACGACAGAATGATTCTTCACCGACGAAAAAGGAAAAATATTTAAACTGTAATTAGGTTGTTGTGTGCTTGATGCTTCGACAAGCAAATGCTGGAATGTAATTTTTTAATACTATATAGACACATGCTATATAAAAAGTATTATCATTACGGTATGAAGCATATAGTATATGCTATAGCTCTATGCACTTACATGATTCCTATTTTAATTCATATGAACTGTTAATACCATTAGGTAGACCGAGTTTTCGAGTTCACGTACCCACTATAAACATCCTAATATAACTCGTAAGAGTTCATTTCCATTGTGTAGGTGCACTATGGAAGTGGAAGGTGGAGAGCGGGCAGGTCCGTGTGCAGTGATTAATAGTTATTGACTAGAATCACTTTGATTTTAATATAATATAATTACGTTTTTCCTTTAATGGGGCCACAAATCCCGCTTTTTAAAACTCAAACTGTGTACCAATAATAATCGCAGTCAAAATCTCAAAATTCAAATCATACAAAAGTGACAAAGTATTTAATTTAGTAGCGGAATTATAAAAGTGTAAGTATTTTTATTGCTTTAAAAAACATCAATTTCCTCAAGGCATTTTTACCTAAAGCATTTTTCGTGGAGACATTACATATAAAAGCATTTAGGAAAACCATCGCGTGCGTGACAGTTGCTTTGTTACGGCGAAAACAAAATATTGGGCCAAGATCCATGGAATTCAATATGTAGTAAATTGACGAACAAATTCAAACAGCCTAATTTTTCTGTTAAGACGTAATTGCATTGTTCAACTTACAATCAAAACAGCAATTTTAAATTGGCAATTTATGAAATTTATTTACACATAATATAGTATAACTATGGACACAGAAATAATTACGGACGAAGAAAAAAACCTCGATTGGCCATCAAAAAGAATCAAATTTGAGTCTGAACCTGGACGAAATTTTACAATTCAAATTCAGGATACTAAACATGTGGAAGACCCAAATGATATCAGATCCGATCCTAACGCTGCATCAAATTTACTTGTTCCTCCTGAAAAAATCGTTTTTTTAATTGATCATGTACGTCAAGTGGGCAAGAATCAATATGAGTTTTTAATTTTACCATTTTATTTAAATATTATAATACAATTCGTCGGTGAAGAGTCATTCTGTCTTCAGTCCAGTGCACGGCTAAAATCATTCTGTCGCAAGTGCATACTATTCTTAAAGTCATTCTGCCAATTCAATTGGTAGCTGCTGCCGAGGTCGCTTCCGCGATTTCATTTGCATTAGGTGGGAGTAATATGTTACTAACTGTATTGTACTCATGACGTACACTTAGGGGTCGTCCACAAAACACGTAATGTTACTGACTGTGTTGTACTCATTACATTACGTATACTTAGGGGTCGTCCACAAAAGACGTAATAAAAATTCCATTACCAGAACATTTTGTACTTTTCAAAAACACTTTCTAAAAGTGCAAAAAGTTCTACTTAAATGCTTTTTAAAAGCGCAAAATTTTCTATTTACAAGCTTTTTAAAAATGCAAAATGTTCTAATTGCATGTTTTTCAAAAGTGCGAAGTGTTCTGGAAATGGAATTTTTATTACCTACGTTTTTTGTGGATGACCACTAAGTGTACGTCCTGGGCACAACACATTCATCAACATCTCACCCCCACCTAATGCACAGGACAGCGCGGAAGCGACCCCCACAACAGCTACCAATTAAATGAACTTGAGACTGAGACGGAATGACTTTAAGAATTGTATGGACTTAAGACAGAATGACTCTTCCCCGACGAAATATGAGTACCTGAGTGGCGAGGCAAAGTTTAAAAAATTTCAAATTTTAAAACTTTGCCGCCCTGTAGCTTCTACAATTCTGAACCGATTTCTTTTTCAGATTTTGAGGCCATAATCTAAATATTTAATTCAGGATGCTTGAAAATTTGAAAATTTATTTTTTTTTGAAAAAATTGGTTAAAAACACTGGGCCTAAAAAATAGAAGCTTCCTAGATTTTTTGGAAACAAACGCTTTTATTTGTTTTTGAATCGGAGCTTATACCACTGCACATTATGTATGTAAATTGAAAGGAATTATAATAATTACTGTTTTGCTTTCAGGATTTGATTTAGAAAAATATTGATTTGCTCTTAGAAAATATTCAAAAGTTGTAGATTTAGTTCTTTCATAACGATATGTATGATTCTACTAAACCTGGCCAAGACTGACAGTTTTTAAGAACAAACTTGTTAAACAAACTCCTAAAATATGTATTTTTTTCTTTTACGTTTCAGCTCATGGAATTAGTATTTTCATTATTGGACGAGGCAACTTTATTTCGCTGTCGTCTTGTACATTCACGTTGGGCTTTCTTTGGGGCTATGGAACTGCAAAAAATGGTACACCTTAAATTAAGTGAATTTTCGTTGTGCAATTTTACTTACAATCAACAAAGGGACGCTGAAATTCCTCACGGTTCAATCCCATATCTCACAAGTCTTATGCAGAACTCTAAGCAGTTTCCCTGTGTATCCTTCAAAATTAAAATCACTTGGATGAACAAAGAACTGGTGGAAAAATTTCTTGACCTACATGGAGCCTACGTGAAAAAGTTTCATTTAATTGCAAATTTAACATTTGGATATCTGAAAATGCTACTCAGCAAATTACCCAACTTAAAACATTTAGTGTTAGATGTCAGTTTTATGTCTTTAGCTCAAGCGAAAAACCCATTTAGGAATGAATCTATTCTTGTATGTTATTTAGCTGCTAGTATTAATTCAACAAGTTCACAGAATGACATCGACATAGATACAAAATCAGTTTCACAAAACAATAATTATTGTACTAAACACTGTGACCAGAATCTTAAGGTTTTAGAAATTGTGGGGTCCAGTAAATTAAATTTTTCTGACAAAATTTTCTTCAAAATTTGGGGCTTTCGGTTAAAAACTCTGACACGTATGACAATTCCACCCCAAATTCTATACCAGGTTCTTGTGAAGCGAGGCGTGGATCAGCTTTGCCTCCTACGAAAACTCCAAGTAGGGATTAACATTGCCAACTCGGAATTGCTAAATCTCCTTGCTGATCTTAGTGCGGAAAACCTGAGTCACGTCAAAGAGCTGGATTTGACAAATTCTGAGCATTTAACTACGAAAAAGAAGCGGACGTTAATAAGACTCCTCAAAGTGTCTCCTCAAGCACAAAACTCGGTTTCGAAAATCCTTGAGCACGTCGCTGGGAACTGTGAAATTCTCAAGTTGCCACAGTTTGGCCATTTAAACCAAATTGTGATCCCTGCAATGCCTAAAGTAACACAACTTCAACTTGAGTATCGTCTAATACCTGGAATTTCTCTAGATTTTTTTCCGCATCCTAGGGATGGGATTTCAGGAGTGAGATTCGGAAACATGTTTCCAAACCTGAAAAATTTATTTTTCAAATGGATCAGCACTATTCTTGCTAATGCGTACTTTTACTTTCAAAATATACGGCCTGACGACCACAAATCTAATGTAGAAAAGGTTTACATTGAAGGGGACTGCTCCTGCGACATGAACAAGAACAGGAACAACCCACTAAATGAATATACTGCGTTTTACAATTTTTTTCAAAAACTTTTCCCAGATGCGGATTTTATTAATAATACAAGACGTCGCCACCCTTACTAAACTCTTCAAGAATATGAATATTAGTATGTTAGCTTGTTGTAGCCAAAAGTTAAACGTTTCGTTAAACGAATAGTTTTTGTATCTTGTTTTTTAAATATAATAATTATGTAGTAAGTAGTCTGTGATTTCAAGATGGATCTAATTAATTATGTACTGCAATCATGATTTTGCAAATAATTAAGTATTTTTAATTGCCAACAACGAATTTATGTTATGCCTTTAACAATCATTTTTTATTGTTTATTAAAATGTATGTTAAATGTTAAGGGGTAGTGTTTTTTAGTTGTTGTATTTATGTTAGAAAAGAACAATCTAGTTGTTACATTTTGCTCCTGAATAAATTTATCGTACAACGAAAAATGGTTACTGCTGAACTATCAAAGTTTTGTCAACTATTTTTTTAGTGTATCGTGTTTAATGTCAGAATATCATATAGCTTTATGCAATTTTTGTGGTCATAACATTGTAAATAAACTATATATCAACGGCTATGGCCAGACAGACGAATTGATTTTGGACAGCAATTTGGTTTCATACGAAAACTCCTATTTACATTATATTGATTGGTTTCTTTCTTTGGTAAAGCAAATTGTTGTATTAACACGTTTTGAAAAAATGTTCATTTTACTTGATTCATAAAAGTGCTTTATGTTGTTTTTACATGTTATGAAAAAAGTCATAAATGTTTTATTCTCATGTTTTTTAAATGTACAAAACAATTTATTTCCATGTCTTTGAATAGTCAAAATATTCGTTTTAACTAATTTTTGAAAATGAAAAATGTTCCATTTTCATGTTTTTGAGAAGTGCAAAATGTTTTATTAGTATGTTTTTGAAATGTACAAAACAATTTATTTCCATGTTTTTGTAGAGTCAAAATATTCTTGTTAGCTACTTTTTAAAACTGCAAAATGTTCTATTTACATGTTTTTTTGTTAAAATTCAAGCAGCGTAGGCTGCCCAAAGCAAAGGTTGCATTATCCGGCCCTGTCAATGGCTATTGAAGCTACTTGCAAAATATTAGAATAAAATTAAAATATTAAAAATAAATTTTAAATGTGCACTTTAATAATTCTGGTCACATTATTTAAATTGGTTACATTTTTGAAAAAATTAGGACTTTTAACGTATACATACATATGATAATTCGTTCTTTTAAACCGTACGGTTAAGTCTGTCATATAAATAGCTAGTCCACTGCATAATATATTAAAAAATGCACTAAATATCCTTGTCAATCTCGCTCCAGCTTACAACAGCTGGAGAAGCCCATGACACCATCCAGCTAGAGCCTGTAGTGACGCCATCAGTTGAGAAAATTGCAAAAATTGGATACGATGTGCTTGGTAGGTTGATGGGGGTTGAATTTTTGTCCACAAAGTCTGAAAAATTACAATATAACATTTAAAAAACGGCAATTAGTAAAATTTTGCAAAGTTTCTGAAAGTTTTTAGATGATGAAAATTTAAATACCAGAATAACTTGCATACTAATGAATCAGTTATTATTAGTTAGAGATTAAAACAAAATTAGGTTCCTTTACGTTTTCTGAAGGTTAAAATTTCCAGTTTCCTGAATTTCGTAAACGTCAATTCTCACTAAATTACAATTATTGAAGCTATTGGCTTTGATGTAAGTAAGTAAGTAATTAATAATAATAATTTATTCATTAAGTCGATTTGGCCGCAGCCCATACAACATTGGGAATTTACATTTTGGTTATGCAAGGATATTGGTCCTTGGTTAAATAATATATATATTAATGGTAATATAGTCAGTATCGATGTACGTTAGTCTTTTCTTTTATTTTGTTTTTGAGCCTGTAGGGAAAGCATGGAGAAAATAATAATTGCATTGTATAAATTAAGCCTTGAATTAGTCGGGGTATTCGAATACAAAATGTTAGTCTAGTATTACAGTTAACTTGGAAAAACATTGAAAGTAGTAATGTAATGTAATGTAATGTAATGTAGTGTATATGTATAGATATTAATCCTTTTCGTATGTAGCATGGAAAGTAGAGAGGCAGGAGGGGGTTTGTTCTTCTTCAATACATCTGTAGTAAAAATTCCTAGTCCTTATGGCTTCGTCCCAAAAGTTGAAAAGTTGTTCAAATCCTTTTGCATCTGGGTAGCAGTTGAAGATTTCCAGTACTAGGTTTTCTCTGGTCGGACTTGCTTCATTCAGCACTCTAAGAAATTTTGTTCTGGGTGATCTATAATGCGGGCATTTAAGCATAATATGGAAGGTATCTTCTACTTCTCTCCCACATAGCTCACAGTCAGAGTTTTCAGCAAGCTTCCATATCTTCTTCATACCGTTGAGGTTGGTAGTTTTTCCTCTAAGGATGATTCTAGGCAGGCCTGATCTTAGGTTCAGTATTAATTTTACATTATTCCAGGCAAGGTTCATTTCAAAGTATTCTGATCTTAAGGCGTGAGTCTTGAGTTGGGCGTAGTGCTTTAATATCTTGCAGCTCTGCATTCTCTGTACATCCTCGTTAACCCAGTACAGTCAGTACTTTTCTAGGATCTCTCCTCTGTGCTTTGTGATGTATTCGCTTGTCAGGTTTTTGAAGTCTTCTTTCAGGGATGCATCGGCAAAGATCTTCTCAATTTGCAACTTCCAGTTGTAACGGGGATCGGTTGCTTTGATCTGCATTGTCTTTTCATAACAGCTTCTACTAATGCTTCCTTCTTTGGCAGTAATAGCCTTTTCTAGGAATCTGATTATTGCTTTGAAAAGCTGCAGCTTTATGTTTACTGCTCCAGTCTCTAGTCTAGGGTAGTACCCAGGTGTTGAGTTAGATGAGCCAGTAAGTCGTCGTAAGAACATAGTCTGGAAAGTTTCTAGCTCCTCAATATATCGGATCCCCCACACAGGCGCGGCGTACATCAGGATTGAGCTTACAAGGGAGTTGAACAGTCTTATATGTATGTTGATGTCTCTTAGCTTTGCTCGATAAAAAAGGTCAAATAGTTTGATTTGTGCTGCTTTAGCTTTACTGAAGAAGTGATCTTTTGCTTCGTTAAATATACCGCTATGCGAGAAGGGGACACCTAAGTACACATACTTGTTGACTATTTCTAGCGGTCTGCTTTCCCAGTTGAACTTTGTGGATTTGCTGATTTTGTTGCCCTTTTGAAATATCATCACTTTGGTTTTGGAGAGATTAACTCTTAGGTCAGTCTGTTTGAAGAAGCTACTTAGCGTGTCGATTTGTCCTTGTAGGTCCAGTTCATTTGATGCAAGGAGTATAATATCGTCAGCATATAGAAGTATAAGTATTTCAACGGTGAACATTTGTATGCCTCTTATATTGCCTGCTTTGAGTATGTCTGTTATTTTGTCGATATAGACTGTGAAGAGTGTTGGTGATAGTGTTTCACCCTGCAGGACTCCCCCCATCACTTTAATCAACTCCGTGTATCCTTCCTTGCATCTTACTTTAGTTTTGGCTTGGTCGTACAGCTCTTTCATCTTTGCTATGAACAAATCACTTAAACCAGCTTCTCTCAGTCGTGTCCATAGTTTTCCTCTTTTGATTGAGTCAAAGGCTTGGCCTAAATCAACAAACAGTGCAAATAGTTTTCCTTTTTTTCGAAGCGCTGGCCTGTTAAGCTGCTTTAGAATGCAGGCGTAGAGTGCAAATATGTGGTCAGTGCATCCTCTTCCTTTTCTATATGCAGCTTGATTCTCTGATATAGTTTCATTTGTAAAGCAAAAAGAGTTAAGTCTATTTGACATGACACAAGTATACAGCTTAGTGATTGTATTTATCAGAGCAATGGGCTTGTAATTGCTTGGTTGTTCCAAGTCTCCTTTCTTAAAAATTGGTGCCGTTATAATTTCGGCCCAGCAGCTTGGGATCTGTTTGTCTTTTGCCTCGTTTAGTAGCTTAAGTAGGTATTTATAGGTTATTTCGTCCATATTTTTCCATACTTCATTTGGAATGCCGTAAGATCCTGGGGATTTATTGTAAGTCAGTTTAAGGATTGCCTTGAAGAGTTCAGTGGGAGAAATTTCATCGTCAAGTAAGGCAGAGTCACATGTTAAGGCTGTACTGTTTGTGTTTGGCATTAGCTCAATCTCAGGTTCTGTTGTTTCAAATATAGTACGGAAGTGGGCATCCCATTGAGCTTTGGTGATGTCATTCGGTTTAAAGCTAAACTTTTTGTCTCTTAGCATGTTTACTGCCTTCCAGTAGCTAGCCGAGTCTTTGCTGTGATGAATTATGTTTTGAACTAGGTCGAAAAAGGCCTTCTTTTTTTCTTGACAGAGTTTTTTATAGTTTCTCTTAGCTTGTGTTAAGTTGTCAAGACTGTCAGAAGTTTTCCGGTTATAGGCAGAATCTGTTCTGAGTTTGTGCAGGGCGGACAAGGCTTTTCTTTTGGCGACACTACAGTCTTTGTCAAACCATTTTGGACCATGTTTTTTTCTCGATACAGCATTGGTCTTGGTGCGCATTCCGGCTTTACTAGCTTCTTGGTAGATTAGCCTCTTAAGGGTGTCAAAATCACAGCTGTCAAAGTTCAGTTCTTTGCTGTTCGCTTGCATATGTAGCTTAAAGTCTGTTGCCCTTTCCTTTTTCCACTGTATTTTGTCCTGCGTCTCAATTGCGGAGCTTTTTGACTTTTCCCTGGTTTGCGCCATTGTAGCTAGTATGGGGAGATGGTCCGATTCGATGCATTCGATGGTTGTGAAATCTTTGATGTAGTCTATTGTTCGGTCGTTACACATGCATAGGTCAATCAGGCTGCTTCCGTTACGCCCAATGTACGTATGGTTGCCTTTTCGATCGAAGGCACTTCTTCCGTTGAGGATTACTAGCTCATGCGCCTTGATTAGCTCTATTAGGTGTTTACCTCTTTTGTTAATTATTAGGTCATTAAGTTCGGAAATCCAGGTTTCAGATAAACAAAAGATATCCACGTCATTTTGTACAATTATGTTGGCCTTATCATTCTTCTCTTAACAGTCCATTTACATTCCAGTATAAAATTCTATTTACAGTAGGTTTATTTTGCGTATGTTTGATGTGTATGGGCCCGCCTCTATCCTATGCAATGTGCATGTCTGTTACCACGTTATTGGCTTGTGGTTTTGCTTAGTTCTTAGCTTTGCGTTCTTCATATTTTGCTTTAGCCATCGCCGGCGGTAGGTCAGGATTGATAAAATAGGTTGCATCTTTTGCCTCCTTTAGCTTCTTTTTTGCCCCCATTACAGTATTGCGGTCTTCGAGAGAGCAGAAGGTGACACAGATTTTGTCCAGCGGAATGCTTCCTTTGGCTTTTATTCTCCTGGCCGTGGCTAGGTTTATTGTCGGAAGCATCAGGGTTTCGTGAATGAAACTAGTGACTAGTGTTCTTAAGGTTTCCTGAATTTCGTCGTTTTGGACTTTTATACCAGTGACAATAAGGTTTAGTTTTCTGGCCTCTAGTTCCATTCTGAGGATTCTTCTTCCGAGCTCATTGCTGGTTGTGGAGCTATTTGGGTTCTGCTCCAAGGTGACGATTCTTTCTTTAAGTTGTTTGTTCTCCTCTTCTAGGATTTGAATTCGTGACGTTAGCACCTCGACCTTGTCATTAAGTGTTTGTTCAATTGTGTCAAGTCGCACTTGGATGTTGTTCTCCGTTGCTGCTATTGTACTTGATAAATTGGTTGCAACCTCGATGTTTCCTTGCGCGATTGCATCAAGCACGTCCTGAAAGCTCATTTTTGTGCTTTTAGTCACGTCACTCTCCTCAAGACCGTCCAATTCCAGCAAGTCGTCGACAGTAAGTACTTGTGGTTTTGCTTTCTTGCTGTCTTTGTCGTCGTCCTCAAACGTTAGTTTACGCTTTTTATTTTCCTTAGTGGTTGCCAGTGTTTCCGGTTTTTGAGAGGGAGAGGGGGTTCTGTTTATTTGGTTACCGTCTTTGATAGTGTTCGGCATAGGTGGGTATTATGAAAAAAGGTGTGGGTACTATAAGTATTAGTAGTGTTTAGGCGTGCTTCGCATCAGCCCTTGCCCCTTTTCTGTTCAGTCTGCTGGCGGGTGATGCTGTAGTTTGGAAAGTTGCTCGGGTGCGCTTCGCATCAACCCTTGCTCCTATGCTGTCGGTATATCCGTTATATATGTGTACTACTGTACGTTACGAGTTTTTGTGTCCTTCAATGGTGACCGTATTATCCAGGTCTTACTGCAGTGTGCGTAATATAAGGGTGTGCGTTCGCATCAACCCTTGCTCCTTCCCCGTTTAGTCAATTCTTTATCGTATCCGTTGTATATCGGTCCTACTGTAGTTTACGCGTTATTTTTGTCCTTTGATGGTAGCCGTATTATAAAGGTCCCACTGTAGTAATTGTAATATAAGGGTATCACTAATTACGGCGATATCGGTGTCCCACTGTACAAGGCCGTCCTAAATGGCTTCCCACTGTATATTATAATTAATGAAAACTCAAGCCAACAGACCTACACAGTGACAGCATCCATGGCATTGCCTACGATAACTGTCATGCATAGGGCTGGTAGGGAATATTCGTGAAAGATTTTGGCGTGACCCGTACACTGAGAGGTGACTTTTACTACTTAGGATGAGCACTGATTTTTACACTAGTATGCTATAACCAATAATATTTTATCAATAATAAACAAAATCATCGTTCAAAAATTTCAACATTAAAGTACTACATGTGGCTGTAAATTCTCTTCCAACTTTCAGTTTGTATGTAGAGTCGTCTGTCTTGAAACTTTTAAATCCCAATCTTTCTTTTCTTCTTCTAGTTGTTAGCGGTTGATGGTATCTCTCAATTTAGATTTTAGTTTTTATTATTTTAGTTCTTGGGGAGGAAATTACTATTCAACTTGTATGTTAAATCGTCGATCTTCGTATAGTATATAATAATAATAATAGTAATAATAATATGTTCAGAGGTTTCAAGAAATTTCAGATGTAAGTAAGTAATTGCTTTATTGTCATAATCACACAGCGAAATTACACTGATTTTCGGGAAAAGACATGTAATCAATTGTCAAAGATAATTCTTCCTTAGCGTTGGTCACCACTGATCTTGTATCATGTGCATCGTAAGAAGAAAACTTCCAGTAGTTAGGAGAATCAGAGGAAAACAGATTTTCGCCGTAGTAATTTGAATCTGAATTGTACTCAGTAACGCGGAAACTAACTGCAAATCCAGTTCCTGTCACAGACTCATCACTTGTAAAACTGGGATAGAGCATTTCCTCAAAAAACTCCTGCTCCACCCCTAGGCTGCAAAAAAAAATGTCAAAATGTCATTCAACCAAATTTTAAAATCACCCTTTAAAGCTGTCACCTTTGGTTTGGCATGTCGTGTAATTTGTGTAATATTTTTAGACTTATTTAATTGTTCCGTGCTCAGTCCAGTGTCCTTATTCCACTTTTAAATCGAAACTTGATCATGAAATTCAGGAAATCCGTGGGACAGCAGCTTCACAAAAACTCGTAACTTACTTCGTTTAGTACCTTCCTTTGTCCTTGTATTATTTAAATTCCAAAGGCATCTTTCATTATTAGTGTAGGTATTGAAAAGCTTGTATTTAGTTACCAAGGGCACATCCAGCTGAGCGTCGATGATCCCACCGCAACCTTTAATTACAAGAATTGTGCCATATTATTGAAATTATTGATTTTATTAGCTTGCAAACAGGGCCGGATAAAACGGCCAGCGCAGATAGCTCCCGCTGGTTGCATTTAAAAAAAAACGCGAAAATAAAACATTTTGTGGTTTTCAGGAACATGTTAAAATTTTTTTTTACTTTACAAAAACATGTAAAAAAATATTTTTACTTTTCAAAAACATATAGGAACAAAAATATTTTGACTTTTCGAAAACATGTAAAAAATTATTTTGACTTTTCAAAAACATGGAAATAAAAATATTGTGACTTTTCAAAACCATGTAAAAAATGTTTTGACTTTTCAGGAAACATACAAACTAAATTTTTTTGTCTACTTTTCAAAAACATAAGAATAATATGTTTAGCACGTTTCTTAAAACATGTAAATGAATCATTGTGCATTTTTTTGAATCAAGTAAAAAGAACATTTTAAACCTCTTTAAAACATGTAGTACAACATTTTGCTCTACAAATGAAAACTATTATTAAAATCAAAAAAGCTGTTTTTGTATGGAAACAAATTGTGCTGCCTAAAAGCCATTTCTTTGTCCGGCCCTGCTTGAAAAACATGTTTCCGTGTGCGCGTGGGCTGTTATTTTGAAATTTTGTAAAATAAATTGTTGGTATTAGTTTCAATCATTTTAGTTAAATTCTCCTACCTAGATAAGCCTCAGTGGCTTTGGGCGAGGAATGGATATAGATTGCAATAATCTGACTTTGTTTTTGACCTCATCTATAAAACTTTAGGCATGAATAAAAAAAATACATTGTATCATATAATGTTATATAAGAAATTTAAAATCATTGTAACTTCAGGTTTTGAAATTGTGTGCTAGTATTATAGATACTAAAAAGTTGAGTTAAGGATGATTTCGACCCAATATTTATATATTAGGTCATACATATATGAGTACTTTTCACACCTGCATTACTCATTGAGTATGTCTCAAACGTCACACACTACGTACACCCATAGGATGAGCATTACATAATTTTAGTTTAAATTATAGTAAACATTTTCATAAGCTTAAAATCAAATGCCAGTATGAGCATGAAGAATGATGATGCATGTACATTTCTTGATATATGAATTTATCTTTCACCGCATGCCTACGTATATTTATTGATGCATGAGTTTTTAGTTCACTTATTGTTTGTAAACAGCAAACTGCATGATAAGCATAAATACACTCATTACAACTAGTCATTCTTTATACATACATATTTCCACTGTTACTTAATTCTAGAGTATTTATATTATGTATTTATATTCTATAATATTCTTGATATTTCGTATTACGAAATTTACCAATCCGTAGAGATTTCAATCACGCTTAAAATTAGATCAACTATTTTATATCGGTGACCAACTATGTGGTCATTGCGAAACCAACCTAAATTCTTCGATTATTTATTAAATTATCATTTGTACTCTGAATGTGAAATCAGGGATTGAATTGGATGATGGAGGAGGATTGAATAAAAAGTACTGCTTTTGAAAGGTCGTGTTTTTCCGCCTCTCTTGAAAAGCCTAAAATATTACTTGAGACGTCTTAAATATATTTAGAGCTTCCATACGGTTGTAGCATTTTTACTTTACCCCAAAGTCATTATTTTCCACCCGTATTACTTTTCATCTTCATTTCTACTTGTGTTTACTTCTATTCTCGATATTTGCACTGTTGTTTGAACCCATCTGTTTCATAACCACTGAGTTAATGAGTCTTGGTCTTTTGACCCGTATCAGCACATATACAGATTTCCACTAGGGTGAGTCTGTCTAAATTTTCACCCTTTAACACGTTATAGCCCGTCTGTTAACAAAGGGTTTAAGTCAATCTACGAATATAAAAGTCAAAATGAACATACCAAATAAATCTACGAAATTCCACAAAATTTAACTTCGAAATTGGAAATTTTTTCTACGTAAAATCAAAAACAGCTGTGACAAATTCAAATCTTCGAAATTTAAAATTTAATGTCGTGAAAAGGTTCAGAAAGTAAATTACTAACAAAACTACTTAGCAACGTCGTTAAAAGTGCAGGTAGTTAACAAGTAAAACTTAGAAAGTGAAATAAGAAGCAGTTTTCAATCCACAGACTCCGTGACTGAGACAGCTTCCAGCGCGTAGAGCACCACTAAAGTGAGTAAAATATTACCCTTAGTGAAGAATACAGTGACCCACGCAGTTGAAGAGACTAGCCAGCGCGTAGTGGTGTATTAATTAATTCCACAAACCAAGTGTAGACTTTTCTCATATGGTATTGTGAAGAACAGTTCTCAGTTTCCCTTACATCACTGCAGTAGTTCCAGGGTGTGGCTAGTGAATCTGAAAGTGGTAGTGACAAAGTGTAGAAACAATAATCCCATGTCACCAGTGAAACCAGCAATCAAGACCGAGGGTATTCCAGAATTGAAGGTAGAGCCACCACAGCCGCCTAAGAGTTCCAGAATTCCGGAATCTTCCCCAGTCCCACAAATCTTTACAGGCAAGATAGTCGTAAAGTCAGGCCCCCAAACCCGAAGATCAACGGAGCCTGTCCTTACTGCAGAGCAGACGGTAGTAGAAGCTAACAAACACTACGAACTCGAGGTACGTAAAGTTAAGTCTTATTATCACAAAAAGATAGAGGAACTGCAAGCTAAGTTAAGAGCATCTGAACACCTGACGGCGGACCAGAAAGCTAGCGTACCACTGCATTTAGAGAACGCGGCATTAAAATATAGACTCGCCATTCTTAGAGCCGCGGCCCAGAAACATACTCAGGACAATATGTTGGGTAACAGAACCTTCAATCGCCCATTAGTCGACTTCGAAAAACTCAAAGGACCGTCAGATTACACCAGATGGTTTGTTGATATGAAAATGGCGTTAGGCACCGTTCATTTAGGAGTCATAGTGGACGGATCATATCCCAAACCAGTATTCGCATTGCTTCCAACACTTCAAAAGGCTACAGACATAGCAAACTGGGAGGCAGCCAACAACACAGCCGTTTTGTCTATACATTCTGGCCTTCATAGAGATGTACTTCTCAAAGTGCACCATATCAAAAGACCTCATGGAAGAACTCTCAAGAATGTTTGAGCCCCGAAAAGAGGATGAACGAGTCCAACTTGCAGAAAAGTTCTTCGGCCTCCGTATGGCTACAGGGGGGGCTACAGCTGTCTAAATCAGCTGTTAGCCATCAATAACGATCTCGACAGAGCTGGGAGAAGAATGGACAACGAAACCGTCCTATGCCTCACCGTAAGTAAACTCTCGGATCAAGAGGAATATGTAGGATTCCTTCAAACCTGGCGTGTCTCCACCATAAAGACACCTGAAATCCTACTGGAGCTGTTAAAAGCCACCGACGAGGACCGCGAACGAGCACTAGGTAATGCCGTATACCACCCACCCCAGGCTTTCAGAGCCCACCAAGAGGATGATAGATCTGGAGGAAGAGGAGGAACCAAACGCGGACGGTCCCGTCTCCGCCGATCCCAAAGAGGAGGGCGGAGAGACAATCGCGATGACGATAACCACCGGGGGAGCGAAAACTCCCCACCACCAAGTTCATGAAACCAACCTGGTGGAAAAGCAAAGAGCAAAACCATATGTTCATACTGTGGAAAACCCAACCATAAGAAGGATGATTGCAGGTATTGGTTGGACGGCGTGTCTCCGCCAAGAAGCCGAAGAGACACATCATCATCCACCGCCAGAAGCTCGCAAGACGGAAGTAGAAGAAATTCCAAGTCAGGGCGTGGCGGATCACGTCAGCAAGGAAGGAGTTTGTCATCTCAGAAAGTAGGTCAAGCCAACACCCAACTCGATCACTCATCACGTAACAACAACAACAACGCAAGAGAACGAACCCCCGAGCGACAAAACAATCAAGTACATACGACAACCGCATATAGTACCCCCTACTACTAATCTTCAGGACAACGAATTGGACTTGATGAGTGCTACTTGCCTAGGATCATTCCTGGAAAGATATAAAAGACATGAGGAGCAACGACTGGAGTATGACATGATCACGAAAATCAAAGACTTCCTGTTTGAGAAATTAACACCTGAAAACCGAGGTGAACATTCCAGACGACTAGACTACAACATCAAAAAGCATGGTATTATCCTGGCTAGTCAACAAGCCTGGACGCATCTAGCAAGACACTTACGAAGACCAATTGATGACTGGCATACCATTCGCAAAGGTTTACCATATCGACAATGTGATGACATGGACTCTTCAGATTCCGAAAGAGAAAACCAACCGGCTCAAGCCACACCCACGGATCAGATAAGAAGCATCATACTGAGAAACAATCCAAACAGTAGCCAAATAAGGACCTTGTTCAGAAAGAATGTAGAAGAACATGGACTAGAAGCCAGAGGAAACTTGACATGGTTCCAGTTACCACCACACCCGAATAAAGAAACTCTACGGTGAGAACTAGATCAAATCTGGGAAGAACAGTTACGAATTCTCCGAGCGGACAGTCATAATGCATTCATGATAAGACCAGTTCGGGAGATCTACACTCCGTGTGAAGCGGAACATCGCCAGACCAAGATTCAAATATATGGTCGTATGTAAGGAGCACCGGGAAATCACTTCTTATCAACAACTCAAACAACAACAGAAGTACTCACGGATGACTCCGAAATCGAGGAATCAGGAAAAGAATCGTACAGAGAGTACAGAGCAAAAATAATTTTGGCCTTCAAACAGGATCGTCAAGCCTATGCCTATATTCGATGAAGATTTCCATTACCTTCAGAGTCAAGGTTAGCCGAACAACTGCTTGCTATATATATGGGTAAATACCGATCGTACGGGATAGGGACGGCAATTCGACAGACATGCCTGGACTTTCCAAAATACTATGAGGACTTCCAGAACAGCGGAGTAGTCACCATCAGAGGTGGTGAGAAAAGAAGGAAATTAAAAGAACAAACTCTATACTTCTTAGACTACATACCGGAGCCCAAAAGCCCATTGCCCCTGACCCCCATAGACTTCTCGACAGATGCCAACAACAACGAGGAGAATACCTCTGATCTGAATGCAAATCCAAGTGCAACCACAGACAACCCGGAGCCCCAAGTGGAGAAACCCAAAGAGAAAGAATATTTCGTATACACCCTCACAACGGAACTTGATGGAGGAAATCCAGCAACAATATATCAAAGGATCAAACAGAAGCAGAACTCTACTGTAACATCCACTGGAAATTCTTCACAACAATCTATACCAGCAGACAGGGAAATACAAGAAAAATCGGCAAAACATCCCGAACTATTCTTTTACCGGGCACCACATAGAGGACTTCAGTGGAAGAGAAAAACGGACATGGAAATACCTACTCAAGAAAAGACCTGGTCAGCCTACATGCAAGAGCTGGCGGATAAACGGGGTACAGCTGTTAGATACCAACACATCACACCAATAGCACCCCGTAGACTCCATGAGATGGTAGACCTGTCCCCTCCACAATCACAACTACAACCTAATAACTCGGTTCTTATCACTAATTACAAAGACGCCACAGTCAAAATGGAAGTTAATAACTGGAGTCAAGTAAATGAGAATCAAGAGGAGCCCACAGAAATTATGGACGCGATGGAGACTTCTGATCCAATAACACTATCTGACACTATTCATCAAACTCTTCTAGTTCCGGAAGATTTGCCAGGGGTAGTAGCATACACTACACCCACAGGTAGACCCACAAGGATCCAACTAACGGATACAGTAGTTGCAAATTTAAAACTCTTGGCTCAACAACGCCAAGAAAAAGAGCGAGCTAAGAGATTTGTCACCCAAGAGGAGTACGACAGAAGAATCAAAGCACTGGACGAGCTCATAATAGTAGAACAGGCCCGATTAGAGAAGAACATGCACATTCTACGAAAAGCTCAAATACACTACAACAATGATCTGGAAGAAATTGCGGAATCATTTAGATCAGTAGGAACCAAAGATGCCAGCGATACACTCGAAGGATTGGAGAAAACCATCAGTACTGATGAGTTTGTAGATATGGTCCAGTTTACTCCTCACAGGGCAAATTTCTCGGTGAACGACTTACTCAATAACAATGAGGCATCTATATCAAAACTACTGGAATCCAGGAGAGCGTCACAGACTACATCAAAAGAAAACTCACAAAAATCGAAAAAGACTTCTACCTCCACTGGGACTTCCACCGGACGAGGAGGAGCACCAAAACAAGACTCGAGACTTCATGGTAGAAGCGGTAAGAAGGGAGTTAATTTTTCCACCAGCAAGGAGGGCGAACACTTCACTTCCACTAGGGAGGAAGCACACTCCACCACCGGAAACAGAAATTTGAACTTTTTCACCAGCTAGGAAGGAACACACTACACCACAATCCAGGAGGAAGTACCTTCCACAACCGGACATGGACTTTACAACCATTCCACCGGCCAGGAGGGAGTATCCGCCACCAAAAGCAATGCAGTACATAACACCTCGACCACCACCACTCGGAATTTTAACTCTCACACCAACTCGGGACAATACTTCTCTACCACCAACCCGGAGGTTCTCTCAATTTTTACCACCGGACAGGAGGGAGTACAAGCTGCAAGCATAGCTGTACATAACACAACCACCAGAGGAGCACTTCCCACAATGGGGCCACCATCGAACACAAAAACATGGAAAAATAAACCTTCCACCCACCCCGGAGCTCAACACAGCCAGGAGGGAGGAGGTCAAAAATCAAAACTTTCCACCAACTCCAAAACTCAAAAACACCAGGAGGGAGGAAGACGTAAAAAGGCACCGGCCACCAACTCAAATCCTGCAAACGGCCACGAGGGAAGGAGGGCGAGTGTACAGAAAAAGAGGAGCACAGTAGGACTACGAGCAGCTAAACTTCACGCATATCAAAACGAGGAGCGAGGCCACTAAGAAAATTCTACATCGTCACTACCTACCTACCAACATCACAATAGTAAGGAGGGAAGGATTACGAGTGCTTCTCAAAACACAAATAGATCAACAGCATTTAAAGACACACCTAATGTTGTTCCAGACAAGATCAGACAGGATCAGACGAGTCAAAATTTTGGAAAGTCAACAACACACGAATTAAGGAGCGAAGCGGAGCTGCCACCACCACCGAAGAGATCGCGCACTCCCTACCACTCTACACTTCTACTATTTTTTCTTGGATGTATGTATTTCGTGATGTTGATCCTTGGCGGAGGAGCAGAAACGGTAGATAAAGGAGGACCAGTCATTTGGCGGAGATCGAAGAATCCACCACTTTACGGATACAATTCCTACAACATCAAAATACGCTTATTATCACCATGCGATTTATTGAAGTATCCAGATATCAATATGAAAAATGTGGGACACGAACTCAAACAACAATGCCAAAGAGAATATAAGAGGACTTTCCTTCTGCCTCTCAAGGCGATCTGCCCCCCCCCCCTATCAAGACCGAAATTAGGAGACAAAGATCCGTTTTCACCAATGTTATTATGACGGCTCCCGCTGTTTTCACCAGTGCTGGACTTGGGATGTCATACCAGGCCGAACACCGAGCTGAAATGAACAATGAATACACATTAGAACTGGCCGAACATTTTAACAAATTGGAGCTGAAAATTAAGAAAGACACACAGAATTTTAGAGCCTTCTACAAACAAATAGCGAAAATCACTGATGCTGTTAACCAAATAATTAGCGAACGGAAGGACTCACCTGAAGAGATCGAGCGACTGGAGTTTGATATTGCCTACCTGGTATCAAGACTCACCCAAAGCGGAGCGATGATTTAACACACCAAGAGGATCTGGAGCCGTGGTCATATGGATGACGAATTTTTCGACTTCCTGAACTTCACTTTACCGTGCAGGGGTTTATGTCCACTGGAACTAGCTGAATTTCGACAATTTAGAAGTGACCCACAAATGGACAATTTACATCTAAGTTTCATTGTGCCACTCGTCAATCCCAACCTGACCCTTGTCGTAGCTGACCCATTTACCTTACCATGGAGAAAAGAAAATCGGACGTGTGATTTGAAATATCAAGGACCACCAAATGCTTTGCTTTCGAGGGATCAAGACTGTGTATTCGATACAGGGCTCGACTGGAGTTTCATAGACAGAGTGGTAGCAACAAAACACCAAAAATGTAAGCCACGAAACTCGTATAAAGACAAACTCAAGTATGTACTTCAAAACTGTCGAAATAGCACAGCACAAGACGCGGAGGGAAGTGTACAAGTCAAAGTGTATAATGCGTTCTTTCACATATACTGCCCAGGCTTGAACATACGTGTAGAAACCACCAGACACACCCCCTGCCCCAATGAAATCTTCCTACTGCCCATCACGACAATATTCACCATTGCGAACAACACGTATAGAGGAGATGTGCTTAACATTATCTTTACCGAACACGAAGACCCCCTATTAGTGAACTCACTCGACTACCACATGGGAATGAAAATAGACATGAACAACTTAAACATCACATTTGACAAGAGCAACAACAGCATAGACACGTCATCATGGAAAAGAGATAGTAGCATACCATGGTACATGTGGTTGATTCTAATTATTTTTATTTTTCTGTGTATAGCTATTACAGCTATATACTTTAAGTGGAAACTGAGTGCTGCGTTCTTGAAGCGTGGGTGGAGAGGGAGTTACTAGGAGACTATGAAAGAGAAGGGAGAGAAAGAGCAGCAAGCTGAGCTGCAGTTTCTTGGAGCGGAGGGACCAACTGAAACACCTGTAGCCCCACCAAGACGAGGGAGACCAAACAGTTGTTACTTGAACAAACACCACCAACGGAGCCATGGGACGATTCTTATTCACAGACGAAGCGGAGTGGATAAGAATGAGGAGATACGTAGGAGAAGTGCGCTTGTCACACCACACGGCCCACTACCAACACTACACAAAGCTGAGGAGGGAAATGTTACTGTACTCATACAATCACAGGCACCACCAGCAGTAGAAAAGGAACTACTTGATTCAACCATCGAACCGAGCCATCTGAGATTCTTGGAGGTGGAGTTTACTGATGAAGAGGAATAACAACACCAATGCTGAGAGGGTTTTTTCACTTGCCGTATACCGCCTTTCAGACGACGACAATTAAAACAAAGGAGGGTATTAAGTCATACATATATGAGTACTTTTCACACCTGCATTACTTATTAAGTATGTCTCAAACGTCACACACTACGTACACCCATAGGATAAGCATTACATAATTTTAGTTTAAATTATAGTATACATTTTCATAAGCTTAAAATCAAATGCCAGTATGAGCATGAAGAATGATGATGCATGTACATTTCTTGATATATGAATTTATCTTTCGCCGCATGCCTATGTATATTTATTGATGCATAAGTTTTTAGTTCACTTATTGTTTTTAAACAGCAAACTGCATGATGAGCATAAATACACTCATTACAACTAGTCATTCTTTATACATACATATTTCTACTGTTATTTAATTCTAGAGTATTTATAGTCTGTATTTATATTCTATAATATTCTTGATATTTCGCATTACGAAATTTACCAATCCGTAGAGATTTCAATCACGCTTAAAATTAGATCAACTATTTTATGTCGGTGACCAACTATGTGGTCATTGCAAAACCAACCTAAATTCTTCGATTATTTATTAAATTATCATTTGTACTCTGAATGTGAAATCAGGGATTGAATTGGATGATGGAGGAGGATTGAATAAAAAGTACTGCTTATGAAAGGTCTTGTTTTTCCGCCTCTCTTGAAAAGCCTAAAATATTACTTGAGACGTCTTGAATATATTTAGAGCTTCCATACGGTTGTAGCATTTTTACTTTACCCCAAAGTCATTATTTTCCACCCGTATTACTTTTCATCTTCATTTTTACTTGTGTTTACTTCTATTCTCGATATTTGCACTGTTGTTTGAACCCATCTGTTTCATAACCACTGAGTTAATGAGTCTTGGTCTTTTGACCCGTATCAGCACATATACAGATTTCCACTAGGGTGAGTCTGTTTAAATTTTAACCCTTTAACATTATACAATAAAAAATTGTACTGTAAAAGCATGTTTTTCAAATGCGTTGTTTCATTTTATTTATAAATGGGTTTAGAAGTCTGTTCCAGTGGTTTGTTTTAGTGAAATGATTATAATATAATCCCCAAATCCTGCTAATGCAATGGTGAACAGTTCATAATATGCGTATAGCAGCACGACAACAATGAACTTACGGTAAGCCCTTTAAGGAAGCCTCATGGTGCTATATAATTAGCACTACATATAAATGTCGGCGAGTCATAGATAAATACTATAGAATTCGTCCATTAAAACACTTGTACATATTTGCTTAAAATGTTAAAGCGAAGTAAAATTAAATGAAAGTATTGGAAGTAGGTCAAGTACAGTCCGCTTGAGTAAGTACATAGTTATTTCAGTCAATAATGGTGAGGAGTGGGGAAGCAGCGGGGGATCTTGTACGGCTTGTACCCTTTTGTCTACATACTAAAAGTATATGCCTATTAGTTCCTTAGGCAAAAGCAAATCGTCGGTGAAGAGCCATTCTGTCGTAAGTCCAGTGCACGGCTAAAATAATTCTGTCGCAAGTCCATTCAATTCGTGTAGCTACTGTCGAGGTCGCATCTGCGTTATCGTATGCATTAGAAGGGGGTGGTATTTTACTAAGTGTAGTGTAATCATGACGTCTACTTAGGGGTCGTCCACGAAAGATTTATTAAAAATTCCATTTCCAGAACATATTGCACTTTTAAAAAACACTTTTTGAAAATTTACATGCTTTTCAAAAGTGCAAAATGTTCTATTTATATGATTTTGAAAAGCGTAAAATGTCTTTCGAAAGTGCGTAAAATGATTTAATTACTTGTTTTTCAAAATTTTTCAAATGTTCTATTTATATGTTTTTGAAATGTGTAAAATGTCTATTTATATTTATTTTAAATTATAAAATGTTCTTTTTACATGTTTTTCAAAATCTCAAAATGTTCTGGAAATTAAATTTGTATTACGTCTTTTGTGGACGAACCTACAAGTGTACGTCATGAGTACGATACAATCAGTAACATAATTTATATAACCACCCTACATAATGTGTAGAACAACACGGAAGCGACCTCGACAGTAGCTACCAATCGTATGGACTTACGACAGAATGATTCTTCACCGACGAAAAAGGAAAAATATTCAAACTGTAATTAGGTTGTTGTGTGCTTGATGCTTCGACAAGCAAATGCTGGAATGTAATTTTTTAATACTATATAGACACATGCTATATAAAAAGTATTATCATTACGGTATGAAGCATATATAGTATATGCTATAGCTCTATGCGCTTACATGATTCCTATTTTAATTCATATGAACTGTTAATACCATAGGGCATAGGGTAGACCGAGTTTTCAAGTTCACGTACCCACTATAAACATCCTAATGTAACTCGTAAGAGTTCATTTCCATTGTGTAGGTGCACTATGGAAGTGGAAGGTGGAGAGCGGGCAGGTCCGTGTGCAGTGGTTAATAATTATTTACCAGAAGCACTTTGATTTTAATTTAATATAATTACGTTCTTCCTTTATTGGGGCCACAAATCCCGCTTTTTAAAACTCAAACTGTGTACTAATAATAATCGCAGTCAAAATCTCAAAATTCAAATCATACAAAAGTGACAAAGTATTTAACTTAGTAGCGGAATTATAAAAGTGTAAGTATTTTTATTGCTTTAAAAAACATCAATTTCCTCAAGGCATTTTTACCTCAAGCATTTTTTGTGGAGACATTACATATAAAAGCATTTAGGGAAACCATTGCGTGCGTGACAGTTGCTTTGTTACGGCGAAAACAAAATATGGGGCCAAGATCCCTGGAATTAATATGTAGTAAATTGACGAACAAATTCGAACAGCATAATTTTTCTGTTAAGACGTAATTGCATTGTTCAACTTACAATCAAAACAGCAATTTTAAATTGGCAATTTATGACATTTATTTACACATAATATAGTATAACTATGGACACAGAAATAATTCAAATAATGACGCACGAAGAAAAAAACCTCGATTGGCCATCAAAAAGAATCAAATTTGAGTCTGAACCTGGACGAAATTTTACAATTCAAATTCAGGATACTAAAAATGTGGAAGACCCAAATGATATCAGATCCGATCGTAACGCTGCACCAAATTTACTTGTTCCTCCTGAAAAAATCGTTTTTTTAATTGATCATGTAAGTCAAAGGGGCAAGAATCAATATGAGTTTTTAATTTTAACATTTTATTTAAATATTATATTACAATTCGTCGGTGAAGAGTCATTCTGTCTTCAGTCCAGTGCACGGCTAAAATCATTCTGTCGCAAGTGCATACTATTCTTAAAGTCATTCTGCCAATTCAATTGGTAGCTGCTGCCGAGGTCGCTTCCGCGATTTCATTTGCATTAGGTGGGAGTAATATGTTACTAACTGTATTGTACTCATGACGTACACTTAGGGGTCGTCCACAAAAGACGTAATGTTACTGACTGTGTTGTACTCATTACGTATACTTAGGGGTCGTCCACAAAAGAAGGAATAAAAATTCCATTACCAGAACATTTTGTACTTTTCAAAAACACTTTCTAAAAGTGCAAAAAGTTCTACTTAAATGCTTTTTAAAAGCGCAAAATGTTCTATCTACATGCTTTTAAAAAGTTAAAAATTTTCTATTTACAAGCTTTTTAATAATGCGAAGTGTTCTAATTGCATGTTTTTCAAAAGTGCGAAGTGTTCTGGAAATGGAATTTTTATTACCTACGTTTTTTGTGGACGACCACTAAGTGTACGTCCTGGGCACAACACATTCATCAACATCTCACCCCCACCTAATGCACAGGACAGCGCGGAAGCGACCCCCACAACAGCTACCAATTGAATGAACTTGAGACTGAGACGGAATGACTTTAAGAATTGTATGGACTTGGGACAGAATGGTTTTAGCCGTGCACTGGACTTAAGACAGAATGACTCTTCCCCGACGAAATATGAGTACCTGAGTGGCGAGGCAAAGTTTAAAAAATTTCAAATTTTAAAACTTTGCCGCCCTGTAGCTTTTACAATTCTGAACCGATTTCTTTTTCAGATTTTGAGGCCATAATCTAAATATTTAATTCAGGATGCTTGAAAATTTGAAAATTTATTTTTTTTTGAAAAAATTGGTTAAAAACACCGGGCCTAAAAAATAGAAGCTTCCTAGATTTTTTGGAAACAAACGCTTTTATTTGTTTTTGAATCGGAGCTTATACCACTGCACATTATGTATGTAAATTGAAAGGAATTATAATAATTACTGTTTTGCTTTCAGGATTCGATTTAGAAAAATATTGATTTGCTTTTAGAAAATATTCAAAAGTTGTAGATTTAGTTCTGTCATAACGATATGTATGATTCTACTAAACCTGGCCAAGACTGACAGTTTTTAAGAACAAACTTGTTAAACAAACTCCTAAAATATGTATTTTTTTCTTTTACGTTTCAGCTCATGGAATTAGTATTTTCATTATTGGACGAGGCAACTTTATTTCGCTGTCGTCTTGTACATTCACGTTGGGCTTTCTTTGGGGCTATGGAACTGCAAAAAATGGTACACCTTAAATTAAGTGAATTTTCGTTGTGCAATTTTACTTACAATCAACAAAGGGACGCTGAAATTCCTCACGGTTCAATCCCATATCTCACAAGTCTTATGCAGAACTCTAAGCAGTTTCCCTGTGTATCCTTCGAAATTAAAATCACTTGGATGAACAAAGAACTGGTGGAAAAATTTCTTGATCTACATGGAGCCTACGTGAAAAAGTTTCATTTAACTGCAAATTTAACATTTGGATATCTGAAAATGCTACTCAGCAAATTACCCAACTTAAAACATTTAGTGTTAGATGTCAGCTTTATGTCTTTAGCTCACGCGAAAAACCCATTTAGGAATGAATCTATTCTTGTATGTTATTTAGCTGCTAGTATTAATTCAACAAGTTCACGGGATGAAATCGACATCGATGCAAAATCAGTTCCACAAAGCAATAAATATTGTATTAAAAACTGTGACCAGAATCTTAAGGTTTTAGAAATTGTTGGGTCCAGTAAATTAAATTTTTCTACCAAAATTTTCTTCGAAATTTGGGGTTGTCGTTTTAAAAATCTGACACGTATGACAATTCCACCACAAATTCTATACCAGGTTCTTCTGAAGCGAGGCGTGGATCAGCTTTGCCTCCTACGAAAACTTGATGTCGGGATTAACATTGACAACTCAGATTTGCTAAATCTCCTTGCTGATCTTAGTGCTGAAAACCTGAGTCACGTGAAAGAGCTGGATTTGACAAATTCCGAGCATTTAACTACGAAAAAGCGGCGGATGTTAATAAGACTCCTCAAAGTGTCTCCTCAAGCACAAAACTCGGTTTCGAAAATCCTTGAGCACGTCGCTGGGAACTGTGAAATTCTCAAGTTGCCACAGTTTGGCCATTTAAACCAAATTGCGATCCCTGTAATGCCTAAAGTAACACAACTTCAACTTGAGTATCGATTAATACCTGGAACTTCTCTACAGTTTTTTCCGTATCCTAGGGATGGGATTTCAGGAGTGAGATTCGGGGAAATATTTCCAAACCTGAAAAATTTATTTTTTAAATGGATCAGCACTATTCTTGCTAATGCGTACTTTTACTTTCGAAATATACGGCCTGACGACGATAAATCTAATGTAGAAAAAATTTACATTAAAGGTGACTGCTGCTATTACATAAACAACCCAGCAGAGGAATATACTGCGTTCTACAATTTTTTTTTAAAAATATTTCCAGATGCCCATTTTATGAATAACACACGACGCCGCGACCCACACCAAACGCTCCAAGAATATGAACATTAGCATAATTGTATGTAAGCTTCTTGTAGTCGCAAATTTTCTAATTTTCTATGAATATTGTCGCACATTTGTATTCAAACGGTATTACATTTTGCACATTGAATCCACACGACTATTGTGGCTACTGTAGACTTTGAATGGACTTTGTAGCAGAAAGCATTGACTTTAAATTTGTCCGCAGGACACTAAACTCTTACGATTTGTATGCCGTAAATTAATACAAAAAAAATTTAAATCTTTAATTGAAATTCGTAATTGTCTAGTATTCAACTTGTAGTTTATTATCACTTTAAATAAATCACTTTTAGTAATTCGTTCTTTTAAACCGGTCGGTTAAGTATGTTATATAGCAGTATTTAACTAGCTAGTTTATTGATTAATATATTAGAAAATACACCTAAAGGCTCTCGCACACGCGGAACAATCTACTTAATCAATCTATCCTGAGTTTACAACAGCTGGAGGGGCCCATGACACCTTCCAACCAGAGCCCGTAGTGACGCCATTTGATGAGAAAATTGCTAGAATTGGATACGATGTGCTTGGGAGGGTAGTGGGGGTTGAATGTTGACCACAAAGTCTAAAGAATTAAAATATAACATCAATGTAAAAGAAACGACAATTAATATTGCACAGCTTTAGAATGTTTTGACGTAGCGCAAATAAATACCAGAATGGCTTGCATTCTGATTACCAGTTAATAGTTAGATTTAGAAAAAAATAGTTCTTACGTTCTCTGAAGGTTAAAATTCCCACTTTGCTGGATTTCGTAAACATCAATTCTGACTAAACTACAATCATTGTAGCTATTAGCGTTGAGGTAATCAATTGTAAAAGATATTTTCTCCTTAGCGTGGACCACCATTGATCTGATGTCATCTTCTGTGTATTTACCATTTTGGATCCAGCCGCCAGCAGGTAGTGAGGATAACAGGTTTTCGCCGTTGTAATTTGGTTCCGAAAAGTACTCAGTAACCCGGAAACTTACTGCAAATCCAGTTCCAGTCACAGACCCGTCACTTGTAAAACTGAGATAGAGCATCTCCTCAAAAAACTCCCGCTCCACCCCCAAGCTGCAAAAAATGTCAAAATGTTATTCAACAAAATTTTTGTATAATTTGCACACACACTTTAAAGCTGTCAACTTTGACATGTCGTGGTATTTGGGTAATAGTAAGACTTACATTAATTTTTCCGAGCTAAGTCCAGTGTCCCTGTTCCACTTGTAAATCCGAACTTGGTCGGTAATATCAGGAAATCCGTGAGACAGAAGCTTCACAAGAACTCGTAACTTATTTCGCACAGCATCCCTATACGTATTATTTAAATTCCAGAGGCATATTTCATTATTAGCGTAGGTATTGGAAAACTTGTATTTAGTCACTATGGGTACATCCAGCTGAGCGTTGATGATCCCGCCGCAACCTTTAATTCCAATTAAAAAAATAGTGCCGTAATATTATTAAACATTGTCAGCTCGCAAAATATATGTTTTCGTTTGTGTGTAAAGTATTACTTTGCAATTATTACGTAACGAATTTTGGTTATTAACTTAAATAGTAAAACCTAAGTTCTGTTACCTAGATAAACCTGAGCGGCATTGGGTGAGGAATGGAAGGATTTCAACAATCTGACATCGTTTTTGACAGCATCTATAAAAGCAAAACGTGTTTTTAAGTAGAAATGAGAAAAATCACATTTTATTATTATAGCCACGCGTAAGTAGTAGTTAATCCATAATTATATGAAAATAACAGATCAAAATATTAAAGTAAATTTAAAATGTTAAAAGCAATTTTCTATAATGTACATACCAATATTTCCTCGGCTGTCTTGAAGCGTACTGTTGATTGTGTTTTCTCTCCTTTCCAATGTTTCTATTTAGGAAAATTGCAATCAACACAAGCATTGCATGGTTAGAATGTAATTGGACTAAATCACACTATAATAAATTTTTATTATGAGTTGTCAAGGTGCTTTACCCAAAACAATAGCGGTCAAATGTGAATGTATTAATTAATAAATTATTCTTTAAAATACCTACCTAATCTATTTGACAATTTTTGAATAGTTGCAGTCAATGCTTGAATTTGTGGGTCTTGAATATTGGCGGCCAAAGCTTCAGTAGTTATAGAGATAGTAGCCACGAGTAGCAGTACTATCAACTGCCGAAGTCGTGGCAATAAAGCAGGGAACTTTTGTCCTTCAGGGTACTGCATTTTTATTGACTCTTTCTGTCGTAGACTTGGGCTTAGCTATAGAAGGACTGAAATATTTTCAAAAAATACACTGTGTTAAAATTTGTAAAAATAAAATACAATGCTAAAAGTTACATGCTTTTCGCAATTTCGCATTTTAAATGCAAACACATAATGTCTACTATAGAATATTGATATTCCAAATTCCAAAGTACTTTAGCAATGTAGCAATTTTATTAAAAATGAACTAATTGAAATTTTTAAAGAATAAACGATATGGCAATTATTTTATAAAAACAGGTTTTAAAAATAGTCCAGTTAAACTAATTGAAAACTGGAATTATATTCAACATGTATAATACAATGTTTTTGTAGAAAAATCAAAATAATAAAAAGATTTTAATGAAAATTAAAATTACTGTTCCTCAGAAAATCTCGTAACAATTACATACAATAAAAAAATTTATGGTTAAATTTTGAAGGTTTTCCTTTTGTGATGAAACTATATTTATCTCCTGCTTTTAATTTACTTCTAGGAATATAATGTATTAAAAATTGTAAATAACTAAATATTGTATGAGCTGAGGCCAACTCGACAAAATTAATAAATTATTATAAATTAAATAATAATTAAATAAATTAACAAAATATTTCCTTTAGAAAATAAAATTCGAACGATAATAATATATAAAAAAATTATAAAAATAACTTACAAAAATGTAGAAATAATTTTAGTTCGAAAGCTGTGCTTTAATTACCACAGGGGAGAAATAATAACAACTAGCAGTGAACCTTTGAATGACATAACTAAACTGTAATTAGTAAAATCAGACGACTTGTATATTTATAGTGCCTCAAAATAAGCACGCAAAAGTTTTGAGTAGGCATATAGCATCTATAGGGAATGAGTCGTAAATAGTAGTTAATGTAAATCTTTTAATCATTACCAGATATTAGATATGCCATACAAACTTAAATAAAATCCATCCTAGGAATTAAGCGAGGTCAGTTTCTTCATTAATCTCATATAATCTGACTGACCCATCAAGGTTACCCAAGAATTTGCAGATGTCTAACTTCTGATGAATTTTACAGTGACCGCTATTCATGTACTCCAATAAAATAGCGTAGGACCAATAATAAAAAGATATAATCCAAGATTTCATATGAATCTATACACATTGAATCACTAGGAATCGAGTCCAAAAACAATTCCTATGAATTACATTACAAATATACATATCATACATATGTACTGAAATTTAAAAATAAACATTTAAAGCTTTAATACAAGCAACGCAGATCATGCTAGTGATCGAAATGGTCTGGTCAGGACCAAGAAAATCTGGTCCGGTCTGGTCTAGTCTGGTCCAAGGATTTTATTGGACCAGACCATACCAGACCAGATTTCCATGGTTCGATCATATGCAAAAATGTTTAATGGAATCCAGAAAGATAATTTTGTTTTCTTCTCTATTTTGTTAAATTATATGTTATGTGTATAGGTACTTTTACACTACATTTATTATAAGATGCTGAGCTTAAGCATCTATTGAAGTGGTCATGTCCAGGGGCGGACGGGCCATAAGGAATTTCGGGAAATTCCCGATGGGTCCCCAATTCCTTACACATTACGTAAACGGGAGGCTTGGGCCCCTCGGCTCAGTTTGGGCCCCCTAAACGCCAAACCTCGTCATTACAAATTCCTGGGCCCTAAAAGTAGCCAGTCCGCCCCTGGTCATGTCCGTCTGTCCGTCTGTCTGTCCGTCTTCCGTTTGTCTGCCCATCTTTTGGCTGTACATTACAGGTCACTGTATTAAGCCGATTTTCTTCAAACATCTTTTTAACGACCAAAATTGCGAGCAGTTAGGTCTGTATTGTTTTTTTTACTTTGCTTGGACTGGTCATTTCTTAACGATATGCGACATGTCAAAACGCATAAATAAAATGCACAAGATTGTTAAATATGAATAGCTATATACATATGTATAAATTGCAACATAAGCGAAAATAAAATACTAACCCGTTTGTATGGCTGTTGTTATTTGTAGCATGCAATTTTTAATAATTAATCAAAAGGCATGTAATCCAGCGTACATAATAAATGATTTTTGAGCTTTAATTCCTAGTAAATCAATTTATTTTAATTCAGACGAAAGTGATTGAGGATTAAAAGATAATAATGTATACTTACGTAAATATGTTTAAAACTTGTATGTCGAATGTCGAATTACAGGGTTTATAGCCTCCTTCATTCCAGTGTTCTGCATATTGAAGTTAACTTGCCCAAAATAGTTCGTGAACTCAAATAGTTCAATCAAGGTGTAAAATTCCAAGCTCAACGAAGCGCGATGAAGCTTACACAATTTTTACCCAAGCTCAACGAAGCGGGACGAAGCGCGATGAAGCACAATCGAGCTTTGGTCCCTGAAAGTTTTTGGGGGTGGTAAATTTTTTTAACATTAGCGAGCCCAGTAATATATTTTTGATACTTGTGCATTCAAATTCAAAGTACCTATGTGCTTAAGCTTAAAATGTACCATGTTGACAAGTAATGAAAAATGAAAAGTACTAGAACTGGAAATTGTGGAAATACCAAATACCAACTTTCGCCTCGCTTCTCGCATTTGCCTACTAGTTACTATTACTTATCAACTTATTACTATTCCACAATTCTTGATTCTTTTATGGAATACTATGGATTATATATTATAATTAATTTAATCAAATTCATATTTCGTATTCCAGTTCCAATTGAATCTACTACTACTAATTGGATTTTAATAATATTATATATTATATTTCGTAATCCAATTTTATCTACTTCTACTAATTACTAATTTAACTTCTAAAATAATAATTTAATTATATCATATTAGGATATAACAACATAATAACTTCCCATTGTAACACTAATAATATTAATACTGATGCTACCTATACCGCTGATATTGACCTGACTAACCTAGCCCGTGCTAAAAACGGTGATCCGAAAAACTTAAGTAGTGCTACCAATCAGTAGTACAACCATTCGATAGTACTTCAATGCAGCAGTACTACTGTTAAGTAGTACCACCATTAAAAGGTACCCCCATTCAGCAGTACCTTCATTTTGTAGTACTTCTATGCTGCAGTACTACCATTTAGTAGTATTATTATTCAGTACTACTACCATTTAGTAGTTCTACTATTCAGTACTACTACCTTTTAGAAGTACTATTATTCCGTAGTTTTTTACTATTTAGCAGTTCTACTATACTGTAGCACTACGTAATAGTGGTGCTACCATTTAGTAGTCCTTCCCTTTGATAGTACTACTATTAAGTAGTATCACTATGCAGTAGTACTACTATTTAGTGGTACTACCATTCAGTGCACCAACATTCAGCAATACCTTCATTTAGTAGTACTTCCATGCAGCAGTACTACTATTTAGTGGTATTATCATTCAGTACAACTACCATTTAGTAGTTCTACTATTCAGTACTACTACCTTTTAGTAGTACTATTATTCCGTAGTTTTTTACTATTTAGCAGTTCTACTATACTCTACCACTACGTATTAGTGGTGCTACCATTTAGTAGTCCTTTTCTTTGATAGTACTACTATTAAGTAGTACCACTATGCAGTAGTACTACTATTTAGTGGTACTACCATTCAGTGCACCAACATTCAGCAATACCTTCATTTAGTAGTACTTCCATGCAGCAGAAGTACTATTTAGTAGTATTATCATTCAGTACAACTACCATTCAGTTGTACTACTATTCAGTACTACTACCTTTTAGTAGTACTAGTATTCAGTAGTTTTACTATTTAGCATTTCTACCATACTGTAGCACTACGAATTAGTGTTGCTACCATTTAGTAGTCCTTCCATTGGATAGTACTACTATTCAGTATTAGTACTGTTTAGTAGTACTACCATTCAGTGGTACCACCATTCAGCAGTACCTTCATTCAGTAGTACTACTATGCACTACTATGCAGTACTACTACCATTCAGTAGTACTACTATTCTGTACTCAGTGCGCTACTCTGTACCCCATTTTATCGTTGTGATCATGCTTACCTGTGCTACCTAATAAATTACTTTAATGAGAATTGCAATTTGTATTGCAACAGACATGTAACATGTCTTCAAATCACTATCACGATTAGTCATGCCACCTTGTTCCCGGCTTAATTCTCTTCAACAATTTTTCACACGCTTTTAGAAGTAAAATTTAGTATGGCTTTAAAGGTATGCTCATCGTCAGCTAAGACACATGCCTAAACGTCTTTTAGTGCGCAGTCATACACCACCTATTCGATGATGTAAGTATACCAAAAAGTTCTTGTGATACTTACGCTGACCTATGCGTATAAGCACAATGGGTACTAATAAATCCGTATGCCTTTTCATTCTAACGATTTATATGAGCGCCATGAGCAATCGCGCACCTGCATGCATACAGCAAAGACCCAAATGTATGCTTTTGTGTACGAACAAAAACTGTAGGTCTTTATAACCACAATAAATTTTGAATGCTACGAAGATGCCACTTATTATTATATTGCGGTTTAAAACGCACTCTAAAGTGTGTATTAACAACTATTTGTGGCTTCCACATTAACACCGGGAAATAGAAGTGCACTAATCTGAACAAAAACATACTTCTTGTCTTGTGTGGGTGGCGGTATGAATACTGCTTGTATGCATGCCTAAAAGTTAATACATGTCACATGTTATGCTAGTTAATGCAAATTCGTTGAATGAGTTAGCACAGGTGAGCATGATCAGAACTAAAGGGAGTACAAAGTAGCTGCTGACTAGTACTTACACGTAAAATTAAATTATTATACTTTTTATTAACGAAGAGCAGTACAAGCAGCGACCTGCTCTGCTAACAAATGCATAGTTTTAGCTTAGTATTTGTTGGTATGATTTAGCCCAATTAATTTGTTTTTTTAGTTAACGACTTAGGTCGTACACTTTAGCACTGCAATTTAGTGGTACTTTCATTTAGTAGTCCTTTCAGTTAGTAGAACGACTATTCAGTATTACTACTATTCAAAAGTACTACTATTTAGTAGTACTACTATTCAGCAGTACCACGATTCAGTAGTACTTCCATGCAACAGTACTACTATTTAGTAGTATTACTTGTCAGTACAAGTACCATTTAGTAGTACTACTATTCAGTACTTTATTTAGTGCGACTGTGATAATTTATGCTTTTAAGATGCTGAGCTTTAGCTAATCAGCATCTATTGAAAGGGGTTTGTCCGTCCGTCTGTCCGTTTTCAGATTTTACGGTCACAGTTTTTAACTAAATTTCTTTAAATAATTTTAAAAGGCTAGCAGAAGCACCCGCGCAGTGGTGTACAGCTATCAGTTGAGATCGCAGTAATAGGTTTTCCGCAGTCAGCGGTTAAATGACGCAACTTTCAACATTTTTTCAACATTGTTTATTCTCCAAATAAACGCTTGTGTAAATACATTAGAGAACATACTTATCTTTTGTCCTAGCTAGGTACGTTGTACGTTACGATTACGCCATTTTAGGACCGGACACCAATAATGTCATCCAAATTTAGGGTCACTTAAAAAAACAAGACGCCCAACAAAATAGTATTGACGCCAACATGTGACTACAGGAAACGTACTAGCATATCATGTAGGAGACATTTGTTTGGAACTGTAACTATAATCATCCCTAGCACAGAAGCTCCTACTTTGTTTTGGTTTGCGAAACGTACAGTTTCAAATTGCAGATTAATGCAGGTGCTTTATTTGCTCATTATATTTGAACAGAAATACAATAAACATCATTCTGATGCATTACCAGTACACTTTAGTAGCACGCGTCAAAATCCAGTACATGTACTGTACTAGTTGAATTTTGTATTTTTCCCAGTACATCAGTCTCAAAACCAGTACTATACTGATGAATCCAGTACGAATAGTCAGCCTAATTTAGTAGTACTATTATTTAGTATTACTACTAATAGGTAGTACTACTATTCAGCAGTACTATCGTTCAGTAGTACTTTCATTCAGCAGTACTACCATTCAGTACTACTACTATTTAGTTGTACTACTATTCAGTACTACTACCATTTAGTAGTACTACCATTTGGTGGTACTTCCATGCAGCCGAACTACCATTTAGTAGTACTACCATTCAGAACTATTACTATTTAAGGGTACTTCTATTCAGTACTACTCCTATTCAGTAGTACTGCTATTCATTAGTACTACAGTTTAGCAGTGCTACTATACAGAAGCACAACGATTCAGTAGTACTGTCATTTAGTAGTACTACTTTTCCGTTTTACCACCATTTAGTAGTACTACTATTTAGTAGTAATACTGTTCAGCAGTGCTACCATTTAGTAGTACTTGCATTCAGCAGTGCTACCATTTAAAAGTTTCACCACTAAGTACCGCTGCGATTTATTAGTACTACCATCTAGTACAACTACCATTTAGTGGTACTACTATTCAGTGGTACTACCATTCAGCAGTACTAGCATTTAGTAGTTATTCTATGCAGCAGTACCACCAATTACTAGTAATACGATTTAGTTTTACTACATTTTAGTAGTACAACCGTTTAGTAGTATTACAATTTAGCAGTTCTACTTTACTTTAGCACTACGATTAAAAAGTACTTCCATCTAGTAGTACTACTATTCCGTATTACCACCGTTTATTAGTACTACTATTTAGTGGTACTACTGTTTAGCAGTGCTACCATTTAATAGTACTTGCATTTAGCAGTGCTACTATTTAAAAGTTTCACCACTCAGTACCGCTACGATTTATTAGTACTACCATTCAGTACAACTACGATTTAGTGGTACTACCATTCAGCAGTACTAGCATTTAGTAGTAATCCTATTTAGCAGTACCACCACTTACTTGTAATACGATTTAGTACTACTACATTTCAGAAGTACAACCGTTTAATAGTATTACAATTTAGCAGTTCTACTTTACTTTAGCACTACGATTAAGAGGTACTTCCATTTAGTAGTACTACTTTTCTGTATTACAACCATTTAGTAATACTACAATTCAGTGGTACTACTGTTCAGCAGTTCTACCATATAGTAGTACTTGCACTCGGCAGTGCTATCATTTAAAAGTTTTACCACTCAGTACTGCTACGATTTATTAGTACTACCATTTAGTACAACTACCATTTAGTGGTACTACCATTCAGTGGTACTACTATTCAGCAGTACTAGCAATTAGTAGTAATTCTATGCAGCAGTACCACCACTTACTAGTAATACGATTTAGTACTACTACATTTTAGTAGTACAACCGTTTAGTAGTATTACAATTTAGCAGTTCCACTTTACTTTAGCACTACAAATAATAGGTACTTCTATTTAGTAGTACCACAATTTAGTAGCACCACTATTTAGCAGTACTACCATTTAGTAGTACTTCCATGCAGTAGTACTGTTATTCAGTAGTACTACCATTCAGTACTAGTACCAATTAGTAGTACCACTATTCAGCATCACTAGCATTTAGTAGTAATTGTATGCAGTAGTACAACTACTTACTAGTAATACGATTAAGTACTACTACCTTTTAGTAGAACAACAATTCAGTAGTATTACCATATAGCAGATCTACTATACTTTAGCACTACGATTTAAAGTAAATTCTATTTAGTAGTACTACCATTTAGTAGTACTACCATTTAGTGATACTACCGTTTTGTAGCACCACCATTCAGCTGTACTACCAATTAGTAGTACTTCCATGCACGAGTACTACTATCTAGTAGTACTACTATTCAGTACTTGTACCATTTAGTAGTTTTGCCCTATAACTTGTCGTTGATTTGTTTCGCATTTTTTGGTACGGTTGTAGAATTTGTGCGTTGCGTCCTATAAAAGTGTTAGCCTGAAAACGGACTCTGTTTTTCTGTTCAATTTTAGGATTTTGCGTTTTGGCAGTCCACGTTTTTTGGGTTTGGCTTTTTGATATCTTCATTTCTAAGCGTTTATCTGTACTCCTTACGTCATTCTGCGTTTAATGGTACTATTTTTACTTTTCTGCGTTTAGTGGTTCGGGTCTTACGCCTCGACATGTGATCTATAACAGTGACATATTATATAGATAATATTATAATATATTTATACTTCGTATATCAATTAAATCTACTTCTACGCATTGGATTAAATCAATATTTATTATATTTTGTAATCCAATTTTATCTACTTCTGCTAATTACTAATTCTACTTCTACTGTACCACGATTACTATATTATATCAGGATATAATAGATTGAGGAGTTGACCATATAAAATTAGTATGTTATAGTATGCACACTAATATTCTAATATATTATACACTATACACTTAATACACTATGACTATGACTACCCAAACCAAACCCTTTCCATATTGATACTTGTTAAAGCCTTAAAGTAAAGTACATTGCACGACAAAAAATTTTACCTATCGTCGGGGGTCGACATAGTCGGCAGGTGGAAAAAAGATAAAAGTGGAAAAATGAAGCTCAACGAAGCGCGATGAAGCTCAACAAAGCTCAAAAGATTTTCACAATAGCTGGACGAAGCGCGATGAAGCGCGTTTGAGCTTACGATTTTTTTAAAATAGTTCACATTGTGAAAAACGAGCTTTATGCCATAAAGTTAACTATTGCAGAACACTGCTTCATTCATACACAATTATTACTCATGTCAATATCACCAAAATTATCTTGAAACTGTACAGTGACAGCTCAGAATTACCTAGAAAATGACGCTGTGCAATTGCAGATATTGATGAAGATTTTAATGACATACATATAACGTTTAATGAAAGACATGTACAATAGAGCTTGACAGTTATGTACGATTTATTTATAAGTTATCCCATATTTACAAGTTACGTATGTTACGAATGGAATTAAGTTGTTACGAAGAGAGACCAGTGAATAATTATTCAATATTTATTGATTAATTCGAATAATTTAAAATCAACAAATTATTGATTAAATTTATGATAAGTAGTGGAATGTGATGTAAAATCGGATGAAATAATACATAATGATTAAGCATACGGAAGGAGGAAATATCACTGAACGATAGACTGAACGACAGAAAATAAGACAGATCTCATTGATATTTGGAAAGTGACTGACGTCATTGATTTTCCTCCGACCTGAGATTCTCATGATATTGTGAAAATACGATAAAAAGTGACATTTATTGAATAAACAAAGAGTTTATATTTTTATTTAAGCATTACTTGTCTGTTATATTTAATTATACCGAAAATTACTCCAGTGACGACAAATGTAATTTATCGTCATTAACAAAGTATCTTGTTTAGTCCGCATGGCGTTTTTTAGTAATATAATACAATACGCTTGGATAATTGTTACCGCCCAAGTTAGTATGTAAATATTAGCGAGTCTTGAAATGTTCTCCAATAAGTATACACACGCGTAAATTGGTGCAGATTAATGCGTACGCGGCTGTACTGTTATTGCGTGATTACTTAAAATACAATAAAAATATTGAATATTCTTCAGGTATTATTATCCGTCATTAACTTTGAATAATGAGCCTACGGGGACATGCAGAAAAGTTATATACAAAGGTGTGTTACCAATAAAAATATCAAAATGTGATCAGTACCCATAATTTTAACTGGGACCAAAAAATTGAGGTTTTTTTAACACCAAAAATGCAAAAATGTCGTCGCCAAGTGCACCCGGGGTTCCCAGGCGGTCACCCATCCAAGTACTAACCGGGCCCGACGTTGCTTAACTTCAGTGATCGGACGAGAACTGGTGCTTTCAACGTGGTATGGCCCTTGGCGAATGAAAGAGTTAAAAACTTATTATTTATTTCTTCCTATTACGTATGTGAATTAATTGTAAAATTTGCTGCATAGTACTTTTGTGTTAGAAGGGGGTGGTATTTTACGAAGTGTATTGTAATCATGACGTCTACTTAGGGGTCGTCCACGAAACGTTTCATAAAAATTCCATTTCCAGAACATATTGCACTTTTAAAAAACCCTTTTTGAAAATTCACATGCTTTTTAAAAGTGCAAAATGTTCTATTTATATGATTTTGAAAACCGTAAAATGTCTATTTATAATTTTTCGAAAGTGTAAAATGATCTAATTACTTGTTTTTCAAAAGTTTTGAAATGTTCTATTTATATGTTTTTGAAATGTGTAAAATGTCTATTTAAATTTAGTTTAAATTATAAAATGTTCTTTTTACATGTTTTTCAAAATCTCAAAATGTTCTGGAAATTAAATTTGTATTACGTCTTTTGTGGACGAACCTACAAGTGTACGTCATGAGTACGATACAATCAGTAACCTAATTTATATATTTACCCTACATTATGTGTAGAACAACACGGAAGCGACCTCGACAGTAGCTACCAATCGTATGGACTTACGACAGAATGATTCTTCACCGACAAAAAAGGAAAAAATATTCAAACTGTAATTAGGTTGTGTGCTTGATGCTTCGACAATCAAATGCTGGAATGTAATTTTTTAATAATATATAGACACATGCTATATAAAAAGTATTATCATTACGGTATGAAGCATATAGTATAATTATGCTATTATAGCTCTATGCACTTACATTTGATTCCTATTTTAATTCATATGAACTGTTAATACCATAAGTTAGACCGAGTTTTCAAGTTCACGTACCCACTATAAACATCCTAATATAACTCGTAAGAGTTCATTTCCATTGTGTAGGTGTACTATGGAAGTGGAAGGTGGAGATCGGGCAGGTCCGTGTGCAGTGGTTAATAATTATTTACTAGAAGCACTTTGATTTTAATTTAATATAATTAAGTTCCTCCTTTAATGGGGCCACAAATCCCGCTTTTTAAAACTCAAACTGTGTACCAATAATAATCGCAGTCAAAATCTCAAAATTCAAATCATACAAAAGTGACAAAGTATTTAATTTAGTAGCGGAATTATAAAAGTGTAAATATTTTTATTGCTTTAAAAAACATCAATTTCCTCGAGGCATTTTTACCTAAAGCATTTTTCTTGGAGACATTACATATAAAAGCATTTACGAAAACCATTGTGCGTGACAGTTGCTATGTTACGGCGAAAACAAAATATGGGGCCAAGATCCCTGGAATTCATATGTAGTAAATTGACGAACAAATTCGAACAGCCTAATTTTTCTGTTAAGACGTAATTGCATTGTTCAACTTACAATCAAAACAGCAATTTTAAATTGGCAATTTATGACATTTATTTACACATAATGTAGTATAACTATGGACACAGAAATAATGACGGACGAAGAAAAAAACCTCGATTGGCCATCAAAAAGAATCAAATTTGAGTCTGAACCTGGACGAAATTTTACAATTCAAATTCAGGATACTAAACATGTGGAAGACCCAAATGATATCAGATCCGATCCTAACGCTGCATCAAATTTACTTGTTCCTCCTGAAAAAATCGTTTTTTTAATTGATCATGTAAGTCAAGTGGGCAAGAATCAATATGAGTTTTTAATTTTAACATTTTATTTAAATATTATAATACAATTCGTCGGTGAAGAGTCATTCTGTCTTCAGTCCAGTGCACGGCTAAAATCATTCTGTCGCAAGTGCATACTATTCTTAAAGTCATTCTGCCAATTCAATTAGTAGCTGCTGCCGAGGTCGCTTCCGCGATTTCATTTGCATTAGGTGGGAGTAATATGTTACTAACAACTGTATTGTACTCATGACGTACACTTAGGGGTCGTCCACAAAAGACGTAATGTTACTGACTGTGTTGTTCTCATTAGATTACGTATACTTAGGGGTCGTCCACAAAAGACATAATAAAAATTCCATTACCAGAACATTTTGTACTTTTCAAAAACACTTTCTAAAAGTGCAAAAAGTTCTACTTAAATGCTTTTTAAAAGCGCAAAATTTTCTATTTACATGCTTTTTAAAAGTTCAAAATTTTCTATTTACAAGCTTTTTAAAAATGCAAAATGTTCTAATTGCATGTTTTTCAAAAGTGCGAAGTGTTCTGGAAATGGAATTTTTATTACCTACGTTTTTTGTGGACGACCACTAAGTGTACGTCCTGGGCACAACACATTCATCAACATCTCACCCCCACCTAATGCACAGGACAGCGCGGAAGCGACCCCCACAACAGCTACCAATTAAATGAACTTGAGACTGAGACGGAATGACTTTAAGAATTGTATGGACTTGCGACAGAATGGTTTTAGCCGTGCACTGGACTTAAGACAGAATGACTCTTCCCCGACGAAATGTGAGTACCTGAGTGGCGAGGCAAAGTTTAAAAAATTTCAAATTTTAAAACTTTGCCGCCCTGTAGCTTCTACAATTCTGAACCGATTTCTTTTTCAGATTTTGAGGCCATAATCTAAATATTTAATTCAGGATGCTTGAAAATTTAAAAATTTATTTTTTTTTGTGAAAAAATTGGTTAAAAACACCGGGCCTAAAAAATATAAGCTTCCTAGATTTTTTGGAAACAAACGCTTTTATTTGTTTTTGAATCGGAGCTTATACCACTGCACAATATTTATGTGAATTGAAAGGAATTATAATAATTACTGTTTGGCTTTCAGGATTCGATTTAGAAAAATATTGATTTGCTTTTAGAAAATATTCAAAAGTTGTAGATTTAGTTCTGTCATAACGATATGTATGATTCTACTAAACCTGGCCAAGACTGACAGTTTTTAAGAACAAACTTGTTAAACAAACTCCTAAAATATGTATTTTTTTCTTTTACGTTTTAGCTCATGGAATTAATATTTTCATTATTGGACGAGGCAACTTTATATGGCTGTCGTCTTGTCCATTCACGTTGGGCTTTCTTTGGGGCAAAGGAACTGCAAAAAGTTGTACACTTAAAATTAAGTGAATTTTCTTTGTGTAATTTTACTTACAATAAACAAGGGGACGCTGAAATTCCTCACGATTCAATCCCGTATCTCACAAGTCTTATGCAGAACTCTGAGCAATTTCCCTGTGTATCCTTTGAAATTAAAATCACTTGGATGAACAAAGAACTGGTGGAAACATTTCTTGATGTACATGGAGCCTGCGTGAAAAAGTTTTATTTAACTGCAAATTTAACATTTGGGTACCTCAAACTGCTACTTAGCAAATTACCCAACTTAAAACATTTAGTGTTAGATGTCAGCTTTGTGCCTTTAGCTCAGGTCAAAAACCCATTTCGGGATAGATCTATTTTTGTATGTTATAATTTTGCTGCTAATATTAATTCAACAAGTTCACGGGATGAAATCGACATCGGTACAAAATCAGTTCCACAAAGCAATAAATATTGTATTAAACACTGTTACTAGAATCTTAAGGTTTTAGAAATCGTGGGGTCCAGTAAATTAAATTTTTCTGCCAAAATTTTCTTCGAAATTTGGGGTTGTCGTTTAAAAAATCTGACACGTATGACAATTCCACCACAAATTCTATACCAGGTTCTTCTGAAGCGAGGCGTGGATCAGCTTTGCCTCCTACGAAAACTTGAAGTCGGTATTAACATTGACAACTCAGATTTGCTAAATCTCCTTGCTGATCTTAGTGCTGAAAACCTGAGTCACGTGAAAGAGCTGGATTTGACAAATTCCGAGCATTTAACTACGAAAAAGCGGCGGATGTTAATAAGACTCCTCAAAGTGTCTCCTCAAGCACAAAACTCGGTTTCGAAAATCCTTGAGCACGTCGCTGGGAACTGTGAAATTCTCAAGTTGCCACAGTTTGGCCATTTAAACCAAATTGTGATCCCTGTAATGCCTTAAGTAACACAACTTCAACTTGAGTATCGATTAATACCTGGAACTTCTCTACAGTTTTTTCCGTATCCTAGGGATGGGATTTCAGAAGTGAGATTTGAAGAAATGTTTCCAAACCTGAAAAATTTATTTTTCAAATGGATCAGCACTATTCCTGCTAATGCGTACTTTTACTTTCGAAATGTACGGCCTGACGACGATATATCTAATATAGAAAAAATTTACATTGAAGATGACTGCACCTGCAACATGAGCAAGAACAAGAACAACCCACCAAATGAATATACTGCGTTTTACAATTTTTTTCAAAAACTTTACCCAAATGCGGATTTTATCAATAATACACGGCGCCGTCACCCATACCAAACGCTTCAAGAATATGAATACTAGTATATGGTAGCTTGTTGTAGCCAAGGTAGACTTTTCGTTAAATAAGTAGTTTGATGTCTTGTTTTTTAAATATCATGTTAGGTAAGTATATAGTCTGTGATTTCAAGATGGATATAATTATGTGCCGAAATCATATGATTTTGTAAATAATTGAGTATTTTTAATCGTCAACAACGAATTTAGGTTATACCTTTACCAACATTTAATATTGCTGAACAAAATGTGTGTTAAATGTTAAGGGGTAGTGTTTTTCAAATGTTGTAGTCATGTTAAAAAATAATAATGCAGTTGTTACATTTTGCTCTTGAATAAATATATCGTACAACGTAAAATGGCAATGCGGTTACTGTTGAACTATCCAAGTTTTCTCAACTATTTGTTTATGGTCTCTTATTCAATGTCAGAATATCATAGTTTCTGACATGAAACTAACTAACTAAACCATGTTATAAATAGTGAAATGATTTGAGTTTTTACCTAAATGATTTGTACGTTTGTGCGTGTATGGTAAAATGATAATAAAGTGTGAATGGTGAATACTGAGAATAGATAAGTATTTAATTGAATTAAACTTGGAATGAATTTAATGATAATTCAAACTGAAAGAATAAAACGAAAAGTGTTTTATCGGAACAGAAAGGTTCAAGCTAGTTAGTTTGGTGGTTGGATTGGATATGATTTTACATTTAGATTTTAACTATTGAAATCAACTCTGCTTCCTGCGAGTAGTCATTCGATTACTTTACATTATTATAATTATTTAAGAATCTCCTTTTTTTGACCTGCATAACTTAATAGCAAGCGATACACATTCATTATGCAATTTTTGCAGTCATTACATGGTAAATGAATAAACTAAGTTAATGGCTATGGCCAGACAAACAAATTGGTTTTGGGCCGCAATTTAGTTCCAAACGTTTTTCTTTGGTAAGCAAAATGTTTAATTTACACGTTTTACGTTTTAGAAAAGTTTAAAAATTTTCTTTTTACGTACATGGTGAGCCGATTGTCTCCAACAATTCTAAAAGGCTATAAATGCCAAGTTAATCTTTTACTTCAGCTGACCAATAAACTAAACGAAAGACAATTTTTTGGAGATTTGATTGTTACCTTAATCAAACAAATCCACTAACAAAAATTTGCAAAATGTTACTTTTTAAATATTTGTAATGGTAAAAATTACTTTTTTACAACTTTTTTTAAAAGTTTAAAACCATACATTTAGACTAGACAGAACAAGTTAAGCAGTTTTTTTGAGTTTCACAATAAATAAGTAATGCTTTTTAAGTGACATCCTAATCATTGTAAGCCAAACGAGAACGAAATGCGGTCGTTCTCGTCTTTTTTATCGGTCTTTTTTTCGACGAAAAAAAGGCGCATATGAGCCCTCCAAGAAAAATAAAACGGACTCCTCGAGTTTTGGAGCTGTGTGGAGCTGTGTGGAGCCCATGCCTTCGACTATGATATTTCCACTCCGCCTGCTTTCTGGGCCGACCCCCGACTATAGGAGCATCTTTTTTCGTCCACTGTACGCTGTACGCTGTGGAGTACTGTGGACTACCGTGGAGTACCTAAGTACCTTAACTACCTTAAGTAGTGCCTACCTACCGTATGCCGTATATATTAATATATTTAATACTAATGCTGTATGCTAATGCTTATCACTGCATATATATTATATTACTGTATAGGTTATAAGTATAAAGCATGTGGCCAACGTGTAATAGAATTTAGTGTTACAACTCAACTAAAAAATAATAATTATATTAAATAGTGCTGTATGTTTAAGATTTTAATAATGCGTATGCAACAATATTTAATTATTTTATTTGAACTATAATATTATTATAAGAATGTAGTAAAATACAGTGCAACAACCTAAAGCCACGTATTTTTTTTGTGTGTTTTATTCTTTTGCTATCAATGTAATTTATTTTTTTAATTAATTAAAAAATAATAAATTGAAATCAAAAACAAAAACATGTAATAAAATTAGCAGTACTGTCAGAAACTAACACATCAATGACACTTACAATTGTGTCTCACACTTTTATTTTTAACAAAATTATAAATTAAAAAAATAAAAGTAAATCATATACTAAGAAAACAAAATTAGGGTTTGAAGCTTTACAAATAATTAAAATTAATTACTTAATACAGAACAGATTATCAATCCCTAAAAAATTAAAAAGTAAAAAGCATAGCATGAATAAATAAAAATAAATAATAGGAAAAAATATTCCTATTCTATATTCTGTTATTCTGTATCTGTACTGACTAAGTGTACTATTACTATTAAATAGTATAGTATATAGCATTGCCATGTTATTACATGTCACTTGCATATGCATACGTAGGAGTAGGAGTAAAAGAGGAACGTGGAAGCACAATTTAGTACAAGGGACAAGGTAGTTAGGTACCTCTATTCTAATGTACGCGTCAAAAATATATACCTTGACTCGTCAATGATAAAAACTTTTTACCACCTCCTTCTGCCTCAAGCGTTTCTAGGGACCAAGGCGCATCGGAGCTGTGTGGAGCTGTGCGTTGAAGCTGCCTTCGTCAATTTCCAATTCTGGAGCCCATGCTTTCGAGTGTTTGGGAGAACGGCGATTCGGTACTAGATCGGTCAGCCTTCGTTCTCTGCTGTTTAGCTGACAGTGATCCTAATACTAATAGTATTTTCAGTTTTATCATGGATTCAGCCACATGCGCTGGAGCGGCTCAGAGAGATATTTACGTAAAGCAAAGAGCAGAGATGAAGGCCAAATTAGCAGATTTAGCACCTCTGTGCTCGTCTTGCATTCCTGTTACCGAGATGCTGTTTGGCAATAAAATCAAACATGACATGAAAACAGCTCGTGCCGCTACTAGATTTGTAAAGGGCGTTTCACGCCTTTGCCCTCCACACGCTCGGTATAATTTTACTTGGGATTCTAATAAGTTGTTAAATCTATTTCATGAGTGGGAAGGTAATGAAATGTTAAATATAAAATGTGTATCTATTAAACTTGTATGTATGTTGGCTCTAGTAACTGCTCAAAGAGTACGTACTTTAAATTTGATTTGTATTTGTAATATAAGATATGATAATATTTGTGTTGAAATTAAAATACCTAACTTAATTAGGACATCTAAACCTGGAAGGAATCAGCCCCTTTTACGGTTGCCTCTCTACCATTTAGACAGTAAATTGTGTGTAGTTAAGACATTGACTGAGTATATTTTAAAGTCTTGAATGTACCGAAATCATAATAAACTATTTTTAAGGTATGAAAAACCAAATAATGTATTTACTAACCAAACTATTTGCTGTTAGCTAAAGGAAAGGTTGGCACTAGCCAAGATATACACTAATATTTACACAGTATACATGCACACAGTTCTCGTCATTCTTCAACGTCAAAAGCTTTTGCGGCGGGGGTTACTGCCGATGTTATTTTTAGTCATGCAGGTTGGCATACTAATTCAAGTGTATTTGCAAACTATTATAACTGTACTGTAATTTAAGAAGATAATTTTGCTGATGCAGTTCTTTCACAATAAATAATGAATACATATTTGATGTAACATCAATGTACATTTTTAATGAGCTTTAAACAACTACATTTAGTCATATATTTCGTTCTACGGAAGGACCGAGAATACGAAATATAATTACTAAGTTAAAGGAGACTTACCTTACTTATAATATTATTTAATAATAAAATTTTATTGTTATTTATATCGTAGTAACTGTTGCCTAATAAATATTTCTTTCTTTGTACAAAATCCTAAACCCAGCTCTGTAAAACCAACATTTATTTCTTGATTACTGTTAATGCTAATTTTTCAGTTATGGCTTCTCCTCGAGGTTTGTTATATTTAGGGTTACGTTAGGTTAGGGGGAAGGGGTGTGGGGGGGAAGGGTAGGAAAAACTGACTGGAAACGGTTAGGTTATATTTTTCCCTCGGCCGCCGAAGGCGGGTGGGAAAAATATAAGCTATCCGTTTTCAGGCAGCTTTATGAGCCTGGTTCAGTGTTTTAAACAAAAAAAATGGGGCATGACTTACCGAAGTGAAATAGGGCATGACTTACCGAAGTGGGGCATGACTTACCGAAATGGAATAGGGCATGACTTACCGAAGTGAAATGGGGCATGACTTACCGAAGTTGGGCATGACTTACCGGCCTGGGCATGACTTACCGAAGAAACCCCCTTGAATATTGGCGGCCATAGCTTCAGTAGTTATAGAAATAGTAGCCACGAAAAGCAGTACCATCAACTGTTGAAATTGAAGCAATAAAGTGGGGAACTTTTTCATTTTCCCTTCTTCTGGGTATTGCATTTTTATTTTCGCTCTGTCGTAGTATTAGGCTTTAGCTAGAACTGAAATATTTTTAAAAAATCTACTGTAATAAAAAATAAATCTTTCAGAAACTAAAATTTAAAGGTTTTATAATTGATACAAAAATAACTTACAAAATTGTGAAAATTGTAGATCGAGTTTTTAGTTTTGATTACCAAGGGCAAGGGAAAGAAATCAAAACTGGCAGTGAACCTTTGAATGCTATAACCGAACTGTAATTAGTGAAATCAGACCACTTGCATATTTATCTTATCAGTCAGTGGACATTGTCTAGATCTAAATGATCGGCATTTAGATTTAAATGCCTTGACATATTAAATCTAAATGCTAAGCAATTAAAACTAAACCTCGGGCGTTTAGAAATAAATTGTCACCTGACACATATAAAATTAAAACGAGGATATTACAAATTTGGGAATTAGATCTTCAAAAATTTTCGAGATTTCAATACCGATCATAACCAAACAGTAGAAACTGAGAGAACAAGGTTTTCTCTTGTAATTTTCGTAAAATACACTCGCGGTCAGTCAGATCTCTGATTGGTCCGCTCATTTGAAGGCGCGCATGCGCAAATACGGATTTCAAAATAATTAGATCTAAATGCTAAGCATTTAGATCTAATTAGTTTGACGATAAACATTAAGATTTAAATGCCCAGCATTTAGATTTAAATATATTTTGTGCATTTAAATCTAAATGCTGATCATTTAGATCTAGCGAATGTCCACTGAATTTTTAAAATGCCTCAAAATAAGCACGTAAAAGTTGCAAATAGATAGCAATTATGGGGTATGAGTCAGCTGATGTAAATCTTTTAGTAATTACCATATATGCCATACAAACTTAAAATCCATCCTAGGAATGGGGCAAGGTCAGTTTTTTCATTAATCTGACTCACATTAAATTTACAGCATTAGTCTTGTCATTTAGTAAGAGATTATGCATGCTATGTATTCATGGGATACACAAGATTGTTAAATAGGAATAACTATGTATGTCCAAATTGCAAAAAAAAAAACAAAAATAAAATATTGTATGGCAGTTTTTGTTTGTAGCATGCAGTTTTTAATTATTAATTAATACGTATGTAATGCAGCAAGATGCAGTCTGTTTAATAAGCAGTTTTTAAGCTGTAATTTCTAGTAAATCTATTTATTGTAATTTAGACGAACAGTTTCAGGATTTAAGATAATAATGTACAGTATGTTAAGTATGTTTAAAATTCGTATGCTGAATCACATTATTTACAGGCCCCTTGATTCATACATAATTATGTACTTATGTCAATATCACAATTACTGTCTTAAAACTGTACAGTGACAGCTCAGCATTATCAAAAAACTGACTTCGTGCAATTCCAGACATTGATTAAGATTTTTGATTGTTTTGCAAAAAAGTTACATTTTTTTTAAACACTAAAAATGCAAAAAGGTTGTCGCCAAGTGCACCTTGGATTCCCAGGCGGTCACCCATCCAAGTATTAACCAGGCCCAACGTAGCTTAACTTCAGTGATCGGACGAGAACTGGTGCTCTCAATGTGATATGTCCCTTGGCGAATGTCAATGCTTAAAACTTTTTATTTATTTCTTCTTTACGTAATTATGTAAATTATATTCAACTAATTGCAACCAGGATATTTCATGCAAAACTTGTAGGTTGTTAAAGTTGCTGCATAAAAGAATATTGAATGCAAAAGAAGTTATCATAAGTAACTATAATTATGCGTCTACAGTTGTAGTGCTATATGCTATGGTTTGCCTCACGATATTGAGTCTAATAATTTTAATGAAATGCAATCCTCATCATTTAAGTGATAAACATAAATGAAGTTAGTATTATTTTCTGTTCCGCATTTGTAAGTGCATAAACGTTAAGCGTGACTTGACAACTTGAGCATCCTAAAACAATACTGACCTGTGTGGTCAACTAAAGGATATGTAAGCGATACCTGGGTTACAATAATGACATGGCAAGTTTGGCAGCTCTATTCTATTCAAGTAAATATTAGGTGTAAATCAAATATAGACGATCTTTGACCCAAAAACAAATCGGCATTTGCAACTTTTCAATTGTGTTACTCCGACTTTATAGTTTTCTGGAGCGTAATCTTTTACATTTCTATAGCTATCTATATGGTTTAGTCTAGTCTTTCTTTTGAACTAGTGAATTTTGAAAAAATGTAGTGTGTAATATTCTAGCACATGCATGTTGCGTATTCTGAATTTCTTGAATAACCATTTTATTTAATTACTCTTAAATGCCTTAAGAAAGCGTTTTTTTTTCAAATGATATCCTTCATTTATTGTAATTAAGTAGAAAGGAACTACACAAATTTGAAAATATATTTTACAAATAAAATTACTAATCAAAGCTATAATTTACCAACGCGGCCATTAGACTGTAAATACAGCAAAATTTAATTACACGTTTCAAAACTAATTTGAAGGGTCAGTTGCTATTACAAACAGACAATTCTTGCATCATTGCTAAACGTTTGCCACTGGTACTGGTGACACGTGGGATCGCTCTGACACATATAACTCAAATTCTTGAGGCTCCAAAGCTAATCGGAATTCTACCTCCAGAGGGGGTATATTGTTCGAACATGACACAGAAAAATGTTGAAAGAAAGTAGTTGCAAACAAAAATAGCACGTCGCGTGCAAAGTCTTCACCAATACAACTTCTTTTTCCGCAGCCAAATGCAATAACATCATTTAGAGACCTCTTACTAATACTTTCTTTCTCATTGTCCTGCAAAAACTGCTTTGGAAGAAATTTGTCTGGTCTTTCCCATATTTCTAGGTCATGATGAACTCCATATGGATTAAATGATAATCATTGTGTCTTTAGGTATTTTATTTCCGTGAAAATTTACATCTTCTTTCATCCTACGGAAAACCCCTAAAGGACTAATAGATGAAATCCTTAAAATCTCATTTATGACAGCTTCTGTGTACGGCATGTTAGCTTTGTCCGAAAAGGGTATACGTTCATGAAAATCACTGAATCCGTGAATACTGTCAATTTCTAACTGAAGCTTCTCTTGAATTTGTGGCTTCCTTGCCATGTGAAGAAGCAACCAGTCGAGTGTTGTTGTTGTAGTTACTGATGCGGCAAATAAAATGTCAAAGGTGCGCATGAGTTGTTCTTGTCCTGCAAATAGTTAAATAGCACAACATTAGTTATAAAAAAAGTATCAAGTTATGTTTAATTTAATCATAATTATTAAGCTTACTTGATGAATGAAAACTTGAACTAGTATCCTGTGTGCTTGCAACTTTGTCGAAGTAGGCATGTGTAAAATGTTTGGGTTGTCCAGCTTCGTAATCATCCCAGCATTGCGCAATCTGTTTAACTAAATGGAATTAAATAGCCCTGCTTGCATTAACTGTATAGTTCATTCCAAGAAAGTTTAAAGCTGAGGACAACCCTTGCATAAACCAAGATGCTTGAGCCAATATACTTCCGTGTGTATCCGAAACCCTTGAAGAAATCAATTTTTCTCAATGTATTAAAGAATTCTGTTTATAAATGCCATTTAAAATACGGTAATCAAAGATAAAAATAATATTTACAATACCGCTGAAAAAGGTCGAGTATATTTTGCAAAGTAGGATCTGTTTCGTCATAGCGCTTTCCAATCATGGCAACCCAAATTGAGTTTATTACAGGAAATTTAAAAAATTGATTCATCCTTATTATTGTAAGTTTCAGGTTGCTACCTCTAATGGTCAAAGGGGCTCGGTCCTGTGACTTGTTTCCTTTTTTTAAGTCACTCACAAATAAAGTTATTTCTTGTTGTGCCCGAAACTCAAGATCAGTTTTAGAAATACCAATACCTTTAAATAATTTTCTTGTAAACTGTCGCTGCTCAAGTTGACGAGCCCCATCCACGAATATTAAAGCAAGGTTGGGCCTTTGAAAAAGTAGAATTCACAATTGCAATACAAATGGTATTGCAAAAGCTAAAGCAAAACCTCAAAATAAGCTTGGGCTAAAGCTAACATGTGGCAGAAAATAAAACAAAATGAAACTCCGCCCACATTTTCCTGCAATATCCTAATTTCAGAACTAAATGGGGTCGGGCACAAATGGATCCAAATTTTAAAGGGGTGGGGTACACAAGCGCCTGAGTTGAGTTAACACATATGGGGGTTGGTGGTCCTTGGTTTGCCGCCGACACAACACAACTCCCGAGTACCGGAGAAAAAATAGAATTTTAAACTCAATTATAACCAGGATAAAATAGTGCAAACGCATAGTGAGTGGCATCAACAGATTGAACTAACCTCCTGTAACCCAAATCCAATCGAAGTTTGAATTAAAAATTTAATTCTGCTACCTAAAAGTGCGACTGATTTCAAAATAAAATTTAAAGTTCAAAGCTTGACGAAGGAATATCATTTCAGCTAGGGGAATTGAAAAACCTGAAGTAGCAATACGTAAGACAGTGGAATCAGGTATAGAATACTGCACCACGGACCGACGCTTGCTAGTGGAATCGTTTTGCTCTGAGCTACACCTTTTCCATATACATCTCTGGGATTACTACTCTCCTACTACCTAGGCAGGTTCTTTCAATCCATTATTATTGAATCCAAAACAAACCAATCAGCAAAATAAAATTGAAATTTAAGCCTACAAATTACAACACTTATAATATTAATCAGTTCAACTTGTCCGCCGATGTCGAGAGAGATTTATTATCTCATCGGCTGCAACAACAACAGTCAACAACAGACAACAGAGTATCTTTCATCTTTAATCTTATTGTGATTGATAAGTGATTAATAATAGTCAACTGTGTGTTCCTCTCATCGTCAAACCATAAAAATCTACATTGGCTTAGCCGCCATACGCCACATAGCAAAAAATTTCTCCATACTTCAAAAGATAAGTTACCCGACAACAGCATACAACAGACAAGACTTCTCCCTAGCTACACTCTCCCACTGCTACTCAAAAAGCGTAACATACGACATTCTATTACACTGTAACTTACAGCTAAGCTCTCTAAGCGTATGCTGGAGAGCCGAAGCGACCGCTAAGTTTTAATTAATAAGTAAGCAGCTAAGCTCTCTAAGCGAACGCTAAAGGGCTGAAGCGTACATGAACTTACCCACCATTGACTTAAAATTACCCACCAGTGACCTGAAATTACCCACCAGTGGTGAATGAGAAAACCTGCGAGGATCGCCATGTAACTAGAGACGGAATAAACCTAAAATAGAAATTTTATAAAATATTTTATTTAAAGTGACAATCAAACTCAATCTCACCGACACCGACAGCCGACAGTGAAAGTATTGCTTTTGAGTTAATGCATGTCATTGCGATATCCAAGTGAAGCGACCGCTAATTGGATATATCAAGGTTAGCAGCTAAGCTCTCTAAGCGTACGCTGGAGAGCCAAAGCGACCGCTAAGTTTCACAAAGTAGTCCAGTAGCTAAGCCCTCGAAGCGAATGCTAAAGGGCTGAAGCGTATGGTAACTGGTAAATTTTATTATTTAAGTTACCTGATGGGTTTGCAGAGATCCCCAGAACGCCCAGTGCTAAATTTAACTATAGACAACCAAGCCACAGGACAATCACCCCCAACAACAAGAACTGCTAACAAGAGAGACAGAGATAGCGCAGACTCATCCCCTACAACTGCCAAAAACGCAAAAAGGACAAGAAGCGAAGGGATGGCAGGGGAAATGAGAGTACTCTTTGCACAGTTAAGCGAAAAGATGGACCAAGCTGAAGTACAGCGCGGGCGTATGGAGAACTCTACTATGACTATTCTTGACAATATCCAAGATATAAGAACTAAGCTCGCCGAACAACAACAACTGTATGAGGAACTGCTCGAGCGTACCAAAACACATGAAGAGTCAGTAACCAGCCTTAAGTCCAACAACACGTTTCTGGAAATGGAACTCGCTAAGTGCAGAAAACAGATCGACAGGATCTCCAACGAAGCCAGACAATTCAATGTGTTGATCAAAGGAATAGCTGAACCAGTCACTGAAACTGAAACAAGGGACGACTTAAGCGCAACGGTAACTCAACTCATACACTCTGAGCTCAAGGTGAAAGCAGAAATTAAGAAAACTAGACGTCTTGGGCCTAAAAAAGTAGGTAAAACTCGCACTGTGCTAGTCACCTTCCTAAAAAGAACCGACAGAGGTGCGGTCCTTAAGGCCAAAGGGCAGCTAAAAAACAGAAGCGGCAACCCAATATTTATCAATGCAGACCTACCTCCAGAACTTAGCAAGAAACGTTTTGAGGATAGAGAGAAAAAGAGGGAAAAGGATGGACCACGACCTGATAATATGGACACTACTAACAATTTAAACTCATAGGAACTTGGCAAGCGCATACAACATAATGTTACAACTGTAAATAGTATTCTTTACTGGAACATAAACGGAATCAAAAACTGTACATATGACAAAGTTAACATAGTTTTACAACATGACGTGGATATATTTTGTTTATCCGAAACTTGGACGAGTGAAATAACTGACGATTTGAAAAACAATTTTAACAATTTTAAATTAACTGTAATCCCAGCTGTTGGAGAAAAAGGAAGAAAAATTAGTGGGATGATTATTGGCATCGTAAACAGCATATCCAAACAATGCACGATAATTCATCAGGACAGATTTAAAATTCTAATACAGATCCTGCTTAACAGGAAACAAGCAATAATATGCTTTACTTACCTACCGCCTGCAACACAATATGACGAACAACTGGAAAATTTCTACGAAGAAACCACAGCCACAAATAACTTAAGATACATTTCTATGGGCGACTTCAACAGCAGAGTAGGGAAATTTCAGAATCCGACCTATAATACAATTAATTTCAACCAGACACGAAACACGACCGACTTAGGCCTAAACAAACGTGGAAAGGAACTGATAGATTTAATTCTTACAAATCAGCTAGCAATCCTAAACGGAAGGAGCACTTCAGACACCTGTGGAAAACCCACGTATATAGGACATAAAGGACACAGCGTGATTGACCTATGTATTAGCAGTAGCAATGCAATTGACGATTTCGAAGACCTAAAAGTAATTGAGTGTATACAATCCGACCACCTACCTATACTGTTAAGCGTTCAACGAAATAAGCAAGATGTACGACAGAGCTTGACTGGGGAAACCAATAAAATAAGATGGTGCAAAGAAAAAGCCTCGATATTCCAACAAAATTTAAGCGCTAACAGTATAGACATTGACTTTAGCAATTGCAGCTACACTCAACTATACAAATTAATACACCAGACTGCCAAACAAACAGAAATGGTCCTAAGACAACGTGATAACAGAAGGAATTTTGGCCCAAAATGGTTCGACAAAGAATGTAGCGAAGCTAAAAGGAAGGCACTCTCTCTCCTACATAAATACAGAATACTCAAATGCTCGGATCACTCTGAAACTGACAACCTTGATTGCTTTCTACAAGCCAAAAAGATATACCGTAGTCTTTGCTGTGACAAAAAGAAGACTTTCAACAGCAAAATCCAAAAATAAATCCATCACAACAAGGACTCGGCGGGGTACTGGAAAGCTATAAATGTTTTTAGAGACAAGAAATACGGCTTAAGAGCAAATAATAGTTTAAAAGAGAGTTGGGACACACACTTAAGATCTGGTTTTGAAAATGGTAACGGTGAAGAAGTAAAAGTCGTTGGCCAAGCACAGCAAGTTACTGCAAATGAATCTCAAACACTCGACGGGGAGATAACCTTAACGGAGGTGCTAAGAGCCACGAGCAAACTAGCAAATAATAAATCTCCAGGCGCGGATGGCATACCAAATGAGGTATGGAAAACCTTAGACGGAACTTCTTACAATTATCTACTCCAAATTCTCAACCAAGCCTTACATGAACGGATACCTGAAGAGTGGGGAGAAATCATTACAGACCCTATCTACAAAAAAGGTGACGACTGCCTTCCAAGTAACTACAGACCTATAGCCCTCATTAACACCATTACCAAGCTCTACACGTGTATTATGTAAAACAGACTAAACTTTCACTGCTTTACAAACGACACCTTATCTGAAAACCAGGCGGCATACAGGAAAGGAAGAGGGTGCACTGATCACTTGTTCGCACTGTATACCTGCATTTTCAAGCAGCTAAATAGACCAGCTCTGCGAAAGAAAGGCAAGCTTTTTGGTCTTTTTGTAGATCTCAGTCAAGCGTTTGATTCAATCAAACGAACCAAGCTATGGTCCAGGTTGAGAGAGGCTGGACTCAGTGATCACTTTGTAGAAAACATTAAAGAACTGTATGACCAAGCAAAAACCAAGGTTCGATGTAAGGAAGGTTTTACTGACTTGATCAAAGTAATGGGTGGTGTGCTACAAGGAGAAACCCTGTCTTCAACTTTATTTAGCATTTATATCGACAAAATAACGGGGATTCTCCGTAAAAGTGGAATCCAAGAAATTCAAATTTTTACTATCGAACTGCTCATTTTACTCTACGCGGACGATATAATACTTCTTGCCTCAAATGAATTGGATTTACAGAATTAGATTAACACTCTCAGTAATTTCTTCAAAGAAAATGACCTAAAGGTCAACCTAGCCAAGACAAAAATCATGATTTTCAGAAAAGGAAACAAGCTACGTAAATCAATGAGATTTAACTGGTAAGGCAAACCACTTGAAATAGTAAACAAATACGTCTACTTAGGTGTCCCTTTTACCCAGAGTGGAATCTTTAATGAAGCCAAAACGCACTTTTTCAGCAAGGCTAAGGCAGCGCAGTCGAAGCTTTTTGAGCTATTTTATCGTGCCAAAATAACAGACATAAAGATACACCTCCAGCTCTTCCAATCTCTAGTCAGCTCGGTACTTATGTACGCAGTACCAATATGGGGTCTCCGCTACTGTGACGATTTTGAGAGTTTCCAGACCGCATTCCTTTGACGGCTCACAGGCACTACCAACGCCACTCCTGGCTTCTTCCTTCGCCTAGAAACAGGAGCACAGAACAATAAGCTACTTTTATTTACGGCGCTGCTCAAGTTTCTGCAGAAAGTACTGAATGCTAATGAAGACAGCATCATCAAAAGCTGCTATCAAGAAACGCTAAAGCTTGAAGTCTCAGACACCCGGTATAACTGGATTCTCCAAATCAAAAAGCTTTTTGCGGACGCTTCACTTGAAGAAGACTTTGACAAACTGAACGGGGAATATCTCACAAAACACAGAAATGAAATCATCGAGAAATTAAAGCTGCATTAACAATGACGTCCTCAAAATGCAGAGTAGCAACGCAATGAAATTCTATGCCCGGATAAAGACCCATGCATTAAAATCAGACTACTTTGAGATGAACATAAAATGGAACATGGCAAAGTTCGTAATAAACCTGAGAACGGGGCTTCCTAGAATAGTACTTAGGGGAAAAGCTACTAACCTGAACGGCATGAACAAGATATGGAAACGAGGAGGTACTGAATGTGATCTATGCGGCAAAGAACTTGAAGATGCTTTCCATATAATGCTCGACTGTCCGCATTACAAACCACCCCGGACAAAGTTTCTCATGAAGCTAGCCACCAGCAGACCGACAAAGGAGAACCTCATCTCAGCAATCTTCAGAAGCTACCCTGACGCAGAGGGCTTTCAGCAACTCTTTAATTTCTGGGATGAAGCTCTACGAATCCGAAAATTCTACCAAAGCTGCATCGAAGGAACATAACTTAACAACCATAACACTTATCACATAACACATTTTTTATCCATCTATCTATTATTTTATATTATTTTATTACTTAGAAATGAAATATATGCTCTGTAAACTCAATATTACTTGGCACTACAATGACATGATTACTATAAGAAACGCAGCTTTTATTATTTATTTATTTTTACAGCACAACCAAGAAAGCAACACAAGAAACCTTTACTAATAATACATTTAAATTAAATTACCAAGGATCATTTGATCTTTGATCAAATTGTAAATAATCACTTTGTAAAAACCTAACAATGTTGTATGGGCTGACGCCAAATCGACAAAATGAATAAATTATTATTATTATTATTATATATGGGGGTTGGTGGACCCTAAAACATCGAAAACATTCATGACGGAATGGACAGTGGGACCAACGGAAAGTGGCAAAAATAAATTTTGTAAGCAATCACATAGCAGCTTTAAATTTCCCACTTTCGGTTTTTCAGTCATTACCTATATTCTTTTACTGAGGTGAAGTGTCACGTTTATTGGGATTTGGCCTTGATTTGGTTTAACGAAATGTCCTTGGGTTGAAGCGCGAGTTATGCATTTTTGAATTGTTGAACGAGCCATGCGGTTGCCGGTTGCGGTATTGAAAGATTATCAAAACTTCGGACCAAGTGCAAGTGCTTCAATATAATTGCTTTATTTAGTTCATTAAAAAGTATTAGCTTATTACAAGTTGGTAATAAATATTAGGCTTAGAACAAGTCTACAAAATTCGACAGAACAAACCCCATGCCTGGACCGGACCTGGACTGAAAGGTAGGGAGTTAAGAATTACAACTTTAAAGTTTTTGAATATAATGCTGTATGGTTCACACGATGTTGCACTTTAGGGAATGTGCATAAATTATGTAGTACAAAAATCGGACCATTCGCCTACCTTCGCCGTTTTGGTATGTACGCCCATTTACAAGGATTGACGACTTAAAATACAACCCCCCGGCGTACTATGTAATTTATGCATGCCCCTGAATTCTTTTCAGAGTAGCCGAGTTCAAATTTTGATTCTACGGCTGTAGCTTTTAAGTTGCAACTTTTCATGAGTAATAATCAACTAAAATAATTAGGTAATCTACGTCATTAGTTGGAAATTTTATTTTTAAAATCCCAGCAAAAGTTAAATAACTGAAACCCCCATTTCTCATCAAAGTGTTGCAATTGTGGTCGGTGATTTGAGATTATTTGGAGCCAAAATTCCACAATACTTTAATTAAATCAATATCATCTGTGAAGAACCAAAATAACCTATTTCCAATTTCAGCTAGAGTTAAACCGAGCTATCTCATGTCATAAAAACAAAATAATAAACGTGTGTACAATGTTAAATTAGAGGTTTTAAAAAGTGTAAAATGATCTATTTAAATGTTTTTGAGACGCGTAAAATGGGTATACAAACAAAGTCTCCCAGGACATTTTACCCCTGACCATTGTCCTCTGGTCGTTTTTCTTCGGACTTCACCCCCCCCCCCCCATGATAATTAACAGCTGACATTTCCCCCCAGACATTAAATTTAACAACTGGTATGTGGTGGTTCACTATCGTATAAAGGTATGAACTAGCATAAAATAACGCAAATGTTGTAAGCTAGACGACTAGGAGGTATTTCTGAGCGTTTCAGCAGGAATATTGAAATGGATTTAGAAATAATTAAAACAGGCACTGGTGGGAAAAAAGTCGCACTCGTAGGATTTTTCATCTTATAACTAGGCATTGTTAGGGGTCATACAACTATTACGTCTACAAAAAAGGAGGGGAGGGGGCTCAGATGCGTGCTAACTAAGTCTCACTATAAAAAAGGGGGGAAAGGAGGTGGTTAAAAAAAACTTACGTCTACACAATTTTTTTTCTTTTTTTTGAAATTTATTTAATTCAAAAATTTACTTTCGTCAAATTAGTAAAAAACTGATATAAGGGTAGGGTCGGGTATCTGTGGTAGTCTGGTAACTGCGGTAGTGGGAAACCATAAAGCAACGAACGACAGCTGCAGTCCGAAGTTTATTTCAATTCACTCAACTACTCATGAAGTACTTTCTGGCTGATGTTCCCCGCGATAGTCGAAAACTTGTAGGAGAAACAAATTACAAAACTTACTGTGTCATTTTAACTATTGAGGAAAGTTTATTTTAATCTGCTTTCAGTCCTTGTAATTACTGATCAAAACACATTATCACCGAAACTAATTGCAGGGAGATAGTTGGAGTTAGTCGGCATAAGTTAATCACGATTAAGATGAAATGTTAATTTAACCCTTAATTCAGTGGATTTTAAAAAAATATTCAGTCATTTCAAAGTAGTGTTCTAAATGTGGTAATGTCAGGGCTTTTAACTGTGGTAATGTAAAAACCATGCGAAACTCATTGGAAATTTTGTGAAAATGAAGCAAGTGTGTTTCAAAAGTATATTAGTTTAGTTCGTTTTCATTTGTTTAGCATGCCGTAAATTATAACAATGGGAAAAAAGAAGAAAGGTGAAATAAGCAAGCCATACACCAACGTAGACCTTAACAATGCCATTTTTTCTGTTCAAAGTAGAATGTCGTTTTATAGTTAGGTTACGCATACCTTTCCCTTACATTGATATTCATTTGATTAATATTTTAGTGTTGCACAAAAAACAAACATACTGAGGCTGATCATAGAATTAAATAAAAAAGCGACGGCTGCATTACTAATAACTTGCCGGCCCACATGTCACCATGTAAGCCACGGCTGCATTACTCATAATTTGCCGGCTCACATGTCACCATGTGGGCGACGGCTGCATTACTCATAATTTGCCGGCTCACATGTCACCATGTAAGCGACGGCTGCATTACTCATAACTTGCCGGCTCACATGTCACCATGTAAGCGACGGCTGCATTACTCATAATTTGCCGGCTCACATGTCACCGTGTGAGCGACGGCTGCATTACTTATAATTTTACGGCTCACATGTCACCATGTAAGCGACGGCTGCATTACTCATAACTTGCCGGCTCACATGTCACCATGTAAGCGACGGTGCATTACTGATAATTTTGCGGCCTTTTTAAACCTTATTTATTATTTTGTTTACTGTAACAGATTTTGAAAGAATACCTCATCACACATAGGTATGGATTCTACGGTTTCTGATTTGATTGTTTCAGTTACACGTAGGAAGAAGAACGATCGGAAGTTTAAACAGCTTATTATGGTTTTCAATCACATCCAAACGTATGAATGTGAAGTACGTTGTTCTGAAGGAGTTGACTGGATGCGAGTTGTTTTTGATTTGAAATCTCAACAGTACTTGACGGATTTGTCTTTAAGTTTGTGGCCCAAAAAACCTCAAAATAGTAGGTTTAAGAAGATAATTAGACAATTCTATGATATGCAGAGGCAGTCTACGTACCAAAAAGTACTGCTGGACTTGTTAACAGACCTAGGAGCTGAACTCGATGCTATACGTCATTTAAAGTAAGTAAACAGTTAAACTGTAGACGATGTGTACTTACTGAAAACGTTAATGGGCAAAACGTAGCTACATTTATTTTAAATATTGCAAGAAGGTGAATAATGCAAGTCAAGATGAAATGAATAGCAACATTTTAATTGCGGAAGAAATTACTTAGCCATTCAGAGCTCATTTAGATCGCTGTTCTGTGTCACCTGAGGCCTGTGGTGAAGCACAATATCTTGCAGCCGTAGCTGAACCAGTGACGTTAGGTAGACAAGACATAATTGTTGCTTAAGACTGCGTTTGTAGAATATTTAATGTGATATAATTACTGTTTGGCCAACGTAATGTTTGTTTTGTAATTGCTGCCTAGGAAACAGACAAGTTCCAAGACCTTAACGATTCTCTACTTCTTTAATTGGAAGCAAAAAGAGGATGCGTGCAGTTGCAGATGACGTGAGAACAAGCAATGAGGAAATTCTCGGCTGTTGCATGGTTCCTTATTCGGAAAGCAGAAACGTTGTTGGATGCGACAAGTGCAATCGGTATATTTAATTTTACTTGGTTTAGGAGCTTTTTGCATTTTTGTGTTCAGGTAGACAGTATATAAAAACTATTTAGCGGTTTAAAATTTGGTACTTGTTAGAGGTGGTTCCACTTTTCCTGCGCTGACTATGACATCGAGCTTCCGGAAAATACATTTTTTTACTGTAAGGATTGTAACTCAAACAAAACAGAATTAGAATCAAACAAGGAGCTGCAAAGTTCACGTACAGTACCAGAGGCAGCATGCAATCCTACACGAGAGGAAATAATGAACGCGTTGTCAGCTTCAGATGTGTGCCAAACATTGTCAAATGATCTTTATACTACCAGCACCAGTATTGATGATATTCGTGCTCCCAACTTCCTCCATGCATCTTAAGTTAGGAACGTTACTACAGCTCCGACTCAATCTACAATCATGAACTGGCAAACAATGGAATTTATTCCTTATTCATAGGCATCAGATTTTGATGTAGCTTTTAAAGCTGTTCACGTCTGCGGATTTAATGCTTCAAGATCTCTTTACTATTACAAAGGTCATAACGGTCAGCCTTCAGTAGCTTTTGCAATTATTGTGGGTGCTCGTCACTGTGGAGTTCGATTTGCTGTTTTAGCCATCAACAGGCCCGAAAAGAATCATCAAATTAATTTTCGGGGCATGGCAGCTAGTGAATTTAGACTTGTGCAAAAAGTAAACACAGCGACTCGTATTACAGGAAATCAGCGTCGTATTATGGCTGGAGTGTTGAAAAACGAAAAGGCAAGTAGTTTGCATTACAAGACTACTAATGCTTTAGATGTTTTAAAGCTTGCTCATAACAATCATCTTGCCAGATCAAATCAAGTTCTGCAGAAAATTAGTTCTAAAGCCAACCTAGCTAATCGCTTGGACAAAAATCTGATTATCTAACTTAATTTGCTGACATTGCAGTTACGTGACCCAGATGACAAAAATCAGAAAGAAAAATTCCCATTTAAGAAAATGAAGATGTCTGGCTATATTCGGGAGTTGAAAACACTGCCGTTTCTAATGTTTTTATATTCTAGACAACAAATTTGTGCAACTTCTGTTCTAATGCATGAGGCGGGCGAAGACACTTTAAAATTTCATATTGATTTTACTGGTGGCGTGATGCACAAACCTAATAGGGAGAATTCAAAGCCACTTCTGACTACACTAGTACTTAAAGTCGGAGACCTAAAGCCTTTAGTAGTTGCTGAGATGTTGAGTTCTAAGAACACCAGCACTGATTTCCGCGGTTTCATAGAACGAGTATTTGCAGATATTAGACAGTTCAAAAACATTCAGGATCCTCCTCTTTTTGTTTGTGACTTCAGCTTTGCTGTGATACATGGCAATTTTAGGGGAATCTACTCAATAAAATTAGATGACTACTAAGACATGTGCTATAAAGTTTTTGTAGGTAAATGGCTATGTATTTTTGTAAAATATTCATGCATTTTTCTCTGTTCTGCTCACGTCATGAAGGCATTTTTGGGAAACATGTGCAAAAAAATAATCAACATAAAAGTGAAAAAATGGCAATGTTTGCTTTAGCACGTCTCATAGAAGTTGGCAACGAACCAGATTTCGTAACCGTCCTTCACGGCAGTTTCTCCCTGTTTGGCTTTAAATTCCTTCATAGCAAAACGTGTTGCACATTACTAGTTGATATGATGCAAAATGTTGATTCCGTTACTTCTGAATTGTGCACTGACGATGAAATTCAATGCGATCTTACGTTTAGCGAAGAGAAAGTTGAACAGCATAAAACCCAAAAATGCTGATATAAGTTTTACCAGCATTTTATGTCAAACAAACAAGTGCATATTGACCTTGACGTTAAAAACCTGTACTCCAATCCATATTACATGCCTGCTGTTATTGAAATCCTAGAAAAAGACTATATAGCGTACTTTCCGCTGTGGTCTCGCTGTGTTATTACGAACCGACGCGGTTTGGAGGGATTTGTTCGAGAAACTTCAGGCGTTGTTGAAAGCATGTTACAGGAATACAAAAGCAACTTGCATGGTAATCTGCCAGTCGGTGCAGCTGATTTTGTTAGATCGCATTATGAAATAGTTGTTGAATTGACTATTGATCGTGTATTCACAGCGTATCAAGCCGGAATAATTCGACGCCCACCTGCACAATTAATTGTTGCTGACGATAAACCTGTTGACACAACAGAAAAGCAACACGCTACTGAAACCTGGAAGCACCGCCACCCTGCGCAACAAAGTACGGTCTCTAAGTTCCTTAGCCTGAAAAAGAAGAAACAACGCCCTATAACATTACAGAAACCGTTTCTTACAAATCCAAAGAAGCCAAAGAACGTTGTTTTTTCCACTGTTAATATGGATTTAGATACGGATTTAGATGATGACTTTGATATGTCTAAGAGCAATCCAAGGAAACAGCAAAGTAGCAGCGTAACCAGCCAAGACGTGCAATTACAACTTGACATAATTCTTGACGACCCTATCATTCCTGCAAACCCAGAATATGACTCAATTTACCTAAAAGAACTATACGAATTTCTGCATGGATCAAAGTGGATAGACTGTACGCTTGTCAACAAACTTGTAGAACTTTTAAGAGAAAACCACCTTGCACCTGACAATAAAACAGTATTGCTGCGCTACAAAGCATGTTATTTCAGAGGAAACATTTTAAATCCCGAGCATGGAAATTGGGAGTCAGTCGAGTCGACATCTGAGCTCATCACGCCAGAAACTGAAACAATTAATCACGTTTGGTACATCGAAAATCATTACATGTTGCTTAAAATTTGTGTTAACATCCAATCCCAAAACGTTGTCCTCACTTCTGACCTCTTTAACCCGCTGCAAACTTGCGATTCCGCGTACGATCTGTGTGTAATGCAAAGACGCCCTATACTCAAGAACTGAATAAAGGAGCATTTACTTACTTTTCCAGAAGTTTCAGAGACGTGCCCAACGTTTGACTATGTACAAAATAACGGCAATTGCCGACCTTAAAGTTAGCATCAATATTATCTGTAAATCTCATCATGACTCATATTTGACAGCAAGACAATATTTTTGTAAATTTCACTTCTTATTATTATTTTTTTCTTTGTTCAGTGGACAGCATAAATTGCTCGACAGCATGCTTCCGGCTGCTCAAGTTTTAATTCAGCAATCAAACCGACAAGGACTGTGTAAGTTTATGAACGGAAAATCTGTGTGAGTACAAGCTTGAACTGTTGGAATTTCTGCTACGTAGTTCTTCAGTTGGATGCAATATTATGTCAGCGCATGACAACAACATTGAGCAAGTTGTGACATATTTCTTGAATGCCTATAAATCTTGGGTGGCGGCGAACAAAAGAAACCATAAATCCTAGTTACTTCTGTTATATGATGCTAATTTGCAGTTACTCTGTCAATTTTACGTATTACTTTTTTTTCTTATGTATGGGTTTCTGTAAGTGGTTTGCCTTGTCTGTGTTTTATTATTGTGGAATTTGATTGCTGTAGCACGTTCGACCTTTGATTTATTTGTATAGTTAAATAGACACGTCTTACAGTTTTGATTAGCACGTGGTTATACATTTGATTGCGTTCGTATGGTGATTAGGCTTTAAGATATTTACATCAACGTGCTAGATTTCTGTTGACTTTATTTCAGCTAAAATCATTTTTCTTGCTTTACATTTGGTAGTTTGCTATTGTTTTTATTGGTATAAGCTTTAAATAAAACGTACATTATTGTAATGTTTGGAATTGTAGGTACGTTTTTAACGTGTATCTAGATAGCGTTTATTGTTCCAAACTATGGTTATACTAACATACTTTATTTTTGTGTTGAATCTCTTGTATTTATTACTATTTGAAAACACTAGCCTGGGACCTCTTCATTTCGTGTAATAAACACGTCTTTTTGTTATTTTTTGGTTATTTATGTACTTGGATTTTTTTGTATTATTTGGTGTTAGATGTTGTACTTTGTGGTCTTGGTATTTTATTGTCTTTAGTTGTATGCATTACCTAATTTAATTAGCGGACGTTTTCCTATTAATAACGTATTGCATGTAACACATTGGTTACTGCAGAATCAACAGCAGCAGTGTGCAATACCAAATATCAATAACTTTATTATCTCCTTGGGTTGTAGAATAACGTCACTGCATACAAATTTAGCTTATTTGATTCATTTTTAACATAGTATTGATAATGGAAAAAAGAGTTCACGGCCATCACGACTCCTGCGGACTTAAGAGGCAAAACAGCGAGTGGAGACGCGAGGATTCTCAGTGTACAAGAACAAGACGTGATGTTTCACCACGAGAAGACTACGGTGAACGGTTTCCTACAATTTAAATTTCTAGGACGAATCCTGCTAAAGAGCTGCTGCTACCGGCACGTGAAACTGAAACAGTTACAAAGTTTGTGGCTCCTCCTGTTGTCAACAAGATATTGAGGCAATGGATATACACTACATAGCCGAGCATCGGCAAACATTTAAATGGAATAATTGAGATTGTGGTTATTTCTTAGCTTTCTTTTTCACAAGCAGATGTTACAAAAATCCAATTTAGTCGTTCCACTGACGAGATAAACACTCAAACTGACGTCTTGTGAGACATAGATTGTACACTGTCAACCGATGTTATCCCACGAGACGTTTTACTATCTTTTTGTCAAGCAAAAAAGTGTAAATACAACTCTTATTTGTAAGACATAAGAGTCGTTTTGTACCTATTTGTATATAATAAATTTCATTCATATTTAAAATTCATTTACACAACATCGGTATTCTAACAAAACAGCACCAGCAACCCATGATGTCCTTTAAAACGCTTCTGTAGGCAGTGTCATCCCTGACCATCAACAACAACAGCAAAACAGCGAGACCAAAGCTCAAATAAATTGCCGAATTGAGAAACAACGTGCATATGACAAACGTAAAAGTAAGCACCGTAAAAACAAGAATGTTCATAGTGAACCATGATTTTAAATAACAAATGATTTTTCAGTTGTTTCGATAAATACGTGTTGACGTCAGCTACTTGAATGTGTTAAGTAAAGTTAAGGATAAAAAACCGTTTTTGAGATATTGATTTTTGAATATTTCAGCCCATCTAATTAATGTATAGGTTATTGGCATATACCGACTGAGAAATACAACGTAGGGGTAAGTGGGTGGTGTCATTGGATAGGTGTGTATGTAAATTGATACTGCTTCACTCTCCACGCTCTCTCCTTACTCAATTAATTCCGTCTACGATTCAATTTGTTAGTTCAGCAAAAACTACTTTGCATAAGCTGCTTAGGATAGAAAAGGAATTTTACGCGTAAGGGATAATTTTTAAGGTTTACAACGCACACTGCTGTATACACACTACAGAGAATTTGCACACACGTCAATGTCGATCCCCGGACTTGACTTTTAAACCTATAATATTCTTGCTGAAGGAATCTCTCTACTTCGATAATATGTATTTGTCTAAAGGAATCTCTCTACTTCTATATATTTTACTCTCTGAAGGAATCTCTCTACTTCTATATATTTTACTCTTTGAACGAATCTTTCTATTTCTATATTTTACTATCAAGAGGAATCTTTCCACTTCTATATATTTTACTCTCTGAAGGAATCTCTCTACTTCTTTATATTTTACTCTTTGAAGGAATCTCTCTAATTCTATATATTTTACTCTTTAAAGGAATTTCTGTACTTCTTGATACCTATTACTGTCAAATATAGAGCAACTTTGGGCTAGTACACGTTAATTTGGAAATGTTATCCACCTTCCTTCGTATTATTCGAAAAATGGTAATCTCTCCTTTTTAGCTACCCCCGAAAATAAAATGTAAAATATTTTTCGTATTACTCGGAAACAAAAGCAATTTCACCTTTCTTAGCTATAGAGAATTAAAATCTATTCGGGCGGACTCTATATATTTTAAGGAGTTAAGTGTTTGAAATATTTCTACCTTTCCTAGAAACTCTAGTACTAGTTGAAACGCGACCTTTCACTGACCTTCCCGAGGTTCCTTATACTAGTTTACTTTTAAAACATTAAAGTTTTCCAAAAACTATTCCCTGTCCCCTGGTCCTACTCTGCCCTAAATAATTTTACTCGTTCTCTTTCTCTCACTTTATTTTATCCCAAAAACAATTCTGTCACTAAAAAAAAATGTAACGTGCTTATTTATTTGCTACTTTGATGCTTTCCCCAATTGGGTGGGTTTTTATAACTTCAACTGCCGGCACACAGTCCTACTTGTGACTTAGCTACCACGTTATATTTGGTGATATTTCGGGTATAAATAGTCTGAATGTTAACGATTTTATGTGTGATAATGAGTGAGAGACCAACACCGAAGTTAGATAACAAGTAACAATTTATTGGTTCACTGATTAGAGTTTACAAAGTACAACTTACAAGTTTGGAAGTGTGTAGAGAAGTGACTCTTGATTAGTTCCTCTCGCTCAAATTACAACTTTTGTTTTACTTAAAAATACGTTTCAAATTGGTAAACAAGGACCACGTCCTTCGACACATCCGCTGATGAATGGTCCTCAAATTCATGTCAGCTTAGTCATCCAAAATAATTTGCTGATCCATGACATTCATCCCAAAACTCAACCCTGAACTCATTCTACATTTTGAAGTATCAAAACTAACTACATGCCTATGCTTTGCACATTACAACAGTATGTTAAATGTTAAGGAGTAGTGTTTTTCAAATGTTGTAGTTATGTTAAAAAAGAATAATGCAGTTGTTACATTTTGCTCTTGAATAAATATATCGTACAACGTAAAATGGCAATGCGGTTACTGTTGAACTACCAAAGTTTTCTCAACTATTTTTTATGGTCTCTTATTCAATGTCAGAATATCATGGTCTTATGCAATTTTTGCAGTGTCATTATGCATGGTAAATAAACTACATTAATGGCTATGGCCAAACAAACGAATTGGTTTTGGGCAGCAATTTGGTTCTAAACGTTTTTCTTTGGGAAGCAAAATGTTGAATTTACACGTTAAACACACGTTTTAGAAAAGTTTAAAAATGTTCTTTTTACGTACATGGTGAGCCGATTGTCTCCAACAATTCTTGAAGGCTATAAATGCCAAGTTCATCATTAAATTCAGGTGACGAATAAACTAAACGAAAGACGATTTTTTGGCTTTGGCATAGCCTATTTCAGTGGTTCAGTTTGATATGTCGTGCACTTTATTTCCAGATACATTATATAAATTGGTTTTACATACATTTACAACTTTAACAACTGTAACATATACGATAATTCGTATTTTTAAACCCCCTTATGGTTAAGTCTTTCATGTAGCTAGTCTACTCCACAATACAATTTAAAATACAATAAAAGGCTCTAGCACACGCGGAACAACCTACCTAATCAATCTATCCTGAGTTTAAAACAGCTGGAGGGGCCCATGACACCTTATAACCAGAGCCCGAAGTGACGGCATCAGTTGAGAAAATTGCTAGAATTGGATACGATGTGCTTGGAAGGGTAGTGGGGGTTGGATGTTGACCACAAAGTCTAAAGAATTAAAATATAACATCAATGTAAAAAAACGATAATTAATATTGCAAAGCTTTAGAATGTTTTGAAGTAGCGGAGATAAATACCAGAATGGCTTGCATTCCGATTATCAGTTAATAGTTAGATTTAGAAAAAAATAGTTCTTTTACGTTCTCTGAAGGTAAAAATTCCCACTTTGCTGGATTTCGTAAACATCAATTCTGACTAAACTACAATTATTGTAGCTATTGGCGTTGAGGTAATCAATTGTAAAAGATATTTCCTTCTGAGCGTTGACCACCATTGATCTAGTGTCTTGTTCTGTGTATTTACCATTAAGGGTCCAGCCGCTAGCAGGTAGTGAGGAAAACAGGTTTTCGCCGTTGTAATTTGGTTCCGAAAAGTACTCAGTAACCCGGAAACTTACTGCAAATCCAGTTCCAGTCACAGACCCGTCACTTGTAAAACTGAGATAGAGCATCTCCTCAAAAAACTCCCGCTCCACCCCCAAGCTGCAAAAAATGTCAAAATGTTATTCAACAAAATTTTTGTATAATTTGCACACACACTTCAAAGCTGTCAACTTTGACATGTCGTGGTATTTGGGTAATAGTAAGACTTACATTAATTTTTCCGAGCTAAGTCCGGTGTCCCTGTTCCACTTGTAAATCCGAACTTGGTCGGTCATATCAGGAAATCCGTGAGACAGAAGCTTCACAAGAACTCGTAACTTATTTCGCACAGCAACCCTATACGTATTATTTAAATTCCAGAGGCATCTTTCATTATTAGCGTAGGTTTTGGAAAATTTGTATTTAGTCACCAAGGGCACATCCAGCGTAGCGTTGATGATCCCACCGCAACCTTTAATTCCAATTAAAAGAATAGTGTCATATTATTAAACATTGTCAGCTCGCAAAATATGTTTCCGTTTGTGTGTAAAGTGTTACTTTGCAATTATTACGTAACGAATTTTTGTTATAAACTTAAATAGTAAAAACTATAAATGCTGTTACCTAGATAAAACTGAGTGGCATTGGGTGAGGAATGGAAGGATTTCAACAATCTGACATCGTTTTTGACAGAATCTATAAAAGTATTTAAGTAGAAATAAGAAAAATCACATTTAATTATTATAGCCACGTGAGTAGTAGTTAGTCCATAATTATATGAAAATAACAGAGAAAAATATTAAAGTAAATTTAAAATGTTAAAAGAAATTTTCTATAATGTACATACTAATATTTCCTCGGCTGTCTTGAAGCGTACTGTTGATTGTGTTTTCTCTCCTTTCCAATGTTTCTATTTAGGAAAATTGCAATCAACACAAGCATTGCATGGTTAGAATGTAATTGGACTAAATCACACTATATTAAATTTTTATTATGAGTTGTCAAGGTGCTTACCCAAAACAATAGCGGTCAAATGTGAATGTATTAATTAATAAATTATTCTTTAAAATACCTACCTAATCTATTTGACAATTTTTGAATAGTTGCAGTCAATGCTTGAATTTGTGGGTCTTGAATATTGGCGGCCAAAGCTTCAGTAGTTATAGAGATAGTAGCCACGAGTAGCAGTACTATCAACTGCCGAAGTCGTGGCAGTAAAGCAGGGAACTTTTGTCCTTCAGGGTACTGCATTTTTATTTCCGCTTTGACTCTGTCGTAGTATTGGGCTTATCTATAGAAGGACTGAAATATTTTAAAAAAATACACTGTGTTAAAAATTTGTAAAAATAAAAGACAATGCTAAAAGTTGCATGCTTTTTGCAATTTCGAATTTTAAATGCAAACACATAATGTCTACTATAGAATATTGATATTCCAAATTCCAAAGTACTTTAGCAATGTAGCAATTTTATTAAAAATGAACTAATTGAAATTTTTAAAGAATAAACGATATGGCAATTATTTTATAAAAACAGGTTTTAAAAATAGTCCAGTTAAACTAATTGAAAACTGGAATTATATTCAACATGTATAATACAATGTTTTTGTAGAAAAATCAAAATAATAAAAAGATTTTAATGAAAATTAAAATTACTGTTCCTCAGAAAATCTCGTAACAATTACATACAATAAAAAAATTTATGGTTAAATTTTGAAGGTTTTCCTTTTGTGATGAAACTATATTTATCTCCTGCTTTTAATTTACTTCTAGGTATATAATGTATTAAAAATTGTAAATAACTAAATATTGTATGAGCTGAGGCCAACTCGACAAAATTAATAAATTATTATAAATTAAATAATAATTAAATAAATTAACAAAATATTTCCTTTAGAAAATAAAATTCGAACGATAATAATATATAAAAAAATTATAAAAATAACTTACAAAAATGTAGAAATAATTTTAGTTCGAAAGCTGTGCTTTAATTACCACAGGGGAGAAATAATAACAACTAGCAGTGAACCTTTGAATGACATAACTAAACTGTAATTAGTAAAATCAGACGACTTGTATATTTATAGTGCCTCAAAATAAGCACGCAAAAGTTTTGAGTAGGCATATAGCATCTATGGGGAATGAGTCGTAAATAGTAGTTAATGTAAATCTTTTAATCATTACCAGATATTAGATATGCCATACAAACTTAAATAAAATCCATCCTAGGAATTAAGCGAGGTCAGTTTCTTCATTAATCTCATATAATCTGACTGACCCATCAAGGTTACCCAAGAATTTGCAGATGTCTAACTTCTGATGAATTTTACAGTGACCGCTATTCATGTACTCCAATAAAATAGCGTAGGACCAATAATAAAAAGATATAATCCAAGATTTCATATGAATCTATACACATTGAATCACTAGGAATCGAGTCCAAAAACAATTCCTATGAATTACATTACAAATATACATATCATACATATGTACTGAAATTTAAAAATAAACATTTAAAGCTTTAATACAAGCAACGCAGATCATGCTAGTGATCGAAATGGTCTGGTCAGGACCAAGAAAATCTGGTCCGGTCTGGTCTAGTCTGGTCCAAGGATTTTATTGGACCAGACCATACCAGACCAGATTTCCATGGTTCGATCATATGCAAAAATGTTTAATGGAATCCAGAAAGATAATTTTGTTTTCTTCTCTATTTTGTTAAATTATATGTTATGTGTATAGGTACTTTTACACTACATTTATTATAAGATGCTGAGCTTAAGCATCTATTGAAGTGGTCATGTCCAGGGGCGGACGGGCCATAAGGAATTTCGGGAAATTCCCGATGGGTCCCCAATTCCTTACACATTACGTAAACGGGAGGCTTGGGCCCCTCGGCTCAGTTTGGGCCCCCTAAACGCCAAACCTCGTCATTACAAATTCCTGGGCCCTAAAAGTAGCCAGTCCGCCCCTGGTCATGTCCGTCTGTCCGTCTGTCTGTCCGTCGTCCGTTTGTCTGCCCATCTTTTGGCTGTACATTACAGGTCACTGTATTAAGCCGATTTTCTTCAAACATCTTTTTAACGACCAAAATTGCGAGCAGTTAGGTCTGTATTGTTTTTTTTACTTTGCTTGGACTGGTCATTTCTTAACGATATGCGACATGTCAAAACGCATAAATAAAATGCACAAGATTGTTAAATATGAATAGCTATATACATATGTATAAATTGCAACATAAGCGAAAATAAAATACTAACCCGTTTGTATGGCTGTTGTTATTTGTAGCATGCAATTTTTAATAATTAATCAAAAGGCATGTAATCCAGCGTACATAATAAATGATTTTTGAGCTTTAATTCCTAGTAAATCAATTTATTTTAATTCAGACGAAAGTGATTGAGGATTAAAAGATAATAATGTATACTTACGTAAATATGTTTAAAACTTGTATGTCGAATGTCGAATTACAGGGTTTATAGCCTCCTTCATTCATACACAATTATTACTCATGTCAATATCACCAAAATTATCTTGAAACTGTACAGTGACAGCTCAGAATTACCTAGAAAATGACGCTGTGCAATTGCAGATATTGATGAAGATTTTAATGACATACATATAACGTTTAATGAAAGACATGTACAATAGAGCTTGACAGTTATGTACGATTTATTTATAAGTTATCCCATATTTACAAGTTACGTATGTTACGAATGGAATTAAGTTGTTACGAAGAGAGACCAGTGAATAATTATTCAATATTTATTGATTAATTCGAATAATTTAAAATCAACAAATTATTGATTAAATTTATGATAAGTAGTGGAATGTGATGTAAAATCGGATGAAATAATACATAATGATTAAGCATACGGAAGGAGGAAATATCACTGAACGATAGACTGAACGACAGAAAATAAGACAGATCTCATTGATATTTGGAAAGTGACTGACGTCATTGATTTTCCTCCGACCTGAGATTCTCATGATATTGTGAAAATACGATAAAAAGTGACATTTATTGAATAAACAAAGAGTTTATATTTTTATTTAAGCATTACTTGTCTGTTATATTTAATTATACCGAAAATTACTCCAGTGACGACAAATGTAATTTATCGTCATTAACAAAGTATCTTGTTTAGTCCGCATGGCGTTTTTTAGTAATATAATACAATACGCTTGGATAATTGTTACCGCCCAAGTTAGTATGTAAATATTAGCGAGTCTTGAAATGTTCTCCAATAAGTATACACACGCGTAAATTGGTGCAGATTAATGCGTACGCGGCTGTACTGTTATTGCGTGATTACTTAAAATACAATAAAAATATTGAATATTCTTCAGGTATTATTATCCGTCATTAACTTTGAATAATGAGCCTACGGGGACATGCAGAAAAGTTATATACAAAGGTGTGTTACCAATAAAAATATCAAAATGTGATCAGTACCCATAATTTTAACTGGGACCAAAAAATTGAGGTTTTTTTAACACCAAAAATGCAAAAATGTCGTCGCCAAGTGCACCCGGGGTTCCCAGGCGGTCACCCATCCAAGTACTAACCGGGCCCGACGTTGCTTAACTTCAGTGATCGGACGAGAACTGGTGCTTTCAACGTGGTATGGCCCTTGGCGAATGAAAGAGTTAAAAACTTATTATTTATTTCTTCCTATTACGTATGTGAATTAATTGTAAAATTTGCTGCATAGTACTTTTGTGTTAGAAGGGGGTGGTATTTTACGAAGTGTATTGTAATCATGACGTCTACTTAGGGGTCGTCCACGAAACGTTTCATAAAAATTCCATTTCCAGAACATATTGCACTTTTAAAAAACCCTTTTTGAAAATTCACATGCTTTTTAAAAGTGCAAAATGTTCTATTTATATGATTTTGAAAACCGTAAAATGTCTATTTATAATTTTTCGAAAGTGTAAAATGATCTAATTACTTGTTTTTCAAAAGTTTTGAAATGTTCTATTTATATGTTTTTGAAATGTGTAAAATGTCTATTTAAATTTAGTTTAAATTATAAAATGTTCTTTTTACATGTTTTTCAAAATCTCAAAATGTTCTGGAAATTAAATTTGTATTACGTCTTTTGTGGACGAACCTACAAGTGTACGTCATGAGTACGATACAATCAGTAACCTAATTTATATATTTACCCTACATTATGTGTAGAACAACACGGAAGCGACCTCGACAGTAGCTACCAATCGTATGGACTTACGACAGAATGATTCTTCACCGACAAAAAAGGAAAAAATATTCAAACTGTAATTAGGTTGTGTGCTTGATGCTTCGACAATCAAATGCTGGAATGTAATTTTTTAATAATATATAGACACATGCTATATAAAAAGTATTATCATTACGGTATGAAGCATATAGTATAATTATGCTATTATAGCTCTATGCACTTACATTTGATTCCTATTTTAATTCATATGAACTGTTAATACCATAAGTTAGACCGAGTTTTCAAGTTCACGTACCCACTATAAACATCCTAATATAACTCGTAAGAGTTCATTTCCATTGTGTAGGTGTACTATGGAAGTGGAAGGTGGAGATCGGGCAGGTCCGTGTGCAGTGGTTAATAATTATTTACTAGAAGCACTTTGATTTTAATTTAATATAATTAAGTTCCTCCTTTAATGGGGCCACAAATCCCGCTTTTTAAAACTCAAACTGTGTACCAATAATAATCGCAGTCAAAATCTCAAAATTCAAATCATACAAAAGTGACAAAGTATTTAATTTAGTAGCGGAATTATAAAAGTGTAAATATTTTTATTGCTTTAAAAAACATCAATTTCCTCGAGGCATTTTTACCTAAAGCATTTTTCTTGGAGACATTACATATAAAAGCATTTACGAAAACCATTGTGCGTGACAGTTGCTATGTTACGGCGAAAACAAAATATGGGGCCAAGATCCCTGGAATTCATATGTAGTAAATTGACGAACAAATTCGAACAGCCTAATTTTTCTGTTAAGACGTAATTGCATTGTTCAACTTACAATCAAAACAGCAATTTTAAATTGGCAATTTATGACATTTATTTACACATAATGTAGTATAACTATGGACACAGAAATAATGACGGACGAAGAAAAAAACCTCGATTGGCCATCAAAAAGAATCAAATTTGAGTCTGAACCTGGACGAAATTTTACAATTCAAATTCAGGATACTAAACATGTGGAAGACCCAAATGATATCAGATCCGATCCTAACGCTGCATCAAATTTACTTGTTCCTCCTGAAAAAATCGTTTTTTTAATTGATCATGTAAGTCAAGTGGGCAAGAATCAATATGAGTTTTTAATTTTAACATTTTATTTAAATATTATAATACAATTCGTCGGTGAAGAGTCATTCTGTCTTCAGTCCAGTGCACGGCTAAAATCATTCTGTCGCAAGTGCATACTATTCTTAAAGTCATTCTGCCAATTCAATTAGTAGCTGCTGCCGAGGTCGCTTCCGCGATTTCATTTGCATTAGGTGGGAGTAATATGTTACTAACAACTGTATTGTACTCATGACGTACACTTAGGGGTCGTCCACAAAAGACGTAATGTTACTGACTGTGTTGTTCTCATTAGATTACGTATACTTAGGGGTCGTCCACAAAAGACATAATAAAAATTCCATTACCAGAACATTTTGTACTTTTCAAAAACACTTTCTAAAAGTGCAAAAAGTTCTACTTAAATGCTTTTTAAAAGCGCAAAATTTTCTATTTACATGCTTTTTAAAAGTTCAAAATTTTCTATTTACTAGCTTTTTAAAAATGCAAAATGTTCTAATTGCATGTTTTTCAAAAGTGCGAAGTGTTCTGGAAATGGAATTTTTATTACCTACGTTTTTTGTGGACGACCACTAAGTGTACGTCCTGGGCACAACACATTCATCAACATCTCACCCCCACCTAATGCACAGGACAGCGCGGAAGCGACCCCCACAACAGCTACCAATTAAATGAACTTGAGACTGAGACGGAATGACTTTAAGAATTGTATGGACTTGCGACAGAATGGTTTTAGCCGTGCACTGGACTTAAGACAGAATGACTCTTCCCCGACGAAATGTGAGTACCTGAGTGGCGAGGCAAAGTTTAAAAAATTTCAAATTTTAAAACTTTGCCGCCCTGTAGCTTCTACAATTCTGAACCGATTTCTTTTTCAGATTTTGAGGCCATAATCTAAATATTTAATTCAGGATGCTTGAAAATTTAAAAATTTATTTTTTTTTGTGAAAAAATTGGTTAAAAACACCGGGCCTAAAAAATATAAGCTTCCTAGATTTTTTGGAAACAAACAGCTTCTATTTGTTTTTGAATCGGAGCGTATACCACTGCACATTATGTATGTGAATTGAAAGGAATTATAATAATTACTGTTTTGCTTTCAGGATTTGATTTAGAAAAATATTGATTTGCTTTTAGAAAATATTCAAAAGTTGTAGATTTAGTTCTTTCATAACGATTTGTATGATTCTACTAAACCTGGCCAAGACTGACAGTTTTTAAGAACAAACTTGTTAAACAAACTTCTAAAATATGTATTTTTTTCTTTTACGTTTTAGCTCATGGAATTAATATTTTCATTATTGGACGAGGCAACTTTATATGGCTGTCGTCTTGTCCATTCACGTTGGGCTTTCTTTGGGGCAAAGGAACTGCAAAAAATGGTACACCTTAAATTAAGTGAATTTTCGTTGTGCAATTTTACTTACAATCAACAAAGGGACGCTGAAATTCCTCACGGTTCAATCCTATATCTCACAAGTCTTATGCAGAACTCTAAGCAATTTCCCTGTGTATCCAAAAACCCATTTCGGGATAAATCTATTTTTGTATGTTATAATTTTGCTGCTAATATTAATTCAACAAGTTCACGGGATGAAATCGACATCGGTACAAAATCAGTTCCACAAAGCAATAAATATTGTATTAAAAACTGTGACCAGAATCTTAAGGTTTTAGAAATTGTAGGGTCCAGTAAATTAAATTTTTCTACCAAAATTTTCTTCGGAGTTTGGGGTTGTCGTTTGAAAAATCTGACACGTATGACAATTCCACCACAAATTCTATACCAGGTTCTTCTGAAGCGAGGCGTGGATCAGCTTTGCCTCCTACGAAAACTTGAAGTCGGTATTAACATTGACAACTCAGATTTGCTAAATCTCCTTGCTGATCTTAGTGCTGAAAACCTGAGTCACGTGAAAGAGCTGGATTTGACAAATTCCGAGCATTTAACTACGAAAAAGCGGCGGATGTTAATAAGACTCCTCAAAGTGTCTCCTCAAGCACAAAACTCGGTTTCGAAAATCCTTGAGCACGTCACTGGGAACTGTGAAATTCTCAAGTTGCCACAGTTTGGCCATTTAAACCAAATTGTGATCCCTGTAATGCCTAAAGTAACACAACTTCAACTTGAGTATCGATTAATACCTGGAACTTCTCTACAGTTTTTTCCGTATCCTAGGGATGGGATTTCAGGAGTGAGATTTGGAGAAATGTTTCCAAACCTGAAAAATTTATTTTTCAAATGGATCAGCACTATTCCTGCTAATGCATACTTTTACTTTCGAAATGTACGGCCTGACGACGATATATCTAATATAGAAAAAATTTACATTGAAGGTGACTGCACCTGCGACATGAGCAAGAACAAGAACAACCCACCAAATGAATATACTGCGTTTTACAATTTTTTTCAAAAACTTTACCCAAATGCGGATTTTATTAATAATACACGGCGCCGTCACCCACACCAAACGCTTCAAGAATATGAATATTAGCATATATATATAGTTATTAAAAATTTACAAAAATGTGGAAACTGAACTCTTATTACGATTTGTATGCCGTAAATTAATACAAAAAAATTAAAATCTTTAATTGAAATTCGTAATTGTCTAGTATTCAACTTGTAGTTTATTATCACTTTAAATAAACCCCATTTAGTAATTCGTTCTTTTAAACCGGTCGGTTAAGTATGCTATATAGCAGTATATACCTAGCTAGTTTATTGCATAATATATTAGAAAATACACTTAAAGGCTCTCGCACACGCGGAACAATCTACTTTATCAATCTATCCTGAGTTTACAACAGCTGGAGGGGCCCATGACACCTTCCAACCAGAGCCCGAAGTGACGCCATCAGTTGAGAAAATTGCTAGAATTGGATACGATGTGCTTGGAAGGGTAGTGGGGGTTGAATGTTGACCACAAAGTCTAAAGAATTAAAATATAACATCAATGTAAAAAAACGATACATAATATTTCAAAGCTTTAGAATGTTTTGAAGTAGCGCAAATAAATACCAGAATGGCTTGCATTCTGATTACAAGTTAATAGTTAGATTTAGAAAAAAATAGTTCTTACGTTCTCTGAAGGTTAAAATTCCCACTTTGCTGGATTTCGTAAACATCAATTCTGACTAAACTACAATTATTGTAGCTATTAGCGTTGAGGTAATCAATTGTAAAAGATTTTTTTTCCTTAGCGTGGGCCACCATTGACCAGATGGTATGTTCTGTGTATTTGCCATTAAGGATCCAGCCGCTAGCAGGTAGTGCGGATAACAGATGTCCGCCGTAGTAATTTGAATCTGAATTGTACTCAGTAACGCGGAAACTAACTGCAAATCCAGTTCCATTCACAGACCCGCCACTTGTAAAACTGAGATAAAGCATCTCCTCAAAAAACTCCCGCTCCACTCCCAAGCTGCAAAAAATGTCAAAATGTTATTCAACAAAATTTTTGTACAATTTGCACACATACTTCAAAGCTGTCAACTTTGACATGTCGTGGTATTTGGGGTAATAGTAAGACTTACATTAATTTTTCCGAGCTAAGTCCAGTGTCCCTGTTCCACTTGTAAATCCGAACTTGGTCATGCATTTCAGGAAATCCGTGGGACAGCAGCTTCACGAGAACTCGTAACTTACTTCGCTTATTGTTAGGCTGTCTCGTATTATTTAAATTCCAGAGGCAGTTTTCATTATTAGCGTAAGTATTGGAAAACTTGTATTTAGTCACCAAGGGTACATCCAGCTGGGCATTGATAATCCCACCGCAACCTCCAATTTCAATTAAAAGAATAGTGCCAAATTATTAAAACTTTTCAGCTCGCAAAATATGTTTTTATTTATGCGTGAGGTGCTTCTTTACAATTAGTATATGATTTGTTGTCATTAGTTAAAAAATAGTAAACGCTAAATTCTTGTACCTAGATAAACCTGAGTGGCATTGGGTGAGGAATGGAAGGATTGCAATAATCTGACTTTGTTTTTGACTGCGTCTATGAAAATTAAAGTAGAAATAAAAAAAACATGTTTTTACGTTTAATCATTATTGACCAGTAAGTATAAATATAATAGATAATATTAATATACAAACATATAAAAGATAAGAATATAGTATATCATATTAATGAGTTCAAGAAATTGTGTATAATGTACATACCAATATTTCGTCGGCTGTCTTGAAGCGTACCGTTGATTGTGTTTTCCCCTCTTTCCAATGTTTCTATGTATAGCAAAATTTCAATCAACACAAGCATTGCATGATTAGTAGGTAATTCGAATAAATCACACAATATTAAATTTTTAGTATAAGTTGTCAAGGTGCTTAGCCAAAACAATAGCGGTCAAATTTGAATATATTAATTATTAAATTATTCTTTTTAAAATACCTACCTAATCTATTTGACATTTTTTGAATGGTTGCAGTCAGTGCTTGAATTTGTGGGTCTTGAATATTGGCGGCCAAAGCTTCAGTAGTTATAGAGATAGTAGCCACGACTAGCAGTACTATCAACTGCCGAAGTCGTGGCAATAAAGCAGGGAACTTTTGTCCTTCAGGGTACTGCATTTTTATTTCCGCTTTGACTCTGTCGTAGTATTGGGCTTTGCTATAGAAGGACTGAAATATTAAAATAAAAGAAAATGCTAAAAGTTGCATGCTTTTCGCAATTTCGAATTTTAAATGCAAACACATAATGTCTACTATAGAATATTGATATTCCAAAGTACATTAGCAATGTAACAATTTTATTAAAAATGAACTAATTGAAATTTTTAAAGGATAAACGATATGGCAATTATTCTATAAAAACAGGTTTTAAAAATAGTCGAGTAAAACTAATTGAAAACTGGAATTATATTCAACATGTATAATACAATGCTTTTGTAGAAAAATCAAAAGAATAAAAAGATTTTAATGAAAATTAAAATTACTGTTCCTCAGAAAATCTCGTAACAATTACATAAAATCAAAAAAATTATTGTTAAATTTTGAAGGTTTTCCTTTCGTGATGAAACTATATTTAACTCCTGCTTTTAATTCACCTACTTCTAGGTATATATTGTATTATAAATTGTAAATAACCAAATATTGTATGGGCTGAGGCCAATTCGACAAAATGAATAAATTATTATTTTTATATTGTATTTGCAAATAAAATGAGTGTTACTGTATTTTCTACTTGGCAGGTTTATGTACTTTTTAGCTAACAAAAAACTAAAATAAATTAACAAAATATTTCCTTTAGAAAATAAAATTCGAAGGATAATATAAAACAAATCATAAAAATAACTTACAAAAATGTAGAAATAATTTTAGTTCGAAAGCTGTGTTTTAGTTACCACAGGAGAGAAATAATCACAACTAGCAGTGAACCTTTGAATGATATAACTAAACTGTAATTAGTAAAATCAGACGACTTGTATATTTATAGTGCCTCAAAATAAGCACGCAAAAGTTTTGAGTAGGCATATAGCATCTATAGGGAATGAGTCGTAAATAGTAGTTAATGTAAATCTTTTAATCATTACCAGATATTAGATATGCCATACAAACTTAAATAAAATCCATCCTAGGAATTAAGCGTGTTCAGTTTCTTCATTAATCTCATATAATCTGACTGACCCATCAAGGTTACCCAAGAATTTGCAGATGTCTAACTTCTGATGAATTTTAAAGTGACCGCTATTCATGTACTCCAATAAAATAGCGTAGGACCAATAATAAAAAGATATAATCCAAGATTTCATATGAATCCATACAAATTGACTTACTAGGAATCGCGTCCAAAAACAATTCCTATGAATTACATTACAAATATACATACATATCATACATATGTACTGAAATTTAAAAATAAACACTTAAAGCTTTAATACAAGCAACGCAGATCATGTCAGTGATCGAAATGGTCTGGTCAGGACCAAGAAAATCTGGTCCGGTCTGGTCTAGTCTGGTCAAAGGATTTTATTGGATTATGGTTCGATCATATGCAAAAATGTTTATAATGGAATCCAGAAAGATAATTTTGTTTTCTTCTCTATTTTGTTAAATTATATGTTATGTGTATAGGTACTTTTACACTACATTTATTATAAGATGCTGAGCTTAAGCATCTATTGAAGCGGTCATGTCCGTCTGTCCGTCTGTCTGTCCGTCAGTGTCCGTTTGTCTGCCCATCTTTTGGCTGTACATTACAGGTCACTGTATTAAGCCGATTTTCTTCAAACATCTTTTTAACGACCAAAAATGCGAGCAGTTAGGTCTGTATTGTTTTTTTTACTTTGCTTGGACTGGTCACTTCTTAACAATATGCGACATGTCAAAACGCATGAATAAAATGCACGAGATTGTTAAATAGGAATAGCTATATACATATGTATAAATTGCAACATAAGCGAAAATAAAATACTAACCCGTTTGAATGGCTGTTGTTATTTGTAGCATGCAATTTTTAATAATTAATCCAAACGAACGTAATCCAGCTCACATAATAAATGATTTTTGAGCTGTAATTCCTAGTTAATTAATTTATTTTAATTCAGACGAAAGTGATTGAGGATTAAAAGATAATAATTTTATTATACTCACGTAAATATGTTTAAAACTTGTATGTCGAATGTTGAATTACAGGGTTTATAGCCTCCTTCATTCATACACAATTATTACTCATGTCAATATCACCAAAATTATCTTGAAACTGTACAGTGACAGCTCAGAATTACCAAGAAAATGACGCTGTGCAATTGCAGATATTGATTAAGATTTTAATGACATACATATAACGTTTAATGAAAGACATGTACAATAGAGCTTGACAGTTGTGTACGATTTATTTATAAGTTATCCCATATTTACAAGTTACGTATGTTACGAATGGAATTTAGTTGTTACGAAGAGAGACTAGTGAATAATTATTCAATATTTATTGATTAATTTGAATAATTTAAAATCAACAAATTATTGATTAAATTTATGATAAAAGTAGTGTAATATGATGTAAAATCTGATGAAATAATACATAATGATTAAGCATACGGAAGGAGGAAGTATCACTGAACGATAGACTGAACGACAGAAAATAAGACAGATCTCATTGATATTTGGAAAGTGACTGACGTCATTGATTTTCCTCCGACCTGAGATTCTCATGATATTGTGAAAATACGATAGAAAGTGACATTTATTGAATAAACAAAGAGTTTATATTTTTATTTAAGCATTACTTGTCTGTAATATTTAATTATACCGAAAATTACTCCAGTGACGACAAATGTAATTTATTGTCGTTAACAAAGTATCTTGTTTAGTCCGCATGGCCTTTTTTAGTAATATAATACAATACGCTTGAATAATTGTTACCGCCCAAGTTAGTATGTAAATATTAGCGAGTCTTGAAATGTTCTCTAATAAGTATACACACGCGTAAATTGGTGCAGATTAATGCGTACGCGGCTGTACTGTTATTGCGGGATTACTTAAAATACAATAAAAATATTGAATATTCTTCAGGTATTATTATCCGTCATTAACTTTGAATAATGAGCCTACGGGGACATGCAGAAAAGTTATATACAAAGGTGTGTTACCAATAAAAATATCAAAATGTGATCAGTACCCATAATTTTAAATGGGACAAAAAAAAGGAGGTTTTTTTAACACCAAAAATGCAAAAATGTCGTCGCCAAGTGCACCCGGGGCTCCCAGGCGGTCACCCATCCAAGTACTAACCGGCCCCGACGTTGCTTAACTTCAGTGATCGGACGAGAACTGTTGCTTTCAACGTGGTATGGCCCTTGGCGAATGAAAGAGTTAAAAACTTATTATTTATTTCTTCCTATTACGTATGTGAATTAATTGTAAAATTTGCTGCATAGTACTTTTGTGTACATATTTAAATGGAAATTAAGAGGCTTAATTATTGAGACTTTTTACCCAAGACAAAGAAACTAAGCATCGCCCAGAAGGATATTTTAACTTGCTGTAATTATTTTATAATAATTAGAACGCCAAATAATACAGGCTTGCAATGAATCCGTAATATCTTTTTCGTAATATTATTGCAGAATTTTTTCTACATTAGTCACGAGTTAGAAATGTTCTAGGTTTAGTCGTGGGTATTCATTTATGTTCCGGTAGGAAACGTTTGGGTACGAAATGTCTCAGTAGAAAATGTACGGGTGGGAAACGTTGACACTCTTCATGGTAAGAGATATAGCAAAGACTAAACGGCATGGACTTTTTACATAATAAACAAGCTTTACTTTTACTCAATTTCTGACCCACTCAATTTTCCATAATTTATAAGATAAAGGTCAACATTTTCCAATGAACGATATTTAACAATGATTTTTACATGTTTTACACTATAGTTAAAATAAATTTTTGACTAACGAAACAAAATTAAAATTAATTCGCTAATCTCAAGGTTAATATATACACGCTATAAAAAGACACAGCAATAAATAGTGTGAAGTTGTTTACAATTAGATTCAATTCCATATAATGCGATGCAATTCAAGTTCTGACAAATCGTCACAAAGATTGAAACTTCCAAGATTTTCCATGACTTGTATATTGTAAAAATCATTCAAAATGGCCAAAAACTATAAATATGAAAAGTAATGCATAAAAACAAATTTTCTTCACTGGATTTTACTTTTGCAGAGACATGCCCTCATATTTTATGTACTGGCGTAGGCGCTGTGTTTTTAAAGTAATGATGTCCTGTTAAAAATAGCCAATTAGGCAATGGTTGAAGTTTTGTCAAACAAGTTAGAATAAGGGTGATGGAGTCAAATATTTCAAACAAAATGATGACGTGATATGTATTTCTTCCATGGTCCCCCCTTGAAACGTTTCGTGACCAATGGTTTAGGCATATAATTCCTACCTATCTACATAATTAACCGGATTTTTGAAAATTCTGCAATACTGGACGGATTTCATCGAGCCATATATCATTGGAAAGCTAATCGCCAGTAGAATTTAAATTTAGGAACGGGCCTTTATTATAACAAAACGTTTTCAAAATAACGGTCTTTTAATTTTTAAATGCCGCCAAAAATGTGTTGCATAGGTCACAATCAAAAAACGAAAAAAAGGTCCCTGCTTATTTTTGAAGAGCTTTCCAATGATTTATCACTCGACACAATCCGTTAAAATTTTTTAATTTGCAATTATGTTATTTCAAAACTATTTAAAAACTAATAACAATCGTGCGTGCACACTAAGTTATTTACATTTGCCAAATTGTTGCCGTTCGAATAATATATCAAGTTAGTTTATTTTCATTGAGTAACCGGTCGAAATCTTCATTTAACACTATTTTTACAACTTAAGCGGGAAATTCAAACATTGGAATTTATCCATTATTTGATTTTTGAACTAAAGGCAAAAGAGATTCCTATAATCAAAATAATTAAATGACGTCATTTTTAGATCATCCTTGCATGGCTCCTAACTTGTGTAACCCTGGAAGTTGAAATTTAATTTATGAATAACTTATGTATAAGATTTACTGGACACTAAAAATTACGAACTGCGTGCCATTCGGTTAAAGTATGTTCCTCAAAATTGAGAATTTAAATGACGCCATTCATGGTTGGTCATTAACTATCTATAAGCTTTGTTCGTATGTTCACAGCATAAACTAAAAAAAGCTAGGGTGGGTTTTCTAAAATAGAAATTTTTAATGACGTTATTTATGAACGGTCCCTTTCCTTCTACGATCAGCGTACGTAAAACAGCATAAAGGTAAAAAATCGTAAATCCCACCCGTTTTTCATTTCACGTTGAATATATCATGGTATAATGCAATTGGTTTTTGCCGACATTCCGTACTCGATGCAGATAAGCATAGCTTTTCCGAGTGTGATTCAAATACAGGATAGCGAACCTAAAATATTAAGTTCGTATGATTAACCAGCTTTGAAAACGGACACAAATGACGACACCTAAATTTACCAAAATTATAAGCCTACCCACCCGCTTGTCACCTTTTTAAATTGCTTAAATGGATGCCCTTACCGTGAAATGTCAAGAGACCCACCCTCAAGGTAAGCAACGCTATTTGTGTCTGACCCCTACCGGCCTTAACGTCGTCAAAACAAAAAGCAGCCAGCTCTTTTGAAAAACACGAAACGTAGCAGGACTTTCTGTTGGAACGACGGGGAACAAAGCCAACTCGCTTGCGGGACTCTATGTATCTTATGGGTTCCATATCTGACACGCTCACAGATTCGTATCAGACATTTCTTAGCTCAGGCCATTACTGACCCATTGCTGTTTACGGGACTCTAGGTGTCGCATGCTCCATTCCAACCTTGGCTTTGAGGCTTCGAATTTTTAGGACGTATTTTAGGATTGACCCTGAATTCTCCCTCCCCCCCCCCCGAACCTAAAAGATATGATTTGCTGAGTACGGGAGCATTAGTTTGCAGTTGGTAAAGCATTTGGAATAAGAAATATTTATATTTTCAAGATTTTGACTTGTTTTAATTTTTAACACCTCCCCCCCCTTGAAGAGATAATTTGTGGGGTTGGAGGTGCAAGTATATAAAGTTTTTAATGGTGTTAGCAAAAATAGTTGAGATTTTTGGGACGTCATTTGTGGGTAACCCCAAGTACATCCCCCCCCCCTTAGGGAATACTTCGTGGGTGGGGGTGCAAGTATTTAAAGTTTTTTAATGGTTTTAGAAAAAAAACTCAGATTTTTGAGACGTCATTTGTGGGTGACCCGAAGTACACCCCTTCCCTTAGGGGATACTTTTTGGGTGGGGGGTGCAAGTATTTAAAGTTTTTTATTTTTTTAGCAAAAAAAATAAGATTGTTGGGACGTCTTTGTGGGTTACCCCAAGTACACCTGCCCCCCTTAGTGATACTTTGTAGGTGCGGGTAGTTTCTGCTGGAAACTTCTGCTGGTAGCTGGTGCCGATGACTGGTGCATGTTGCTGGTGCATTGACTGGCGCCTGTAACGAAATCATTTAGCTAGTGCATTTGGCTCGTGCCAAGCGGCAAATTGAAATTTCGATTGGTGCTTGTCTGGTCCATTTAGCTGGTGCATTTGACTGGTGCAAAGGCAAATCACCCGTTTTTCTCCTATGCTTTTAGATGGCTAAAAAAGTTGGTCCAGTCAACTGTTAATTGTGAAAAACTGGTTAGTTAGATCTCTCTCAAAAACAATAGGGCACTTCTCCCTCGCATCTGTTGCCATTTGAAAAATATTTGACGAATATCGCTTGAAAACTGTGACCTGTAGCGCCTAAAGAACAGACAGACAGACAGACAGACGGACGGACATAGCCATTCCTATAGATGCTTAAGCTCAGCATCTAAAAACCGATGTTTAATTTAATTTTTTGTAACTTCAATATTCAGCATTACAGACAGATAGACATTGATTGACAGACCCATATACTTTTTACTTACCCCATACCTTATACTTTTTACTCATTTTAATATAACTTAAAGGTACTGATTCTAACAACTTTAAACTCACAGTATACTACACTAATTTCACTTAAAAACTCAGGAAACCACTGCTGATTTTATTTGCAAGTGAAAAACATACGAAGAAAACACAAAATGCATTTAAAGTTGAAAGTAGAGCAATATTTATTCCTTGTTATTCCTGAAAAATTATACAAATTTTCATTAATCACATTGTCTATTAATGTGCTGTTGCAGTTGCTGTAAAAGGTAAAAGTAGGAAATGATTCAAGATTTTCCACAGCTTGTAACTATGAAAAAGTCCTGGAGAAGCAACATGTAATTTAAAACTGATGGAAATTCATACCGCAAAGATGAGATATAAAAGTTACCGTGGGTCATGTAGGAAGATGGAGTGACTGGTAGTCACAGCATGTGCAACACTACTATTTAATAGAATAGTAATATATCAGTATAGCAAATGTAAATGCAGGTAATAATATTATACATATTATACCTATACTATAGGTATGCATATAATAAGAGTAATAAGGAATGGTACGGGTACAAGATCGTCCAAAAATGATGTCATTAGTAGGATCAGTGGGTCAAGTCAAGTTATTGACATGAGATCGTGAAGATACCAGTTCACGTAATGATCAACTGATGACACGGGGTGGGTGGGTCTTGAAAGAGTAATAATTAGTAATAACTTCGATGACATCATTTACCCAGTATTGACATTGACTTTGTAATATTATGTGTGTCTGCCTGAATAATATAATTGATAGATGATATTTTAATTTTGTTAAGCAAAGCGTTGAATGAAAATATAACTATCAAAACAAAGGGCTACGCCCCTTGTTTAAGGGTAACCTTAACAGTAATATGGGGCAGTAGTATATAGTATATGTCTTTGTATTTGTTTTTCTTCTAGGATTAATGTATAGTATTCTTTATTTGTGCATATTTACATAATTTAGTACGCCTTTAAAATAACAGACCGATTTTATTTCTGCCTATTTAAATAATCTAAAAACCTTTAGAAATACTCGACCGATTTTCACGAAAACATAAAATTTTGGAGTCCTTCAGCCAGCTTTAGCAGATTTTAACCCCCCCCCCCCCTCACCCACCGACCTACTGCGTCACCTCGTTAAACATTACATCAAAAACGGCGATGTGTATGATATTGTCTTATTTGTTTTCAGCTGACCCACCCTCAATGTGATTGGTACTATTTGTGTTGAATCTTGAATCTCTTAAAAAATCAGCCGTATGAAATGAAGCGAAGTTTTAAAAGTGCGAAGTGTTCTGGAAATGGAATTTTTATTACCTACGTTTTTGTGGACGACCACTAAGTGTACGTCCTGGGCACAACACATTCATCAACATCTCACCCCCACCTAATGCACAGGACAGCGCGGAAGCGACCCCCACAACCGCTACCAATTAAATGAACTTGAGACTGAGACGGAATGACTTTAAGAATTGTATGGACTTGGGACAGAATGGTTTTAGCCGTGCACTGGACTTAAGACAGAATGACTCTTCCCCAGCGAAATATGAGTACCTGAGTGGCGAGGCAAAGTTTAAAAAATTTCAAATTTTAAAACTTTGCCGCCCTGTAGCTTCTACAATTCTGAACCGATTTCTTTTTCAGATTTTGAGGCCATAATCTAAATATTTAATTCAGGATGCTTGAAAATTTGAAAATTTATTTTTTTTTTAAAAAATTGGTTAAAAACACCGGGCCTAAAAAATAGGAGCTTCCTAGATTTTTTGGAAACAAACGCTTTTATTTGTTTTTGAATCGAAGCTTATACCACTGCACATTATGTATGTAAATTGAAAGGAATTATAATAATTACTGTTTTGCTTTCAGGATTTGATTTAGAAAAATATTGATTTGCTTTTAGAAAATATTCAAAAGTTGTAGATTTAGTTCTTTCATAACGATATGTATGATTCTACTAAACCTGGCCAAGACTGACAGTTTTTAAGAACAAACTTGTTAAACAAACTTCTAAAATATGTATTTTTTTCTTTTACGTTTCAGCTCATGGAATTAGTATTTTCATTATTGGACGAGGCAACTTTATTTCGCTGTCGTCTTGTACATTCACGTTGGGCTTTCTTTGGGGCTATGGAACTGCAAAAAATGGTACAACTTAAATTAAGTGAATTTTCGATGTGCAATTTTACTTACAATCAACAAAGGGACGCTGAAATTCCTCACGGTTCAATCCCATATCTCACAAGTCTTATGCAGAACTCTAAGCAGTTTCCCTGTGTATCCTTCGAAATTAAAATCACTTGGATGAACAAAGAACTGGTGGAAAAATTTCTTGACCTACATGGAGCCTACGTGAAAAAGTTTTATTTAATTGCAAATTTAACATTTGGATATCTGAAAATGCTACTCAGCAAATTACCCAACTTAAAACATTTAGTGTTAGATGTCAGCTTTATGTCTTTAGCTCAAGCGAAAAACCCATTTAGAAATGAATCTATTCTTGTATGTTATTTAGCTGCTAGTATTAATTCAACAAGTTCACGGAATGACATCGACATCGATGCAAAATCAGTTCCACAAAGCAATAAATATTGTATTAAACACTGTTACCAGAATCTTAAGGTTTTAGAAATAGTGGGGTCAAGTAAATTAAATTTTTCTGCCAAGAGTTTCTTCGAAATTTAGGGTTGTCGTTTAAAAAATCTGACACGTATGACAATTCCACCACAAATTCTATACCAGGTTCTTCTGAAGCGAGGCGTGGATCAGCTTTGCCTCCTACGAAAACTTGAAGTCGGGATTAACATTGACAACTCAGATTTGCTAAATCTCCTTGCTGATCTTAGTGCTGAAAACCTGAGTCACGTGAAAGAGCTGGATTTGACAAATTCCGAGCATTTAACTACGAAAAAGCGGCGGATGTTAATAAGACTCCTCAAAGTGTCTCCTCAAGCACAAAACTCGGTTTCGAAAATCCTTGAGCACGTCGCTGGGAACTATGAAATTCTCAAGTTGCCACAGTTTGGCCATTTAAACCAAATTGTGATCCCTGTAATGCCTAAAGTAACACAACTTCAACTTGAGTATCGATTAATACCTGGAACTTCTCTACAGTTTTTTCCGTATCCTAGGGATGGGATTTCAGGAGTGAGATTTGGAGAAATGTTTCCAAACCTGAAAAATTTATTTTTCAAATGGATCAGCACTATTCCTGCTAATGCGTACTTTAACTTTCGAAATGTAAGGCCTGACGACGATATATCTAATATAGAAAAAATTTACATTGAAGGTGACTGCACCTGCGACATGAGCAAGGACAAGAACAACCCACCAAATGAATATACTGCGTTTTACAATTTTTTTCAAAAACTTTACCCAAATGCGGATTTTATTAATAATACACGGCGCCGTCACCCACACCAAACGCTTCAAGAATATGAATATTACCATACATATATAGTTATTAAAAATTTACAAAAAATGTGGAAACTGAACTCTTATTACGATTTGTATGCCGTAAATTAATACAAAAAAATTAAAATCTTTAATTGAAATCCGTAATTGTCTAGTATTTAACTTGTAGTTTATTATCACTTTAAATAAACCCCATTTAGTAATTCGTTCTTTTAAACCGGTCAGTTAAGTATGCTATATAGCAGTATATACCTAGCTAGTTTATTGCATAATATATTAGAAAATACACTTAAAGGCTCTCGCACACGCGGAACAATCTACTTTATCAATCTATCCTGAGTTTACAACAGCTGGAGGGGCCCATGACACCTTCCAACCAGAGCCCGAAGTTACGCCATCAGTTGAGAAAATTGCTAGAATTGGATACGATGTGCTTGGAAGGGTAGTGGGGGTTGAATGTTGACCACAAAGTCTGAAGAATTAAAATATAACATCAATGTAAAAAAACGATAATTAATATTTCAAAGCTTTAGAATGTTTTGAAGTAGCGCAAATAAATACCAGAATGGCTTGCATTCTGATTACAAGTTAATAGTTAGATTTAGAAAAAAATAGTTCTTACGTTCTCTGAAGGTTAAAATTCCCACTTTGCTGGATTTCGTAAACATCAATTCTGACTAAACTACAATTATTGTAGCTATTAGCGTTGAGGTAATCAATTGTAAAAGATTTTTTTTCCTTAGCGTGGGCCACCATTGACCAGATGGTATGTTCTATGTATTTGCCATTAAGGGTCCAGGCGTAAGCAGGTAGTGCGGATAACAGATGTCCGCCGTAGTAATTTGAATCTGAATTGTACTCAGTAACGCGGAAACTAACTGCAAATCCAGTTCCATTCACAGACCCGCCACTTGTAAAACTGAGATAAAGCATCTCCTCAAAAAACTCCCGCTCCACCCCCAAGCCTCAAAAAATGTCAAAATGTTATTCAAAAAAATTTTTGTACAATTTGCACACACACTTCAAAGCTGTCAACTTTGACATATCGTGGTATTTGGGGTAATAGTAAGACTTACATTAATTTTTCCGAGCTAAGTCCAGTGTCCCTGTTCCACTTGTAAATCCGAACTTGGTCATGCATTTCAGGAAATCCGTGGGACAGCAGCTTCACGAGAACTCGTAACTTACTTCGCTTATTGTTAGGCTGTCTCGTATTATTTAAATTCCAGAGGCAGTTTTCATTATTAGCGTAAGTATTGGAAAACTTGTATTTAGTCACTAAGGGTACATCCAGCTGGGCATTAATGATCCCACCGCAACCTGAATTTCAATTAAAAGAATAGTGCCAAATTATTAAAACTTTTCAGCTCTCAAAATATGTTTTTATTTATGCGTGAGGTGCTTCTTTACAATTAGTATATGATTTGTTGTCATTAGTTAAAAAATAGTAAACGCTAAATTCTTGTACCTAGATAAACCTGAGTGGCATTGGGTGAGGAATGGAAGGATTGCAATAATCTGACTTTGTTTTTGACTGCATCTATGAAAATTAAAGTAGAAATAAGAAAAACATGTTTTTACGTTTAATCATTATTGACCAGTAAGTATAAATATAATAGATAATATTAATATACATACATATAAAAGATAAGAATATAGTAATTAATTATATCATAATAATGAGTTCAAGAAATTGTGTATAATGTACATACCAATATTTCGTCGGCTGTCTTGAAGCGTACCGTTGATTGTGTTTTCCATTCTTTCCAATGTTTCTATGTATAGCAAAATTTCAATCAACACAAGCATTGCATGTTTAGTAGGTAATTCGAATAAATCACACAATATTAAATTTTTAGTATAAGTTGTCAAGGTGCTTAGCCAAAACAATAGCGGTCAAATTTGAATATATTAATTATTAAATTATTCTTTTTAAAATACCTACCTAATCTATTTGACATTTTTTGAATGGTTGCAGTCAGTGCTTGAATTTGTGGGTCTTGAATATTGGCGGCCAAAGCTTCAGTAGTTATAGAGATAGTAGCCACGACTAGCAGTACTATCAACTGCCGAAGTCGTGGCAATAAAGCAGGGAACTTTTGTCCTTCAGGGTACTGCATTTTTATTTCCGCTTTGACTCTGTCGTAGTATTGGGCTTTGCTATAGAAGGACTGAAATATTAAAATAAAAGAAAATGCTAAAAGTTGCATGCTTTTCGCAATTTCGAATTTTAAATGCAAACACATAATGTCTACTATAGAATATTGATATTCCAAAGTACATTAGCAATGTAGCAATTTTATTAAAAATGAACTAATTGAAATTTTTAAAGGATAAACGATATGGCAATTATTCTATAAAAACAGGTTTTAAAAATAGTCGAGTAAAACTAATTGAAAACTGGAATTATATTCAACATGTATAATACAATGCTTTTGTAGAAAAATCAAAAGAATAAAAAGATTTTAATGAAAATTAAAATTACTGTTCCTCAGAAAATCTCGTAACAATTACATAAAATCAAAAAAATTATTGTTAAATTTTGAAGGTTTTCCTTTCGTGATGAAACTTTATTTAACTCGCTGCTTTTAATTTACTTCTAGGTATATATTGTATTAAAATTGTAAATAACCAAATATTGTATGGGCTGAGGCCAATTCGACAAAACGAATAAATTATGATAAATTAAATAAATTATTAAATAAATTAACAAATATTTCCTTTAGAAAATAAAATTCGAAGGATAATATAAAAAAATTATAAAAATACCTTACAAAATTGTAGAAATAATTTTAGTTCGAAAGCTTTGCTTTAATTACCACAGGGGAGAAATCACAACTAGTAGTGAACCTTTGAATGATATAACTAAACTGTAATTAGTAAAATCAGACGACTTGTATATTTATAGTGCCTCAAAATAAGCACGCAAAAGTTTTGAGTAGGCATATAGCATCTATAGGGAATGAGTCGTAAATAGTAGTTAATGTAAATCTTTTAATCATTACCAGATATTAGATATGCCATACAAACTTAAATAAAATCCATCCTAGGAATTAAGCGAGGTCAGTTTCTTTATTAATCTCATATAATCTGACTGACCCATCAAGGTTACCCAAGAATTTGCAGATGTCTAACTTCTGATGAATTTTAAAGTGACCGCTATTCATGTACTCCAATAAAATAGCGTAGGACCAATAATAAAAAGATATAATCCAAGATTTCATATGAATCCATACAAATTGACTTACTAGGAATCGCGTCCAAAAACAATTCCTATGAATTACATTACAAATATACATACATATCATACATATGTACTGAAATTTAAAAATAAACACTTAAAGCTTTATTACAACCAACGCAGATCATGCTAGTGATCGAAATGGTCTGGTCAGGACCAAGAAAATCTGGTCCGGTCTGGTCTAGTCTGGTCCAAGGATTTTATTGGACCAGACCATACCAGACCAGATTTCAATGGTTCGATCATATGCAAAAATGTTTAATGGAATCCAGAAAGATAATTTTGTTTTCTTCTCTATTTTGTTAAATTATATGTTATGTGTATAGGTACTTTTACACTACATTTATTATAAGATGCTGAGCTTAAGCATCTATTGAAGTGGTCATGTCCGTCTGTCCGTCTGTCTGTCCGTCGTCCGTTTGTCTGCCCATCTTTTGGCTGTACATTACAGGTCACTGTATTAAGCCGATTTTCTTCAAACATCTTTTTAACGACCAAACATGCGAGCAGTTAGGTCTGTATTGTTTTTTAGATGCTGAGCAAGCATCTTTTGGTCTGGTGTTTGCTGTCTGTCTGTCTGTCTGTCTGTCTGTCTGTCTGTCTGTCTGTCTGTCTGTTCCAAGGGTGTTGGTCGCACGCTACAGGTCGCATTTTTAAAGCTTTTAAATTCAAATAACTTTTAATAGCCTAGAAAAGCGAGGGAAAAGTGCTGTATAGTTTTTGGTTATTATTGAATTTATAGTTTGTTCGCAATTAACAGTTAAACTGAGCAAGAATCAAATTCATGTTTCAAGATAAAAAAAAGGGCTGATAATACATAGAAGGTACATACGGAGCTGAGAGCCTGTCAACTTTCGCCATTGAAAATACACATGGAAACTTTCCAATACAAGTAAACGTACTACTTACATATGTACGTTCACATGGCAGCCTGGTATAGTGGTCGTGGGTTTGGGACTGGAATGTTGGAATTGGAAAATATAAGTTCTTATGACTTAAGGCGGGGGTTCCACGGTTCGAACACCGGCTCAATCAATCACAATTCTTCTTCCTAACCATTTTACGGATTCATATTCATTATAACAGATCAAGGATATGCTTATGCTTATGTCGCGATTATATCTATAAAGTTAATAGGTATTCAGGGATCGTCCGTAATGACGTCCCACAAACATCATAGCTTTAGGCACCCCCATTGCCAACTTTTAAATTATTTCAAAACTATTGTAACTATATGTCACAAATATATCTATATGGTTTATAGGTGTTCAGGGATCGTCCATAATGACGTCCTGCAAATATAATAGTTTTTTCTCTACCACTTCACGGACTCCTATTCATTACTACAGATCAAGGATATGCTTATGTCGCGATTATATCTATATAGTCAATAGGTATTCAGGGATCGTCCGTAATGACGTCTCACGAACATTATAGCTTTAGGTACCCCCATTGCCAACTTTTAAATTATTTCAAGACTATTGTAACCATATGTCACAAATATATCTATATGGCTTATAGGTGTTCAGGGATCGTCTATTATGACGTCCCACAAATATCATAGTTTTTCCCTCACCACTTCACGGATTCCTATTCATTACTACATATCAAGGATATGCTTATGTCACAAATATATCTATATGGTTTATAGGTGTTCAGGGATCGTCCATAATGAAGTCCCACAAATATCATAGTTTTTTGCCGACTTTTAAATTATTTTTAAACTATTGTAACTACATGTCACAAATATATCGGTATAGCCTAAAGGTATTCAGGGATCGTCCGTAATGACGTCTTACGAACATTATAGCTTTAGGTACCCCCATTGCCAACTTTTAAATTATTTCAAGACTATTGTAACCATATGTCACAATTACATCTATATAGTTTAAAGGTATTCAGGGATCGTCCATAATGACGTCCCACAAATATCACAGTTTTAGGCACTCCATTGCCAACCTAAAATCTTTTCCATACCATTGTAACTACATGTCACGAACATATTTATATAGCCTAAAGATATTCAGGAATCGTTCATAATGACGTATAACAAATATTAAAGTTTTAAGAATACCTCTTTTGAACCAACTTTTAACTGCTTGTTACGTACATTCGTAAATGGCTTATTGATTGTAAAGGAGGCTCTGTAAATGACATTATTTTTATATGGAGCAATTTTCAAAAATGTCCTAGCTTTTTTTGAACTTCATGCGACGTACAACAATATATGGCTTAGTGATGGCAGGGGAGCCTCCATAAGAGACGTCGTTTGTGAATGATGCAATTCTCAACAATTGTCTAGCTATATTTCACAACATACTACGTACATTCGTATATGGCTTATTGATGGTATGGGAGCTTCGGTAAATTTTATGTCATTCTTTAACGTTACATGAATTATCTTGCGCCTTTGTTGAAGCTCAGCATCTACTTCGGGCCCGCCCCCGGTGGACAAATCCGGCGCGAAGCGCCGGATTTTTTTACTTTGCTTGGACTGGTCATTTCTTGAAAATGTGCCGTTGAATGGACATATGTCAAGACGCATAAATAAAATGCACAAGATTGTTAAATAGGAGTAGCTACATATATACATATGTATAAATTGCACCAAAAGCGAAAATAAAATACTAACCCGTTTGTATGGTTGTTGTTATTTGTAGCATGCAATTTTTAATAATTAATCAAAACGCATGTAATCCAGCTTACATAATAAATGATTTTTGAGCTGTAATTCCTAGTAAATCAATTTATTTTAATTCAGACGAAAGTGATTGAGGATTAAAAGATAATAATGTATACCTACGTAAATATGTTTAAAACTTGTATGTCGAATGTCGAATTACAGGGCTTATAGCCTCCTTCATTCATACAAAATTTTCACTTATGTCAATATCACCAAAATTATCTTGAAACTGTACAGTGACAGCTGACAGCTCAGAATTACCAAGAAAATGACGCTGTGCAATTGCAGATATTGATTAAGATTTTAATGACATACATATAACGTTTAATGAAAGACATGTACAATAGAGCTTGACAGTTGTGTACGATTTATTTATAAGTTATCCCATATTTACAAGTTACGTATGGTATGAATGGAATTCAGTTGTTAGGAAGAGAGACCAGTGTATAATTATTCAATATTTATTGATTAATTTGAATAATTTAAAATCAACAAATTATTGATTAAATTTATGATAAGTAGTGGAATATGATGTAAAATCTGATGAAATAATACATAATGATTAAGCATACGGAAGGAGGAAATATCACTGAACGATAGACTGAACGACAGAAAATAAGACAGATCTCATTGATATTTGGAAAGTGACTGACGTCATTGATTTTCCTCCGACCTGAGATTCTCATGATATTGTGAAAATACGATAAAAAGTGATATTTATTGAATAAACAAAGAGTTTACATTTTTATTTAAGCATTACTTGTCTGTAATATTTAATTATACCGAAAATTACTCCAGTGACGACAAATGTAATTTATCGTCATTAACAAAGTATCTTGTTTAGTCCGCATGGCGTTTTTTAGTAATATAATACAATACGCTTGGATAATTGTTACCGCCCAAGTTAGTATGTAAATATTAGCGAGTCTTGAAATGTTCTCCAATGAGTATACACACGCGTAAATTGGTGCAGATTAATGCGTACGCGGCTGTACTGTTATTGCGTGATTACTTAAAATACAATAAAAATATTGAATATTCTTCAGGTATTATTATCCGTCATTAACTTTGAATAATGAGCCTACGGGGACATGCAGAAAAGTTATAATTATACAAAGGCGTGTTACCAATAAAAATATCAAAATGTGATCAGTACCCATAATTTTACCTGGGACAAAAAAAATGAGGTTTTTTTAACACCAAAAATGCAAAAATGTCGTCGCCAAGTGCATTCGGGGTTCCCAGGCGGTCACCCATCCAAGTACTAACCGGGCCCGACGTTGCTTAAATTTAGTGATCGGACGAGATCTGGCGCTTTCAACGTGGTATGGCCCTTGGCGAATGAAAGAGTTAAAAACTTATCATTTATTTCTTCCTATTACGTATGTGAATTAATTGTAAAATTTGCTGCATAGTACTTTTGTGTTAGAAGGGGGTGGTATTTAAGTATTTTACGAAGTGTATTGTAATCATGACGTATACTTAGGGGTCGTCCACGAAACGTTTCATAAAAATTTCATTTCCAGAACATATTGCACTTTTAAAAAACCCTTTTTGAAAATTTACATGCTTTTTAAAAGTGCAAAATGTTCTATTTATATGATTTTGAAAACCGTAAAATGTCTATTTAAAAATTTTCGAAAGTGTAAAATGATCTATTTACTTGTTTTTCAAAAGTTTTAAAATGTTCTATTTATATGTTTTTGAAATGTGTAAAATGTCTATTTAAATTTATTTTAAATAATAAAATGTTCTTTTTACATGTTTTTCAAAATCTCAAAATGTTCTGGAAATTAAATTTGTATTACGTCTTTTGTGGACGAACCTACAAGTGTACGTCATGAGTACGATACAATCAGTAACATAATTTAAATAACCACCCTAAATAATGTGTAGAACAACACGGAAGCGACCTCGACAGTAGCTACCAATCGTATGGACTTACGACAGAATGATTCTTCACCGACAAAAAAGGAAAAAATATTCAAACTGTAATTAGGTTGTGTGCTTGATGCTTCGACAATCAAATGCTGGAATGTAATTTTTTAATACTATATAGTCACATGCTATATAAAAAGTATTATCATTACGGTATGAAGCATATAGTATAATTATGCTATTATAGCTCTATGCACTTACATATGATTCCTATTTTAATTCATATGAACTGTTAATACCATAGGGCATAGGGTAGACCGAGTTTTCAAGTTCACGTACCCACTATAAACATCCTAATATAACTCGTAAGAGTTTATTTCCATTGTATAGCGGCACTATGGAAGTGGAAGGTGTAGAGCGGGCAGGTCCGTGTGCAGTGATTAATAATTATTTACCCGAAGCACTTTGACTTTAATTTAGTATAATTACGTTCCTCCTTTAATGGGGCCACAAATCCCGCTTTTTAAAACTCAAACTGTGTACCAATAATAATCGCAGTCAAAATCTCAAAATTCAAATCATACAAAAGTGACAAAGTATTTAATTTAGCAGCGGAATTATAAAAGTGTAAGTATTTTTATTGCTTTAAAAAACATCAATTCCCTCAAGGCATTTTTACCTAAAGCATTTTTCGTGGAGACATTACATATAAAAGCATTTAGGAAAACCATCGCGTGCGTGACAGTTGCTTTGTTCCGGCGAAAACAAAATATGGGGCCAAGATCCCTTGAATTCATATGTAGTAAATTGACGAACAAATTCAAACAGCCTTATTTTTCTGTTTAGACGTAATTGCACTGTTCAACTTACAATCAAAACAGCAATTTTAAATTGGCAATTTATGAAATTTATTTACACATAATATAGTATAACTATGGACACAGAAATAATGACGGACGAAGAAAAAAACCTCGATTGGCCATCAAAAAGAATCAAATTTGAGTCTGAACCTGGACGAAATTTTACAATTCAAATTCAGGATACTAAACATGTGGAAAACCCAAATTATATCAGATCCGATCCTAACGCTGCATCAAATTTACTTGTTTCACCTGAAAAAATCGTTTTTTTAATTGATCATGTAAGTCAAGTGGGCAAGAATCAATATGAGTTTTTAATTTTAACATTTTATTTAAATATTATATTACAATTCGTCCGTGAAGAGTCATTCTGTCTTCAGTCCAGTGCACGGCTCAAATCATTCTGTCGCAAGTGCATACTATTCTTAAAGTCATTCTGCCAATTCAATTGGTAGCTGCTGCCGAGGTCGCATCCGCGATTTCATTTGCATGAGGTGGGAGTAATATGTTACTAACTGTATTGTACTCATGACGTACACTTAGGGGTCGTCCACAAAAGACGTAATGTTACTGACTGTGTTGTACTCATTACATCGTATACTTAGGGGTCGTCCACAAAAGACGTAATAAAAATTCCATTACCAGAACATTTTGTACTTTTCAAAAACACTTTCTAAAAGTGCAAAAAGTTCTACTTAAATGCTTTTTAAAAGCGCAAAATGTTCTATTTACATGCTTTTTAAAAGTTAAAAATTTTCTATTTACAAGCTTTTTAAAAATGCAAAATGTTCTAATTGCATGTTTTTCAAAAGTGCGAAGTGTTCTGGAAATGGAATTTTTATTACCTACGTTTTTTGTGGACGACCACTAATTGTACGTCCTGGGCACAACACATTCATCAACATCTCACCCCCACCTAATTTAATTTAACTAATTTAACTTTCTTTTCGACAGGCCTTCAATAGTACTACTAGTCAGTAGAAGGTACCTACTAGTCAGTAGAGCTACAGTAGCCCAGACTTACTTCGAATAGTGTTTCTGGATGCGAGGGAGAGTACAAACACCTCTGCTCTATTTCGGCCAATGCTCAGGGCGAGTAATCCCTTCAAATTACTCAATTTTGCCGCCAGAAACACTCTTTCTCTATTCACAAACCATGGGTGACTATAGAGAGCACAGATACTAGTATCTGCGGCCCAGTCCGTACTAATTTAATACACAGAGCCAACCAGGACTAGCCTACCAGAGCTGGTGATCGAATCGGAGACGGTCTGAGTCTGGAAGTCGTCAAACTCCAAACTGCAGACCCCGAACCTCTCGACCAACCTGGCAGGGTTGGTAATGCACAGGACAGCGCGGAAGCGACCCCCACAACAGCTACCAATTGAATGAACTTGAGACGGAATGACTATAAGAATTGTATGGACTTGGGACAGAATGGTTTTAGCCGTGCACTTGACTTAAGACAGAATGACTCTTCCCCGACGAAATGTGAGTAGGTACCTGAGTGGTGAGGCAAACTTTAAAAAATTTTAAATTTTAAAACTTTGCCGCCCTGTAGCTTCTACAATTCAGAACCAATTTCTTTTTCAGATTTTGAGGCCATAATCTAAATATTCAATTCAGGATGCTTGAAAATTTGAAAATTTAATTTTTTTTTGAAAAAATTAGTTAAAAAGACCGGGCCTCAAAAATATTAGCTTCCTAGATTTTTTGGAAACAAAACGCTTCTATTTGTTTTTGAATCGGAGCGTATACCACTGCACATTATGTATGTGAATTGAAAGGAATTATAATAATTACTGTTTTGCTTTCAGGATTTGATTTAGAAAAATATTGATTTGCTTTTAGAAAATATTCAAAAGTTGTAGATTTAGTTCTGTCATAACGATATGTATGATTCTACTAAACCTGGCCAAGACTGACAGTTTTTAAGAACAAACTTGTTAAACAAACTTCTAAAATATGTATTTTTTTCTTTTACGTTTTAGCTCATGGAATTAATATTTTCATTATTGGACGAGGCAACTTTATATGGCTGTCGTCTTGTCCATTCACGTTGGGCTTTCTTTGGGGCAAAGGAACTGCAAAAAATGGTACACCTTAAATTAAGTGAATTTTCGTTGTGCAATTTTACTTACAATCAACAAAGGGACGCTGAAATTCCTCACGGTTCAATCCTATATCTCACAAGTCTTATGCAGAACTCTAAGCAATTTCCCTGTGTATCCTTCGAAATTAAAATCACTTGGATGAACAAAGAACTGGTAGAAACATTTCTTAATCTACATGGAGCCTACGTGAAAAAGTTTTATTTAACTGCAAATTTAACATTTGGATACCTGAAAATGCTACTCAGCAAATTACCCAATTTAAAACATTTAGTGTTGGATGTCAGCTTCATGCCTTTAGCTCAAGCAAAAAACCCATTTGGGGATGAATCTATTTGTGTATGTTATAATTTAGCTGGTAATATTAATTCAATAAGTCAGAAGAAACGGAATACGAAGAATCTTAAGATTTTGGAAATCGTGGGGTCCAGTAAATTAAATTTTTCTGCCAAAATTTTCTTCAAGATTTGGGGCTTTTGTTTACAAACTCTGACACGTATGACAATTCCACCACAAATTCTATACCAGGTTCTTGTGAAACGAGGCTTGGATCAGCTTTACCTCCTACAAAAACTCCAAGTAGGGATTAACATTGCCAACTCGGAATTGCTAAATCTCCTTGCTGATCTTAGTGCTGAAAACCTGAGTCACGTGAAAGAGCTGGATTTGACAAATTCCGAGCTCTTAACTACGAAAAAGGGGCGGGATTTAGTACGACTCCTCAAAGTGTCTCCTCAAGTACAAAACTCGGTTTCAAAAATCCTTAGACATGTTTCTGGAAACTGTGAAATTCTTAAATTGCCACAATTCGGCTCTTTAAACCAAGTTGTGGTTCCTGTAATGCCTAAAGTAACACAACTTCAACTTGAGTATCGTCTAATACCTGGAATTTCTCTAGATTTTTTCCGCATCCTAGGGATAGGATTTCAGGAGTGAAATTTGGAAAAATGTTTCCAAATCTGAAAAATTTATTTTTAAAATGGATCAGCACTATTCTTGCTAATGCGTATTTTTACTTTCGAAATATACGGCCTGACGACGATAAATCTAATATAGAAAAAATTTACATTGAAGGTGACTGCTGCTGTGACATGAACAAGAACAATCCACCAAATGAATATACTGCGTTTACAATTTTTTTAAAAAACTTTTCCCAGATGCGGAGTTTATTAATAATACAGTACGTCGCCACCCACACCAAAGGCTTCAAGAATATGAATATTAGTATGGTAGTTTGTTGTAGCCAAGTGTGATTTTTCGTTAAACAAGTAGTTTGGTAGGTATCTTGGTTTTTCAAAATATAATTAGGTAAGTAGTCTGTGATTTCAAGATGGATACAATTATGTGCGGAAATCATAATTTTGTAATTAATTGAGAATTTTTAATTTCCAACAAGAATTTATGTCAATTATTTTTTATTGTTGATTATTAAAATGTATCCTAAAATTTTAAGGGGTAGTGTTTTTAAATTGTTGTAGTTATGTTCGAAAAGAATAATATAGTTGTTACATTTTGCTCCTGAATAAATATATCGTACAACGAAAAATAGTTACTGTTGAACTATCAAAGTTTTGTCAACTATTTATTATTTATCACTTGTTTAATGTCGGAATATTAAATGTTTGTCCAATTTTTGCAGTCATTACATGGCAAATAAACTATGTATCAATAGCTATGGCCAGACAAACAAATTCGTTTTGGGTAGCAATTTGGTTTCATACGAAAACCCCTATTAAAATTTTATTGTTGGTTTTCTTTGGTGAAGCAAAATGTTGTATTTACACGTTTTAGAAAATTTAAAAAAATTTCCTTTAACTTGATTCAGGAAAGTGCTTAATGTTGTTTTTACATGTTATGAAAAAAGTCGTAAATGTTTTATTCTCATGTTTTTTTAAATGTACAAAAAAATTTATTTCCATGTTTTTGAATAGTCGTTTTATTCGTTTTAACTAATTTTTGAAAATGCAAAATGTTCCATTTCCATGTTTTTGAGAAGTACAAAATGTTTTATTTGCATGTTTTTGAAATGTACAGAACAATTTATTTCCATGTTTTTGTAGAGTCAAAATATTCTTGTTAGCTACTTTTTAAAACTGCAAAATGTTCTATTTACATGGTTTTTTGTTAAAATTCAAGCAGCGTAGGCTGCCCAAAGCGAAGATTGCATTATCCGGCCCTGTCAATGGCTATTGAAGCTACTTGCAAAATATAAGAATAAAATTAAAATATTAAAAATGAATTTTAAATGTGCACTTTAATAATTCTGGTTACATTATTTAAATTGGTTACATTTTTGAAAAAATTAAAACTTTTAACGTATACATAAATACATACATATGATAATTCGTTCTTTTAAACCATACGGTTAAGTCTGTCATATAAATAGCTAGTCCACTGCATAATATATTAAAAAATGCACTAAATATCCTTGTCAATCTCGTCCGAGCTTACAACAGCTGGAGAAGCCCATGACACCATCCAGCCAGAGCCTGTAGTGACGCCATCAGTTGAGAAAAATGCTAGAATTGGATACGATGTGCTTGGTAGGGTGATGGGGGTTGAATTTTGTCCACAAAGTCTGAAGAATTACAATATAACATCAATTTAAAAAACGGCAATTAGTAAAATATTGCAAAGTTTCTGAAAGTTTTTAGATGACGAAAATTTAAATACCAGAATAACTTGCATACTAATGAATCAGTTATTATTAGTTAGAGATTAAAACAAAATTAGGTTCTTTTAAGTTTTCTGAAGGTTAAAATTTCCAGTTTCCTGGATTTCTAAACGTCAATTCTCACTAAATTACAATTATTGAAGCTATTGTCTTTGATGTTATCAATTGTGAAAGATAATTCTTCCTTAGCGTAGGTCACCACTGATCTTGTATCATGTGCATCGTAAGAAGAAAACTTCCTGTAGTTAGGAGAATCAGAGGAAAACAGATTTTCGCCGTAGTAATTTAAATCCGAATTGTACTCAGTAACGCGGAAACTAACTGCAAATCCAGTTCCTGTCACAGACTCGTCACTTGTAAAACTGAGATAGAGCATCTCCTCAAAAAACTTATGCTCCACCCCCAAGCTACAATAACAAAAATGTCAAAATGTGATTATTTACCCAAATTTATTTTTAATTTGCTCACACATGCTTTAAAGCTGTATCACCTTTGGTTTGGCATGTCGTGTAATTTGTGTAATATTTTTAGACTTATTTAATTGTTCCGAGCTGAGTCCAGTGTCCCTATTGCACTTGTAAATCGAAACTTGATCATGAAACTCAGGAAATCCGTGGGACAGCAGCTTCACAAAAAATCGTAACCTACTTCGCTTATTACCTTCCCTTGTCCTCGTATTATTTAAATTCCTAAGGCATCCATTATTATTAGCGTAGGTATTAGAAAGCTTGTATTTAGTCACCAAGGGCACATTCAGCTGAGCGTCGATGATCCCACCGCAACCTTTAATTACAAGAATTGTGCCATATGTGGAATAGAATTTCCCAACTTCTCCCTTTCCACCGCGGATCAGCAGTAACTCTGGTGGCTGAAACAGCGGACCGGCGGTATCAGAGTCGGAACTGACTGATCCTCTACCTCTACCGCGGATGCCCCGGCCGGCGCCACTGGCCCTCTTGCGAGATGTTCTACCTCGTCCGGCTTGGGCCCGCGACTTCGCCCCCTGTTCCAACTCCTCTCTGCTATATCTCTTGAGTAGCTCCGCTTCTCGTAAACGAGCAACCCCGGTTTGGCTCCTCAGCAACCGGCGGTTGGGTTCGGGCTCCGTGATGGAAGAATGGGATGCACTAGTAGTATGTCCGGTATGCTGGTGCCGGTATCCCTCTTCGCCACTAACACCCAAAACCAACTAATGACCGTTTTGGTTTTGGTACCCGTGATGCTCTCAACACACTACTATTTATGCAGGCATCTATCAGGCCTCAATGTCCACGAAATCAATGTTACTGTTCACAAGGAATTGAGGGATATAAAATATGATCTCCAAGTCTTTAATTCACACAGTTATCAACCTCAAATAAAGTACAATACAACAATGCCCGCCGCTGAACCAACCTTCCCACAGTAGCAACTTCAAAGTCATTTGGTCGGTTTCCGTTGATCGCAATCATATCTCCTTTCTGCCCAGCCAATCTTGTCCCAGTACTCATTACCGCCGGTACCACCACCCGGTATCTCGGCCCTAACTCCTACGTGCAGCCCCGACCCGCGTTACATGTCACCGCATATACACATACTTGTCATAATTCATAAAAACAAATCCTCGTCACATTTGGTCTTTATATCGCCGGACCGCACTCCGGTATTCACATATTCACATTTACATCATAATGCCATAACACCGCCGACTCTCCGCTCGGCCATCTCATCACTACACCTAGCAACATCATACCGAATCATAATACCGCCGACTCGCAGGTCGGCTATCTTACACACAAAAACAAATCATAATTCACATCCGTCCGAACCGCAGCCCGGTATCATACATCTTTACATAGTCATAAAAATAATAAAAAATAAACTTTCATAATACCGCCGAGTCGCAGCTCGACAACCTTATACACTTAAAAAAAACTCTTATATTGTCAAGAGAAAAAAAAATCTTATCCCATAACCGCCGCTTGGCATAAAATAACAAAATGCACAAGGTGCTAAAACTTAAACTATAGTATAAAAATAGTACAAACATATACAATCTCGGTTTCTCGGTGAACTCTCTAATTTCCTCGCTTCATTGGGTCTTTTCAACATCACGGCTTTCCTCTTGATGGACCCGCCGCCGGTGCTTTCACACCAAACGCATAACTTTGACTACTGTAGAACCGCCAACCTTCTATCTTGACGTCAAAAAAACCTAAACTTAAGTAAAAAACATGGTTGGACCGCATAGCGGTATAAAAACTATAACCATTATACAATACTGCCAGTAACACACAGCTTTACTGCAGTTGCACCTCCAAGACGCCTAAAAAAAACTTAAAACTAAAGTACAAAACCCGTCTGACCGCATCGCGGTGTAAAACTTTGTATGTCTATCAACTTAACACTAAATCTTACTACCGCATAGTGCTAAAACCGTAAAACTGTCAGCTTTTAAAATAGTACAAAAATACAAAAATAAATTAATCTGGTTTCTCTCTAAACCCCGCACACATCCATTACACTAACGCCTCAGCACTGCGGTGTTACTTCTGTTACTTCTTCTGTAAAAATACTTAAACAAACCACCGCATTTATCTCCCCCTGAGCGGCTCATACTGCCGCCTAATGCTATCAGTATGCCCTCACAAGGACTTTAGCCTTGCTCTAGTTGGCCTTTTTAGTTCCCGCGTCGGTCACCGATATCACTATACTAAGTCTTCAACCGGCTACCGTGAGCAACCCAGTTTCCGGTATCTTGGTTACACTCAACAGTAGTTTTACCAATGATCAACCCCAAACTACTATTTTCCGGCACTCTGGTTACATTAAAGCGTAACCGTGATTGATATAGCTACCGGCGCCGGCCGACCCGGCGCCTTTAACTTAACTACTGATATAAATACCGGCGCCGGCCAACACGGCGCCTTTAACTTATCAAAATCAATGCCGGCGCCGGTATTGCCCGGTTGCGCCTGATTCAAAGCTTTCACTAACTGGCATACCTCACACGTTTTCACGTATGCCTCTACTGTCTTAAGCATGTTGTAAAACCAGAACCTTTTGCGAATCCTGTCATATGTGCGCTCTACCCCCTGATGACCTGCCATGGTATGATCGTGGAAATGCGATATGACATCCCGCTCTATGGACTGCGGTATCACCGGCACTATGCGTTTCCTGGTTAAAGCTAAATCTATATCTAAAAAGTTCGACTGAATTAGAGGATGCGCCCATTTAATGTGTTTCCCTTTTTTCATGAGCATTGGTAGTGACACCCTTACCGTATCGACCGCTCGGCCCGTTCTCTCTTCTTCTTCTAGCCTCTGCTCCCAGAGCTTATCCACCTGGTTACTATAGAACCCGCCTTCTGGTGTACCCGTCTTCAGGATCGACCTGACCGCTGCTGGTTCCTTACATGGAACATACCTGCACAACACTCCATCTACTACCACGTAGTCGTAGCGGTACCGAGATCAATCCCCGACTCTGCTGAGGCTCTTTGTGATGGTGGATAGTGCCTCGCACTCTCTCTGCAAACCCCGAAGCATGTCCTTGTCCAGCGAGTCCATATGGACTTCCACGTCGGACTTAGGGTTTGTAATTGTAGCAAAGCACATGTCGAGTTGGTTTGGGTCGTCGTTATACTTAAGATCTGGTAGTGCACCTCGCAAGAATAGATCTGCGAGCTTATTATCTCCGCCACTCACATATTCGACATCATTTACTATGTCACCCAGCTTGATTGCCCATCGGACAATGTGCCTGTTGTACAAGTGATCATTCATCGCCGCATGTTTTAAATGTGTCAACGCGTGGTTGTCACACCTAAAAATGACGTTCTTTTGGTATCGCGTGAAAGAATCGAATACGCGATTTGCGAACCTGATCGCCAAGCACTCTTTCTCCCGCGCGTCATACTTACGTTCGGCCGCATTCAGCAACTTGCTTCGGCATTCGATGACTCGGAAACGGGATTTTCCCAAAATCTCACAATAATAATCCTGTGCTAGAATCGCTCCCAACCCCACTTCACTTGCGTCGGTGTATACATATAAGGGATGATCATAGTTGATAGTGTTGAGAGTGATTTCCTTCGCTATTTCATCCTTGATCGCATCGAATGCCGATTGCTGTTTCCTTCCCCAACTAAATGGTAAATTTAGATCTGCCTCCGCTTTTAATTTAAGGAAGATTGGTTCCAACCGGGTGGCATAATGCGGTATAAAGCGCATTTATGAACCGATTGCCCCCAAGAACCGTTGCACATCTTTCTTAGTTTTTGGTGTTGGAAAGTGTCGAATTGCCTCAACTTTCTTTGGGCATTTCTTAATCCCAAACCGAGTAACAATGTGGCCTAAAAACTCAACCTTCGGTACGTCGAATTCACACTTTGCCCAATTCACCGTTAAGTTAAAGTTGTGCAACGTTTTGAACACGTATTCTAAGTGGTCCTTGTGCAACTGTTTGGTTTCGCTAAAAATAAAAATATCGTCTAAATAAACATGCAGAAATTCTCCTACAAATTTACTAAATAGCGTATTCATGAGCTCTTGAAAGATCATTGGCGCATTCTTTAACCCCATCGGCATTACGCACCACTCATATGATGCGTTCTGGGTTTTAAATGCGGTGTACTTTCTTGAACTTTCAGTAATCGGTATCTGCCAAAATCCTGATTTCAAGTCAATCTTGGACATGTATCGGTTTGGTGGAAGATGCTCTAGGATCTAGTGAATTATAGGCATTGGGTTCTGGATTTTTGGTGTGCGGCTGTGTAACTCCTTGTAGTTCACTACCAGGCGCTTGTCACCATTCGGCTTCGGAACTATAAGGAGTGGAGACGAGTACGGTGATGTTGACCGCCGTATCTTACCCTGCTCTACCAAATCCTGTAAAGTCTCGTCCACCCACTTCGACACCGCCGGTGGCCGGCGTGGGGGTTTACATTGTATAATCGGGCAATCCGCCGGTATGCCTAGATCGTGTATTACCGCATTAGTAATGCCTGATGTACCGTCACTTCGCACGACTCGATCGTACTTTTCGACTAAAGTTTCAACGAACACCTGAATCAATGTTAGTTTCTCCCATACCCGGTCATACCTGTCTGGGGTTGATGCCAATGACAAGTCGCAAACGTCTTTTGCGGTCTTAATCGACATGCAACGGACAAAATACCCTTGTTTGCGCTTTTTCTCCTCCTCCGTGGGATCTTCCCACCGCATCTCACCCTCGACGTCGTTGAAACTTAGGCCGACCTTCCAACGGAATTTATTCCCGATAAAGATGGGACACATTAACCCTTCCTGTACCAGAAAATCCTCTCGGAACCACCGACCTGCAATCTTAAAGTCTAATGTCACGACACCGCCTGCTGTAACTACCGTACCATCAAAACCTGACATCTGCACTGTCGACTCTCTGATAGTCAGACCTAGCCTGACACATTCTTATTTGGAGATAGCGAATGCCGTGCATCCCGAATCTATTAATGCGAAATATGGAAATAGCTTTTGCTTATGTTTAATATTAACTAAGGCATAAGGGGCTTTGTTTAGTTTCAGTAATCGACACGGGTCCCCTTGGCTGTCCGTGTCTGTACCCAGTTTAAAGAGGCAGGCGTATCCTTCGGTAATTCTGAAGGAATGAACTTCGCCTCCAGGCTGCTGACAATCTGCTGAATCTCATCCTTTTCTGGGCTTCGCCGCGGCTCCGGCTGTTCAGTCCGCTTCGTGCTCTCTTCTTCTTTGTTTTTCGCTGTCCGCATCATATTAGACAGATGTCTCTTATTCGGCTCTTCTCGCTGCATTGGTGCATCCAACAGCCCTTGCATGTTTTCCGGTTCCCTGGAACCCGGCGGGTCTTCCTCTGGATCGTCGACTGGCTTTTCCGCACACACATTTGCTAATATGCGCATCGCCATAATCCTGGCCTTCTGAGACCGGCAGTCCTCGGTATTGTGTGTCGCCTTACTGCACAACTGACACCATTTTCCAGTCTTACGGTCTCCTTGCCTTTCCTTAGGTTGGGTGTCGGCGCTTCTTCGTGGACTATTTGATCTGCTTGCCCGAGGTTCTTCTCTTCTAGGCGAAGCCGATCGTCGGTGTTGATCCCGGTTTCCGCTTCCACTGCGGTCTCTGGTATTTGCCTCTTGACCGGCGCTTCCACTCTGCCGCCGGTCCCTTGAGCCCCACTGAGATCGGTTTCCGCCCCGTGCTGGATATCTATCACGATTTCTGCCTCGGTCGTTCTGCCCCCACGATCGGTGTCGTTCTGTCTCTCGTTCCACTTCCACCTGGCTTCTATGAAACTCTTCGACTTGTTTGATGAAATCATTAAGTTTCAACGGTACCTTGGTTCCGGGTGGGAATGCGCCGTACAGCGAGCAATGCATATTCTTTCTGAGCTGATTCATGATCTCAGTCTGTGCCCACGGATGCGGTTTCCTAATACTCTTGATGAGTGTGTAATACTCCAAAACCCACTGCCGTATCGGTTCGTCTGCTTGTTGCTTCCAATTAACAATTCTGTTCAGCAGTACCTGTGCACTTGATCTTTCATATGCGTGTAAAAACTCATTCTTCACGGCGTCCCAAGTGTGTGCCACGTCTAACAAAGTTGCTCTAAGCCACGCCGCCTTCGCTGGTGTGGTAAGACATTGCTGAAAAATCTGAATGTAAGCTCGACGTTGTGTGCCTTGGATCTCTAAATGCGATTCGAAAGCTTCAATATATGCTGTGGCTATGTCCGACTTCGGATTAAACTTTGGTGGTATGATGTCCAACCCGGTCGGCGCCATCATACCTGCTATGATCTGGTTATTCGCCCTCTGCAACTCCTGGGCCTCCGCGGTGTTTTGTGTCTGCTGGTCGAGCACGTCTAGCAACTGGCTTGCCAAATCTGCCGACGTAGGCGCCGGTCCTGCACTTCCTGATGGGTTTCCGCCCCTAAATTGTAACTGAGGCCCCGGTGTCTGGACCGCTGGTGCCGTTCTCTGTCCGAATTGCAGCTGCCTACCGCCGCCGCCCACAGCCATCTGTAACAAGTTCCCTTGCGGTGGGGGTATTGGTATCGCCGCTCCGCTCTGTCCTGCAAGCACCGCCAACTGATTAGTGATGGCCGAGTAGTTGTTTTGCATCGTCTGCACTTGCAAAGCCATCGCCTGCAGGTCTTGACATCTGCATGACATAGTCGTGTGTCGACTTCTGTTTCAGAACTGTAAGTTCGGGCTTTGCTGCGCCCATCACTTTACTTGCTTCTTGCAATTTTCTGCTTTCCCCGTCGCATAAGTCTAACATACCGAAGAAAGCTAACATCCCGTCTTTTTCGGCTTGCAACATCAGCTCGTTAGCCGCAGCGAACCTTCCTGCTACCTCGCTTGGTGTCATCGGCTCCCGTGTTTCTGTCTTGTATATCTGCCACTGATATATGAACCACCGCTTCTGAACTGTCAACGAGTCATATCCTTCTGGCATCGACGCCTCAGTGCGCAGCAAATCCTTAAATAGGAGTTCCGCTTCTCTTCCAGCCCATGTGGTGCCCGCAGATTCCGCTTTCAGTACCGGCTTCATCTTGCTCATCTTCGGTCTTCTTCGTTTGCCCTGGTGACGCCATCGATCTCCCTACCTCCTTACGCTGGGACAGACCGATACGGAACTTTTTTAGCCTTACCTCTAAACCTAGTTTGGATATCCGGCGGTGCTGTACCCCACGGCTCTACCGCCGCCTCTCGACAAGTGCTCTACCGCCGCCTCTATGGACAAACTGGACCATCCAACCGCGAAGCTCCGGTGTGCCTATCCACCACTGCAAAGCTGAGATCTCTACCGTATAAGGATGTCACGCTGCTATGAAATGCGTTTATCTTGACTTTTATGCTCCTACTCGTTCTTGCCGCCGCCTCCTAGAAAAATACTCTGATCGAAAACCCACGGCCGTTCGCGTTTCTCGTTCTTACGCCGCCTACTAACCTATACGCGCTATATGCTAACAAGCGTAAGAAAACAGCGAATAGGAACTGGTGGTTCTCACCTGATTTCGGTTTGTTCGGTTCTTGTACCAGACGAAAGTTTGGTGTCTGGCACGGTCGCCAGTGTGGAATAGAATTTCCTAACTTCTCCCTTTCAACCGCGGATCATCAGTAACTCTGGTGGCTGAAACAGCGGACCGGCGGTATCAGAGTCTGAACTGACTGATCCTCTACCTCTACCGCGGATGCTACGGCCGGCGCCACTGGCCCTCTTGCGAGATGTTCTACCTCGTCCGGCTTGGGCCCGCGACTTCGCCCCCTGTTCCAACTCCTCTCTGCTATATCTCTTGAGTAGCTCCGCTTCTCGTAAACGAGCAACCCCGGTTTGGCTTCTCAGCAACCGGCGGTTGGGTTCGGGCTCCGTGATGGAAGAATGGGATGCACTAGTAGTATGTCCGGTATGCTGGTGCCGGTATCCCTCTTCGCCACTAACACCCAAAACCAACTAATGACCGTTTTGGTTTTGGTACCCGTGATGCTCTCAACACACTACTATTTATGCAGGCATCTATCAGGCCTCAATGTCCACGAAATCAATGTTACTGTTCACAAGGAATTGAGGGATATAAAATATGATCTCCGAGTCTTTAATTCACACAGTTATCAACCTTAAATAAAGTACAATACAACAATGTCCTCCGGTCAATTAATCGACTAACAATAATTCACAATTCTTAACCGTACTAAAAGGAAATAGGAATAAATACAAATAAGAAAATCTCCGTATAAAATAAGACACTAAAACAATGGCGGCAGGACTTCACTCAACTCTAGATCTCAATGCAAGTACCACCTTGTTCACTGGAGCAGCTCTAGAATGGAAGTGGTGTGCTGAGCACTTCTCTTCTTCTGCTCAGCCTGCTCTCATACGACGGCCACGTCACCATCCTATTTCCAACCGTCGCCCTCCTTCTGCTATACACTCTATCCCGCTCCTCCGCCTATACCTACATATCCCCCACCGCTATAGACTGCGGAAAGTTTTCTGAATCGACCGACGCTATCGTCCAGCCGTCGCTCTCAACTCCTTTATTGTATTCCCTCCACTGCTTATTAATAGATGGCCCAAATACATAAAAGTCCTGATTCTACTTCACACATATTATTGAAATTATTGATTTTATTAGCTTGCAAACAGGGCCGGATAAAACGGCCAGCGCAGACAGCTCCCGCTGGTTGCATTTAAAAAAAACGCAAAAATAAAACATTTTGTGGTTTTCAGGAACATGTTAAAAATTTTTTTTTACTTTACAAAAACATAGGAACAAAAAATATTTTTACTTTTCAAAAACATGTAAAAAATTATTTTGACTTTTTAAAAACATGTAAAAAATTATTTTGACTTTTCAAAAACATGGAAATCAAAATATTGTGACTTTTCAAAAACATGGAAATAAAAATATTGTGACTTTTCAAAACCATGTGAAAAAATGTTTTGACTTTTCAGAAACATACAAACTAAATTTTTTTGTCTACTTTTAAAAAACATAAGAATAATATGTTTAGCAAGTTTCTTAAAACATGTAAATGAATCATTGTGCATTTTTTTGAATCAAGTAAAAAGAACATTTTAAACTTCTTTAAAACATGTAGTACAACATTTTGCTCTACAAATGAAAACCATTATTAAAATCAAAAAAGCTGTTTTTGTATGGAAACAAATTGTGCTGCCTAAAAGCCATTTCTTTGTCCGGCCCTGCTTGAAAAACATGTTTCCGTGTGCGCGTGGGCTGTTATTTTGAAATTTTGTAAAATAAATTGTTGGTATTAGTTTCAATCATTTAAGTTAAATTCTCCTACCTAGATAAGCCTCAGTGGCTTTGGGCGAGGAATGGATGGATTGCAATAATCTGACTTTGTTTTTGACCTTATCTATAAAAATTTAGGCATAAATAAAAAAAATACATTTTATCATATAATGTGTATATAAGAAATTTAAAATCATTATAACTTCAGGTTTTGAAATTGTGTGCTAGTATTATAGATAATAAATAGTTGAGTTAAGGATGATTTCGACCCCTCACCCCCTCTCTATGCGTTGATGTTGAGTCATTCCAAACTGTTTCTGTAGATGATACTGATATTTATTTACATTATTTTGCATTCCTATGAATTCTTGTATGACCGTAATACCAATTTTAATATTACCAATAATGAAATATTTATACAATAAAAAATTGTACTGTAAAAGCATGCTTTTCAAATGCGTTGTTCCATTTTATTTATAAATGGGTTTAGAAGCCTGTTCCAGTGGTTTGTTTCAGTGAAATGATTATAATATAATCCCCAAATCCTGCTAATGCAATGGTGAACAGTTCATAATATGCATATAGCAGCACGATAACAATGAACTTACGGTGAGCCCTTTAAGGAAGCCTCATGGTGCTATATAATTAGCACTAAATATAAATGTCGGTTGATCATAGATAAATACTATAGAATTCGTCTATTAAAACACTTGTATTTGCTCAAAATATTAAAGCGAAGTAAAATTAAATGAAAGTATTGGAAGTAGGTCAAGTACAGTCCGCTTGAGTAAGTACATAGTTATTTCAGTGAATAATGGTGAGGAGTAGGGAAGCAGCGGGGGATCTTGTACCCTTTTGTCTACATACTAAAAGTATATGCCTATTAGTTCCTTAGGCAAAAGCAAATCGTCGGTGAAGAGCCATTCTTTCGTAAGTCCAGTGCACGGCTAAAATAATTCTGTCGCAAGCCCATTCAATTCGTGTAGCTACTGTCACTGTCGACGTCGCATCTGCGTTATCGTATGCATTAGGTGGGGGTGGTATTTTACTAACGATAAGTGATTGTAATCATGACGTCTACTTAGGGGTCGTCCACGAAAGATTTAATAAAAATTCCATTTCCAGAACATATTGCACTTTTAAAAAACACTTTTTGAAAATTTACATGCTTTTCGAAAGTGCAAAATGTTCTATTTATATGATTTTGAAAAGCGTAAAATGTCTATTTAAAATTTTTCAAAAGTGTAAAATGATCTATTTACTTGTTTTTCAAAAGTTTTAAAAAGTTCTATTTACATGTTTTTAAAATGTGTAAAATGACTATTTAAATTTAGTTTAAATTATAAAATGTTCTTTTTACATGCTTTTCAAAATCTCAAAATGTTCTGGAAATTAAATTTGTATTACGTCTTTTGTGGACGAACCTACAAGTGTACGTCATGAGTACGATACAATCAGTAACATAATTTATATAACCACCCTAAATAATGTGTAGAACAACGCGGAAGCGACCTTGACAGTAGCTACCAATCGTATGGACTTACGACAGAATGATTCTTCACTGACGAAAAAGGAAAAAATATTCAAATTGTAATTAGGTTGTGTGCTTGATGCTTCGACAAGCAAATGCTGGAATGTAATTTTTTAATACTATATAGACACATGCTATATAAAAAGTATTATCATTACGGTATGAAGCATACAGTATATTGAGTATATGCTATAGCTCTATGCACTTACATGATTCCTATTTTAATTCATATGAACTGTTAATACCATAAGGTAGACCGAGTTTTAAAGTTCACGTACCCACTATAAACATCCTAATATAACTCGTAAGAGTTCATTTCCATTGTGTAGGTGCACTATGCAAGTGGAAGGTGGAGAGCGGGCAGGTCCGTGTGCAGTGATTAATAATTATTTACTAGAAGCACTTTGATTTTAATTTAATATAATTACGTTCCTCCTTTAATGGGGCCACAAATCCCGCTTTTTAAAACTCAAACTGTGTACCAATAATAATCGCAGTCAAAATCTCAAAATTCAAATCATACAAAAGTGACAAAGTATTTAATTTAGCAGCGGAATTATAAAAGTGTAAGTATTTTTATTGCTTTAAAAAACATCAATTCCCTCAAGGCATTTTTACCTAAAGCATTTTTCGTGGAGACATTACATATAAAAGCATTTAGGAAAACCATCGCGTGCGTGACAGTTGCTTTGTTCCGGCGAAAACAAAATATGGGGCCAAGATCCCTTGAATTCATATGTAGTAAATTGACGAACAAATTCAAACAGCCTTATTTTTCTGTTTAGACGTAATTGCACTGTTCAACTTACAATCAAAACAGCAATTTTAAATTGGCAATTTATGAAATTTATTTACACATAATATAGTATAACTATGGACACAGAAATAATTACGGACGAAGAAAAAAACCTCGATTGGCCATCAAAAAGAATCAAATTTGAGTCTGAACCTGGACGAAATTTTACAATTCAAATTCAGGATACTAAACATGTGGAAGACCCAAATGATATCAGATCCGATCCTAACGCTGCATCAAATTTACTTGTTCCTCCTGAAAAAATCGTTTTTTTAATTGATCATGTAAGTTGATGTAAGTCAAGTGGGCAAGAATCAATATGAGTTTTTAATTTTAACATTTTATTTAAATATTATAATACAATTCGTCGGTGAAGAGTCATTCTGTCTTCAGTCCAGTGCACGGCTAATATCATTCTGTCGCAAGTGCATACTATTCTTAAAGTCATTCTGCCAATTCAATTCGTAGCTGCTGCCGAGGTCGCTTCCGCGATTTCATTTGCATTAGGTGGGGGTAATATGTTACTCACTGTATTGTACTCATGACGTACACTTAGGGGTCGTCCACAAAAGACGTAATGTTACTGACTGTGTTGTACTCATTACATTACGTCTACTTAGGGGTCGTCCACAAAAGACGTAATAAAAATTCCATTACCAGAACATTTTGTACTTTTCAAAAACACTTTCTAAAAGTGCAAAAAGTTCTACTTAAATGCTTTTTAAAAGCGCAAAATTTTCTATTTACATGCTTTTTAAAAGTTCAAAATTTTCTATTTACAAGCTTTTTAAAAATGCAAAATGTTCTAATTGCATGTTTTTCAAAAGTGCGAAGTGTTCGGGAAATGGAATTTTTATTACCTACGTTTTTTGTGGACGACCACTAAGTGTACGTCCTGGGCACAACACATTCATCAACATCTCACCCCCACCTAATGCACAGGACAGCGCGGAAGCGACCCCCACAACAGCTACCAATTGAATGAACTTGAGACTGAGACGGAATGACTTTAAAAATTGTATGGACTTAGGACAGAATCGTTTTAGCCGTGCACTGGACTTAAGACAGAATGACTCTTCCCCGACGAAATGTGAGTACCTGAGTGGCGAGGCAAAGTTTAAAAAATTTTAAATTTTAAAACTTTGCCACCCTGTAGCTTCTATAATTCTGAACCGATTTCTTTTTCAGATTTTGAGGCCATAATCTAAATATTTAATTCAGGATGCTTAAAAGTTTGAAAATTTAATTTGTTTTTGAAAAAATTAGTCAAAAAAACTGGGCCTCAAAAATATTAGCTTCCTAGATTTTTTAGAAACAAACAGCTTCTATTTGTTTTTGAATCGGAGCGTATACCACTGCACATTATGTATGTGAATTGAAAGGAATTATAATAATTACTGTTTTGCTTTCAGGATTTGATTTAGAAAAATATTGATTTGCTTTTAGAAAATATTCAAAAGTTGTAGATTTAGTTCTTTCATAACGATTTGTATGATTCTACTAAACCTGGCCAAGACTGACAGTTTTTAAGAACAAACTTGTTAAACAAACTCCTAAAATATGTATTTTTTTCTTTTACGTTTCAGCTCATGGAATTAGTATTTTCATTATTGGACGAGGCAACTTTATATCGCTGTCGTCTTGTCCATTCACGTTGGGCTTTCTTTGGGGCAAAGGAACTGCAAAAAGTTGTACACTTGAAATTAAGTGAATTTTCTTTGTGTAATTTTTCTTACAATAAACAAGGGGACGCTGAAATTCCTCACGATTCAATCCCGTATCTCACAAGTCTTATGCAGAACTCTGAGCAATTTCCCTGTGTATCCTTTGAAATTAAAATCACTTGGATGAACAAAGAACTGGTGGAAAAATTTCTTGATGTACATGGAGCCTACGTGAAAAAGTTTCATTTAGCTGCAAATTTAACATTTGGATACCTCAAAATTCTACTCAGCAAATTACCCAATTTAAAACATTTAGTGTTGGATGTCAGCTTCATGCCTTTAGCTCAAGCAAAAAACCCATTTAGGGATGAATCTATTTGTGTATGTTATAATTTTGCTGCTAATATTAATTCAACAAGATCACGGGATGAAATCGACATCGGTACAAAATCAGTTCCACAAAGCAATAAATATTGTATTAAAAACTGTGACCAGAATCTTAAGGTTTTAGAAATTGTTGGGTCCAGTAAATTAAATTTTTCTACCAAAATTTTTTTCGAAATTTGGGGTTGTCGTTTAAAAAATCTGACACGTATGACAATTCCACCACAAATTCTATACCAGGTTCTTCTGAAGCGAGGCGTGGATCAGCTTTGCCTCCTACGAAAACTTGAAGTCGGGATTAACATTGACAACTCAGATTTGCTGAATCTCCTTGCTGATCTTAGTGCTGAAAACCTGAGTCACGTGAAAGAGCTGGATTTGACAAATTCCGAGCATTTAACTACGAAAAAGCGGCGGATGTTAATAAGACTCCTCAAAGTGTCTCCTCAAGCACAAAACTCAGTTTCGAAAATCCTTGAGCACGTCGCTGGGAACTGTGAAATTCTCAAGTTGCCACAGTTTGGCCATTTAAACCAAATTGTGATCCCTGTAATGCCTAAAGTAACACAACTTCAACTTGAGTATCGATTAATACCTGGAACTTCTCTACAGTTTTTTCCGTATCCTAGGGATGGGATTTCAGGAGTGAGATTTGGAGAAATGTTTCCAAACCTGAAAAATTTATTTTTCAAATGGATCAGCACTATTCCTGCTAATGCGTACTTTTACTTTCGAAATGTACGGCCTGACGACGATTTATCTAATATAGAAAAAATTTACATTGAAGGTGACTGCACCTGCGACATGAGCAAGAACAAGAACAACCCACCAAATGAATATACTGCGTTTTACAATTTTTTTCAAAAACTTTACCCAAATGCGGATTTTATTAATAATACACGGCGCCGTCACCCATACCAAACGCTTCAAGAATATGAATACTAGTATATGGTAAGCTTGTTGTAGCCAAGTTTGACTTCTCGTTAAATAAGTAGTTTGATGTCTTGTTGTTTAAATATCATGTTAGGTAAGTATATAGTCTGTGATTTCAAGATGGATATAATTATGTGCCGAAATCATATGATTTTGTAAATAATTGATTATTTTTAATCGTCAACAACGAATTTAGGTTATTCCTTTACCAAACAGTTAATATTGCTGAACAAAATGTGTGTTAAATGTTAAGGGGTAGCGTTTTTCAAATGTTGTAGTCATGTTAAAAAATAATAATGCAGTTGTTACATTCTGCTCTTGAATAAATATATCGTACAACGTAAAATGGCAATGCGGTTACTGTTGAACTATCAAAGTTTTCTCAACTATTTTTTATGGTCTCTTGTTCAATGTCAGAATATCATAGTTTCTGACATGAAACTAACTAACTAAACCATGTTATAAATAGTGAAATGATTTGAGATTTTACCTAAATGATTTGTACTTTTGTGCGTGTATGGTAAAATGATAATAAAGTGTGAATGGTGAATACTGAGAATAGATAAGTATTTATTTGAATTAAACTTGGAATGAATTTAATGATAATTCAAACTGAAAGAATAAAACGAAAAGTGTTTTATCGGAACAGAAAGGTTCAAGCTAGTTAGTTTGGTGGTTGGATTGGATATGATTTTACATTTAGATTTTAACTATTGAAATCAACTCTGCTTCCTGCGAGTAGTCATTCGATTACTTTACATTATTATAATTATTTAAGAATCTCCTTCTTTTGACCTGCATAACTTAATAGCAAGCGATACACATTCATTATGCAATTTTTGCAGTCATCACATGGTAAATGAATAAACTAAGTTAATGGCTATGGCCAGACAAACAAATTGGTTTTGGGCCGCAATTTAGTTCCAAACGTTTTTCTTTGGTAAGCAAAATGTTTAATTTACACGTTTTACGTTTTAGAAAAGTTTAAAAATTTTCTTTTTACGTACATGGTGAGCCGATTGTCTCCAACAATTCTAAAAGGCTATAAATGCCAAGTTAATCTTTTACTTCAGCTGACCAATAAACTAAACGAAAGACAATTTTTTGGAGATTTGATTGATACCTTAATCAAAACAATCCACTAACAAAAAATTGCAAAATGTCACTTTTTAAATATTTGTTATGGTAAAAATTACTTTTTTACAACTTTTTTTTAAAGTTTAAAACCATACATTCAGACTAGACAGAACAAGTTAAGCAGTTTTTTTGAGTTTCACAATAAATAAGTAATGCTTTTTAAGTGACATCCTAATCATTGTAAGCCAAACGAGAACGAAATGCGGTCGTTCTCGTCTTTTTTATCGGTCTTTTTTTCGACGAAAAAAAGGCGCATATGAGCCCTCCAAGAAAAATAAAACGGACTCCTCGAGTTTTGGAGCTGTGTGGAGCCCATGCCTTCGACTATGATATTTCCACTCCGCCTGCTTTTTGGGCCGACCCCCGACTATAGGAGCATCTTTTTTCGTCCACTGTACGCTGTACGCTGTGGAGTACTGTGGACTACCGTGGAGTACCTAAGTACCTTAACTACCTTAAGTAGTACCTACCTACCGTATGCCGTATATATTAATATATTTAATACTAATGCTGTATGCTAATGCTTATCACTGCATATATATTATATTACTGTATAGGTTATAAGTATAAAGCATGTGGCCAACGTGTAATAGAATTTAGTGTTACAACTCAACTAAAAAATAATAATTATATTAAATAGTGCTGTATGTTAAAGATTTTAATAATGCGTATGCAACAATATTTAATTATTTTATTTGAACTATATTATTATTATAAGTATGTAGTAAAATACAGTGCAACAACCTAAAGCCACGTATTTTTTTTGTGAGTTTTATTCTTTTAATAAATTGAAATCAAAAACAAAAACATGTTATCAAATTAGCAGTACTGTCAGAAACTAACACATCAATGACACTTACAATTGTGTCTCACACTTTTATTTTTAACAAAATTATAAATTAAAAAAATAAAAGTAAATCATATACTAAGAGAACAAAATTAGGGTTTGAAGCTTTACAAATAATTAAAATTAATAACTTAATACAGAACAGATTATCAATCCCTAAAAAATTAAAAAGTAAAAAGCATAGCATGAATAAATAAAAATAAATAATAGGAAAAATATTCCTATTCTATATTCTGTTATTCTGTGTCTGTACTAACTTAGTGTACTACTACTATTATATAGTATAGTATATAGCATTGCCATGTTATTACATGTCACTTGCATATGCATACGTAGGAGTAGGAGTAAAAGAGGAACGTGGAAGCACAATTTAGTACAAGGGACAAGGTAGTTAGGTACCTCTATTCTAATGTACGCGTCAAAAATATATACCTTGACTCGTCAATGATAAAAACTTTTTACCACCCCCTTCTGCCTCAAGCGTTTCTAGGGACCAAGGCGCATCGGAGCTGTGTGGAGCTGTGTGAAGCTGTGCGTTGAAGCTGCCTTCTTCAATTTCCAATTCTGGAGCCCATGCTTTCGAGTGTTTGGGAGAACGGCGATTCGGTACTAGATCGGTCAGCCTTCGTTTTCTGCTGTTTGGCTGACAGTGATCCTAATACTAATAGTATTTTCAGTTTTATCATGGATTCAGCCACATGCGCTGGAGCGGCTCAGATAAATATTAACGTAAAGCAAAGAGCAGAGATGAAGGCCAAATTAGCAGATTTAGCACCTCTGTGCTCGTCTTGCATTCCTGTTACCGAGATGCTGTTTGGCAATAAAATCAAACATGACATGAAAACAGCTCGTGCCGCTAGTAGATTTGTAAAGGGCGTTTTACGCCTTTGCCCTCCACAGGCTCGGTATAATTCTACTTGGGATCCTAATAAGTTGTTAAATCTATTTCATGAGTGGAAAGGTAATGAAATGTTAAATATAAAATGTGTATCTATTAAACTTGTATGTATGTTGGCTCTAGTAACTGCTCAAAGAGTACATACTTCAAATTCGATTTGTATTTGTAATATAAGATATGATAATATTTGTGTTGAAATTAAAATACCTAACTTAATTAGGACATCTAAACCTGGAAGGAATCAGCCACTGTTACGGTTGCCTCTGTACCATTTGGACAGTAAATTGTGTGTAGTTAAGACATTGACTGAGTATATATTAAAGTCTCGAATGTACCGAAATCATAATAAACTATTTTTAAGTTATAAAAACCAAATAATGTATTTACTAACCAAACTATTTGCTGTTAGCTAAAGGAAAAGTTGGCACTAGCCAAGATATACACTAATATTTACACAGTATACATGCACACAGTTCTCGTCATTCTTCAACGTCAAAAGCTTTTGCGGCGGGGGTTACTGCCGATGTTATTTTTAGTCATGCAGGTTGGCGTACTAATTCAAGTGTATTTGCAAACTATTATAACTGTACTGTAATTTAAGAAGATAATTTTGCTGATGCAGTTCTTTCACAATAAATAATGAATACATATTTGATGTAACATCAATGTACATTTTTAATGAGCTTTAAACAACTACATTTAGTCATATATTTCGTTCTACGGAAGGACCGAGAATACGAAATATAATTACTAAGTTAAAGGAGACTTACCTTACTTTTAATAATATATAATAATAAAATTTTATTGTTATTTATATCGTAGTAACTGTTGCCTAATAAATATTTCTTTCTTTGTACAAAATCCTAAACCCAGCTCTGTAAAACCAACATTTATTTCTTGATTACTGGTAATGCTAATTTTTCAGTTATGGCTTCTCCTCGAGGTTTGTTATATTTAGGGTTAGGTTAGGTTAGGGGGGGGGGGGGGTGTGGGGGGAGGGAGGGTAGGAAAAACTGACTGGAAACGGTTAGGTTATATTTTTCCCTCGGCCGCCGAAGGCGGGTGGGAAAAATATAACCTATCCGTTTTCAGGCAGCTTTATGAGCCTGGTTCAGTGTTTTAAACAAAAAAAATGGGGCATGACTTACCGAAGTCGGGCATGACTTACCGAAGTCGGGCATGACTTACTGAAGTCGGGCATGACTTACCGAAGTCGGGCATGACTTACCGAAGTCGGGCATGACTTACCGAAGTGAAATAGGGCATGACTTACCGAAGTGGGGCATGACTTACCGAAATGGAATAGGGCATGACTTACCAAAGTGAAATGGGGCATGACTTACCGAAGTTGGGCATGACTTACCGGCCTGGGCATGACTCACCGGCCTGGGCATGACTTACCGAAGAAACCCCCTTGAATATTGGCGGCCATAGCTTCAGTAGTTATAGAAATAGTAGCCACGAAAAGCAGTACCATCAACTGTTGAAATTGAAGCAATAAAGTGGGGAACTTTTTCATTTTCCCTTCTTCTGGGTATTGCATTTTTATTTTCGCTCTGTCGTAGTATTAGGCTTTAGCTAGAACTGAAATATTTTTAAAAAATCTACTGTAATAAAAAATAAATCTTTCAGAAACTAAAATTTAAAGGTTTTTTAATTGATACAAAAATAACTTACAAAATTGTGAAAATTGTAGATCGAGTTTTTAGTTTTGATTACCAAGGGCAAGGGAAAGAAATCAAAACTGGCAGTGAACCTTTGAATGCTATAACCGAACTGTAATTAGTGAAATCAGACCACTTGCATATTTATCTTATCAGTCAGTGGACATTGTCTAGATCTAAATGATCGGCATTTAGATTTAAATGCCTTGACATATTAAATATAAATGCTAAGCAATTAAAACTAAACCTCGGGCGTTTAGAAATAAATTGTCACCTGACACATATAAAATTAAAACGAGGATATTACAAATTTGGGAATTAGATCTTCAAAAATTTTCGAGATTTCAATACCGATCATAACCAAACAGTAGAAACTGAGAGAACAAGGTTTTCTCTTGTAATTTTCGTAAAATACACTCGCGGTCAGTCAGATCTCTGATTAGTCCGCTCATTTGAAGGCGCGCATGCGCAAATACGGATTTCAAAATAATTAGATCTAAATGCTAAGCATTTAGATCTAATTAGTTTGACGATAAACATTAAGATTTAAATGCCCAGCATTTAGATTTAAATATATTTTGTGCATTTAAATCTAAATGCTGATCATTTAGATCTAGTGAATGTCCACTGAATTTTTAAAATGCCTCAAAATAAGCACGTAAAAGTTGCAAATAGATAGCAATTATGGGGTATGAGTCAGCTGATGTAAATCTTTTAGTAATTACCATATATGCCATACAAACTTAAAATCCATCCTAGGAATGGGGCAAGGTCAGTTTTTTCATTAATCTGACTCACATTAAATTTACAGCATTAGTCTTGTCATTTAGTAAGAGATTATGCATGCTATGTATTCATGGGATACACAAGATTGTTAAATAGGAATAACTATGTATGTCCAAATTGCAAAAAAAAAACAAAAATAAAATATTGTATGGCAGTTTTTGTTTGTAGCATGCAGTTTTTAATTATTAATTAATACGTATGTAATGCAGCAAGATGCAGTCTGTTTAATAAGCAGTTTTTAAGCTGTAATTTCTAGTAAATCTATTTATTGTAATTTAGACGAACAGTTTCAGGATTTAAGATAATAATGTACAGTATGTTAAGTATGTTTAAAATTCGTATGCTGAATCACATTATTTACAGGCCCCTTGATTCATACATAATTATGTACTTATGTCAATATCACAATTACTGTCTTAAAACTGTACAGTGACAGCTCAGCATTATCAAAAAACTGACTTCGTGCAATTCCAGACATTGATTAAGATTTTTGATTGTTTTGCAAAAAAGTTACATTTTTTTTAAACACTAAAAATGCAAAAAGGTTGTCGCCAAGTGCACCTTGGATTCCCAGGCGGTCACCCATCCAAGTATTAACCAGGCCCAACGTAGCTTAACTTCAGTGATCGGACGAGAACTGGTGCTCTCAATGTGATATGTCCCTTGGCGAATGTCAGTGCTTAAAACTTTTTATTTATTTCTTCTTTACGTAATTATGTAAATTATATTCAACTAATTGCAACCAGGATATTTCATGCAAAACTTGTAGGTTGTTAAAGTTGCTGCATAAAAGAATATTGAATGCAAAAGAAGTTATCATAAGTAACTATAATTATGCGTCTACAGTTGTAGTGCTATATGCTATGGTTTGCCTCACGATATTGAGTCTAATAATTTTAATGAAATGCAATCCTCATCATTTAAGTGATAAACATAAATGAAGTTAGTATTATTTTCTGTTCCGCATTTGTAAGTGCATAAACGTTAAGCGTGACTTGACAACTTGAGCATCCTAAAACAATACTGACCTGTGTGGTCAACTAAAGGATATGTAAGCGATACCTGGGTTACAATAATGACATGGCAAGTTTGGCAGCTCTATTCTATTCAAGTAAATATTAGGTGTAAATCAAATATAGACGATCTTTGACCCAAAAACAAATCGGCATTTGCAACTTTTCAATTGTGTTACTCCGACTTTATAGTTTTCTGGAGCGTAATCTTTTACATTTCTATAGCTATCTATATGGTTTAGTCTAGTCTTTCTTTTGAACTAGTGAATTTTGAAAAAATGTAGTGTGTAATATTCTAGCACATGCATGTTGCGTATTCTGAATTTCTTGAATAACCATTTTATTTAATTACTCTTAAATGCCTTAAGAAAGCGTTTTTTTTTCAAATGATATCCTTCATTTATTGTAATTAAGTAGAAAGGAACTACACAAATTTGAAAATATATTTTTACAAATAAAATTACTAATCAAAGCTATAATTTATCAACGCGGCCATTAGACTGTAAATACAGCAAAATTTAATTACACGTTTCAAAAATAATTTGAAGGGTCAGTTGCTATTACAAACAGACAATTCTTGCATCATTGCTAAACGTTTGCCACTGGTACTGGTGACACGTGGGATCGCTCTGACACATATAACTCAAATTCTTGAGGCTCCAAAGCTAATCGGAATTCTACCTCCAGAGGGGGTATATTGTTCGAACATGACACAGAAAAATGTTGAAAGAAAGTAGTTGCAAACAAAAATAGCACGTCGCGTGCAAAGTCTTCACCAATACAACTTCTTTTTCCGCAGCCAAATGCAATAACATCATTTAGAGACCTCTTACTAATACTTTCTTTCTCATTGTCCTGCAAAAACTGCTTTGGAAGAAATTTGTCTGGTCTTTCCCATATTTCTGGGTCATGATGAACTCCATATGGATTAAATGATAATCATTGTGTCTTTAGGTATTTTATTACCGTGAAAATTTACATCTTCTTTCATCCTACGGAAAACCCCTAAAGGACTAATAGATGAAATCCTTAAAATCTCATTTATGACAGCTTCTGTGTACGGCATGTTGGCTTTGTCCGAAAAGGGTATACGTTCATGGAAATCACTGAATCCGTGAATACTGTCAATTTCTAACTGAAGCTTCTCTTGAATTTGTGGCTTCCTTGCCATGTGAAGAAGCAACTAGTCGAGTGTTGTTGTTGTAGTTACTGATGCGGCAAATAAAATGCCAAAGGTGCGCATGAGTTGTTCTTGTCCTGCAAATAGTTAAATAGCACAACATTAGTTATAAAAAAGTATCAAGTTATGTTTAATTTAATCATAATTATTGAGCTTACTTGATGAATGAAAACTTGAACTAGTATCCTGTGTGCTTGCAACTTTGTCGAAGTAGGCATGTGTAAAATGTTTGGGTTGTCCAGCTTCGTAATCATCCCAGCATTGCGCAATCTGTTTAACTCAATGGAATTAAATAGCCCTGCTTGCATTAACTGTATAGTTCATTCCAAGAAAGTTTAAAGCGAGGACAACCCTTGCATAAACCAAGATGCTTGAGCCAATATACTTCCGTGTGTATCCGAAACCCCTGAAGAAATCAATTTTTCTCAATGTATTAAAGAATCCTGTTTATAAATGCCATTTAAAATACGGTAATCAAAGATAAAAATAATATTTACAATACCGCTGAAAAAGGTCGAGTATATTTTGCAAAGTAGGATCTGTTTCGTCATAGCGCTTTCCAATCATGGCAACCCAAATTGAGTTTATTACAGGAAATTTAAAAAATTGATTCATCCTTATTATTGTAAGTTTCAGGTTGCTACCTCTAATGGTCAAAGGGGCTCGGTCCTGTGCCTTGTTTCCTTTTTTTAAGTCACTCACAAATAAAGTTATTTCTTGTTGTGCCCGAAAATCAAGATCAGTTTTAGAAATACCAATACCTTTAAATAATTTTCTTGTAAACTGTCGCTGCTCAAGTTGACGAGCCCCATCCACGAATATTAAAGCAAGGTTGGGCCTTTGAAAAAGTAGAATTCACAATTGCAATACAAATGGTATTGCAAAAGCTAAAGCAAAACCTCAAAATAAGCTTGGGCTAAAGCTAACATGTGGCAGAAAATAAAACAAAATGAAACTCCGCCCACATTTTCCTGCAATATCCTAATTTCAGAACTAAATGGGGTCGGGCACAAATGGATCCAAATTTTAAAGGGGTGGGGTACACAAGCGCCTGAGTTAAGTTAACACATATGGGGGTTGGTGGACCCTAAAACATCGAAAACATTCATGACGGAATGGACAGTGGGACCAACGGAAAGTGGCAATAATAAATTTTGTAAGCAATCAAATAGCAGCTTTAAATTTCCCACTTTCGGTTTTCCAGTCATTACCTATATTCTTTTACTGAGGTGAAGTGTCACGTTTATTGGGATTTGGCCTTGATTAGGTTTAACGAAATGTCCTTAAGTTGAAGCGCGAGTTATGCATTTTTGAATTGTTGAACGAGCCATGCGGTTGCCGGTTGCGGTATTGAAAGATTATCAAAACTTCGGACCAAGTGCAAGTGCTTCAATATAATTGCTTTATTTAGTTCATTAAAAAGTATTAGCTTATTACAAGTTGGTAATAAATATTAGGCTTAGAACAAGTCTACAAAATTTGACAGAACAAACCCCATACCTGGACCGGACCTGGACTGAAAGGTAGGGAGTTAAGAATTACAACTTCAAAGTTTTTGAATATAATGCTGTATGGTTCACACGATGTTGCACTTTAGGGAATGTGCATAAATTATGTAGTACAAAAATCGGACCATTCGCCTACCTTCGCCGTTTGGTATGTACGCCCATTTACAAGGATTGACGACTTAAAATACAACCCCCCGGCGTACTATGTAATTTATGCATGCCCCTAAATTCTTTTCAGAGTAGCCGAGTTCAAATTTTGATTCTACGGCTGTAGCTTTTAAGTTGCAACTTTTCATGAGTAATAATCAACTAAAATAATTAGGTAATCTACGTCATTAGTTGGAAATTTTATTTTTAAAATCCCAGCAAAAGTTAAATAACTGAAACCCCCATTTCTCATCAAAGTGTTGCAATTGTGGTCGGTGATTTGAGATTATTTTGAGCCAAAATTCCACAATACTTTAATTAAATCAATATCATCTGTGAAGAACCAAAATAACCTATTTCCAATTTCAGCTAGAATTAAACCGAGCTTGGTACTTGTTAGAGGTGGTTCCACTTTTCCTGCGCTGACTATGACATCGAGCTTCCGGAAAATACATTTTTTTACTGTAAGGATTGTAACTCAAACAAAACAGAATTAGAATCAAACAAGGAGCTGCAAAGTTCACGTACAGTACCAGAGGCAGTATGCAATCCTACACGAGAGGAAATAATGAACGCGTTGTCAGCTTCAGATGTGTGCCAAACATTGTCAAATGATCCTTATACTACCAGCACCAGTATTGATGATATTTGTGCTCCCAACTTCCTCCATGCATCTTAAGTTAAGAACGTTACTACAGCTCCGACTCAATCTACAATCATGAACTGGCAAACAATGGAATTTATTCCTTATTCATAGGCATCAGATTTTGATGTAGCTTTTAAAGCTGTTCACGTCTGCGGATTTAATGCTTCAAGATCTCTATACTACTACAAAGGTCTTAACGGTCAGCCTCCAGTAGCTTTTGCAATTATTGTGGGTGCTCGTCACTGTGGAGTTCGATTTGCTGTTCTAGCCATCAACAGGCCCAAAAAGAATCATCAAAATTATTTTCGGGGCATGGCAGCTAGTGAATTTAGACTTGTGCAAAAAGTAAACACAGCGACTCGTATTACAGGAAATCAGCGTCGTATTATAGCTGGAGTGTTGAAAAACGAAAGGGCAAGTAGTTTGCATTACAAGACTACTAATGCTTTAGATGTTTTGAGGCTTGCTCATAACAATCATCTTGCCAGATCGAACCAAGTTCTGCAGAAAATTAGTTCTTAAGCCAACCTAGCTAATCGCTTGGACAAAAATCTGATTAATGAACTTAATTTGCTGACATTGCAGTTACGTGACCCGGATGACAAAAATCAGAAAGAAAAATTCCCATTTAAGAAAATTAAGATGTCTGGCTATATTTGGGAGTTGAAAACACTGCCGTTTCTAATGTTTTTATATTCTAGACAACAAATTTGTGCAACTTCTGTTCTAATGCATGAGGCGGGCGAAGACACTTTAAAATTTCATATTGATTCTACTGGTGGCGTGATGCACAAACCTAATGGGGAGAATTCAAAGCCACTTCTGACTACACTAGTACTTGAAGTCGGAGACCTAAAGCCTTTAGTAGTTGCTGAGATGTTGAGTTCTAAGAAAACCAGCACTGATTTCCGCGGTTTCATAGAACGAGTATTTGCAGATATTAGACAGTTCAAAAACATTCAGGATCCTCCTCGTTTTGTTTGTGACTTCAGCTTTGCTGTGATACATAGCATTCTTAGGGGAATCAACTCAATGAAATTAGATGACTACTTAGACATGTGCTATAAAGTTTTTGTAGGTAAATGGCTATGTATTTCTGTAAAATATTCATGCATTTTTCTCTGTTCTGCTCACGTCATGAAGGCATTTTTGGGAAACATGTGCAAAAAAATAATCAACATAAAAGTGAAAAAAATGGCTATGTTTGCTTTAGCACGTCTCATAGAAGTTGGCAACGAACCAGATTTCGTAACCGTCCTTCACGGCAGTTTCTCCCTGTTTGGCTCTAAATTCCTTCATAGCGAAACCTGTTGCACATTACTAGTTGATATGATGCAAAATGTTGATTCCGTTACTTCTGAATTGTGCACTGACGATGAAATTCAATGCGATCTTACGTTTAGCGAAGAGAAAGTTGAACAGCATAAAACCCAAAAATGCCGATATAAGTTTTACCAGCATTTCATGTCAAACAAACAAGTGCATATTGACCTTGACGTTAAAAACCTGTACTCCAATCCATATTACATGCCTGCTGTTATTGAAATCCTAGAAAAAGACTATATAGCGTACTTTCCGCTGTGGTATTACGAAACGACGCGGTTTGGAGGGATTTGTTTGAGAAACTTCAGGCGTTGTTGAAGGCATGTTAAAGGAATACAAAAGCAACTTGCATGGTAATCTGCCAGTCGGTGCAGCTGATTTTGTTAGATCACATTATGAAATAGTTGTTGAATTGACTATTGATCGTGTATTCACAGCGTATCAAGCCAGAATAATTCGACGCCCACCTGCACAATTAATTGTTGCTGACGATGAACCTGTTGACACAACAGAAAAGCAACACGCTACTGAAACCTGGAAGCACCGCAACCCTGCGCAACACAGTACGGTCTCTAAGTTCCTTAGCCTGAAAAAGAAGAAACAACGCCCTATAACATTACAGAAACCGTTTCTTACAAATCCAAAGATGCCAAAGAACGTTGTTTTCTCCACTGTTAATATGGATTTAGATACGGATTTAGATGATGACTTTGATATGTCTAAGAGCAATCCAAGGAAACAGCAAAGTAGCAGCGCAACCAGCCAAGACGTGCAATCACAACTAGACATAATTCTTGACGACCCTATCATTCCTGCAAACCCAGAATATGACTCAATTTACTTAAAAGAACTATACGAATTTCTGCATGGATCAAAGTGGATGGACTGTACGCTTGTCAACAAACTTGTAGAACTGTTTAGAGATAACTACCTTGCACCTGACAATAAAACAGTATTGCTGCGCTACAAAGCATGTTATTTCAGAGGAAACATTTTAAATCCCCAGCATGGAAATTGGGAGTCAGTCGAGTCGGCATCTGAGCTTATCACGCCAAAAACCGAAACAATTTATCACGTTTGGTACATTAAAAATCATTACATGTTGCTTAAAATTTGTGTTAACATCCAATCCCAAAACGTTGTCCTCACTTCTGACCTCTTTAACCCGCTGCAAACTTGCGATTCCGTGTACGATCTGTGTGTAATGCAAAGACGCCCTATACGCAAGAACTGAATAAAGGAGCATTTACTTACTTTTTCAGAAGTTTCAGAGACGTGCCTAACGTTTGACTATGTACAAAATAACGGCAATTGCCGACCTTAAAGTTAGCATCAATATTATCTGTAAATCTCATCATGACTCATATTTGACAGCAAGACAATATTTTTGTAAATTTCACTTTTTATTATTATTTTTTTCTTTGTTCAGTGGACAGCATAAATTGCTCGACAGCATGCTTCCGGCTGCTCAAGTTTCAATTCAGCAATCAAACCGACGAGGACTGTGTAAGTTTATGAACCGAAAACCTGTGTGAGTACAAGCTTGAACTGTTGGAATTTCTGCTACGTAGTTCTTCAGTTAGATGCAATATTATGTCAGCGCATGACAACAACATTGAGCAAGTTGTGACATATTTCTTGAATGCCTATAAATCTTGGGTGGCGGCGAACAAAAGAAACCATAAATCCTAGTTACTTCTGTTATATGATGCTAATTTGCAGTTACTCTGTCAATTTTACGTATTACTCTTTTTTCTTATGTATGGGTTTCTGTAAGTGGTTTGCCTTGTCTGTGTTTTATTATTGTGGAATTTGATTGCTGTAGCACGTTTGACCTTTAATATATTTGTATAGTTAAATAGACACGTCTTACAGTTTTGATTAGCACGTGGTTATACATTTGATTGCGTTTGTATGGTGATTAGGCTTTAAGATATTTACATTAACGTGCTAGATTTCTGTTGACTTTATTTCAGCTAAAATCATTTTTCTTGCTTTACATTTGGTAGTTTGCTATTGTTTTTATTCGTATAAGCTTTAAATAAAACGTACATTATTGTAATGTTTGGAATTGTAGGTACGTTTTTAACGTGTATCTAGATAGCGTTTATTGTTCAAAATTATGGTTATACTAACATACTTTATTTTTGTGTTGAATCTCTTGTATTTATTACTATTTAAAAACACTAGCTTGGGACCTCTTCATTTCGTGAAATAAACACGTCTTTTTGTTATTTTTTGGTTATTTATGTACTTGGATTTTTTTGTATTATTTGGTGTTAGATGTTGTACTTTGTGGTCTTGGTATTTTATTGTCTTTAATTGTATGCCTTACCTAATTTAATTAGCGGACGTTTTCCTATTAATAACGTATTGCATGTAACACATTGGTTACTGCAGAATCAACAGCAGCAGTGTGCAATACCAAATATCAATAACTTTATTATCCCCTTGGGTTGTAGAATAACGTCACTGCATACAAATTTAGCTTATTTGATTCATTTTTAACATAGTATTGATAATGGAAAACCGATCAAGAGTTCACGGACATCACGACTCCCGCGGACTTAAGAGGCAGAACAGTGAGCGAAGACGCGAGGATTCTCAGTGTACAAGAACTAGACGCGATGTTTCACCACGAGAAGACTACCGTTAACGGTCCCCTACAATTTAAATTTTTAGGACGAATCCTGCTAAAGAGCTGCTGCTACCGGCACGTGAAACTGAAACAGTTACAAAGTTTGTGGCTCCTCCTGTTGTCAACAAGATAATGAGGCAATGGCAATACACTACATAGCCGAGCATCGGCAAACATTGAAATGGAATAATTGAGCCTGTGGTTATTCCTTAGCTTTCTCTTTCACAAGCAGATGTTACAAAAATCCAATTAAGTCGTTCCACTGACGAGATAAACACTCAAACTGACGTCTTGTAAGACATAGATTGTACACTGTCAACCGATGTTATCCCACAAGACGTTTTACTATCTTTTTGTCAAGCAAGTAAGTGTTAATACAACTCTTATTTGTAAGACAAAAGAGTCGTTTTGTACCTATTTGTATATAATAAATTTCATTGATATTTAAAATTCATTTACACAACATCGGTATTCTAACAAAACAGCACCAGCAACCCATGATGTCCTTTAAAACGCTTCTGTAGGCAGTGTCATCCCTGACCATCAACAACAACAGCAAAACAGCGAGACCAAAGCTTAAATAAATTGCCGAATTGAGAAACAACGTGCATATGACACACGTAAAAGTAAGCACCGTAAAAACAAGAATGTTCATAGTGAACCATGATTTCAAATAACAAATGATTTTTCAGTTGTTTCAATAAATACGGGTTGACGTCAGCTTCTTGGATGTGTTACGCAAAGTCAAGGATAAAGAACCGTTTTTGAGATATTGATTTTTGAATATTTCAGCCCATCTAATTAATGTATGGGGTATTGGCCCATACCGACTGAGAAACACAACGTAGGGGTAAGTGGGTGGTGTCATTGGATAGGTCTTGACGTCAGCTACTTGGATGTGTTAAGTAAAGTTAAGGATAAAAAACCGTTTTTGAGATATTGATTTTTGAATATTTCAGCCCATCTAATTAATGTATAGGTTATTGGCATATACCGACTGAGAAATACAACGTGGGGGTAAGTGGGTGGTGTCATTGGATAGGTGTGTATGTAAATTGATACTGCTTCACTCTCCACGCTCTCTCCTCACTTAAATAATTCCATCTACGATTCAATTTGTTAGTTCAGCAAAAACTACTTTGCATAAGCTGCTTAGGATAGAAAAGGAATTTTACGCGTAAGGGATAATTTTTAAGGTTTACAACGCACACTGCTGTATACACACTACAGAGAATTTGCACACACGTCAATGTCGTTCGCCGCACTTGACTTTTAAACCTTTAATATTCTTGCTGAAGGAATCTCTCTACTTCGATAATATGTATTTGTCTAAAGGAATCTCTCTACTTCTATATATTTTACTCTCTGAAGGAATCTCTCTACTTCTATATATTTTACTCTTTGAACGAATCTTTCTATTTCTATATTTTACTATCATGAGGAATCTTTCCACTTCTATATATTTTACTCTCTGAAGGAATCTCTGTAATTCTATATATTTTACTCTTTAAAGGAATTTCTGTACTTCTTGATACCTATTACTGTCAAATAAAGAGCAACTTTGGGCTAGTACACGTTAATTTGGTAATGTAATCCACCTTCCTTCGTATTATTCGAAAAATGGTAATCTCTCCTTTTTAGCTACCCCCGAAAATAAAATGTAAAATATTTTTTGTATTACTCGGAAACAAAAGCAATTTCACCTTTCTTAGCTATAGAGAATTAAAATCTATTCGGGCGGACTCTATATATTTTATGGAGTTAAGTGTTTGAAATAATTCTACCTTTCCTAGAAACTCTAGTACTAGTTGAAACGCGACCTTTCACTGACCTTCCCGAGGCTCCTTATACTAGTTTACTTTTAAAACATTAAAGTTTTCCAAAAACTATTCCCTGTCCCCTGGTCCTACTCTGCCCTAAATAATTTTACTCGTTCTCTTTCTCTCAGTTTATTTTATCCCAAAAACAATTCTGTCACTAAAAAAAAATTTAACTTGCTTATTTATTTGCTACTTTGATGCTTTCCCCAATTGGGTGGGTTTTTATAACTTCAACTGCCGGCACACAGTCCTACTTGTGACTTAGCTACCACGTTATATTTGGTGATATTTCGGGTATAAATAGTCTGAATGTTAACGATTTTATGTGTGATAATGAGTGAGAGACCAACACCGAAGTTAGATAACAAGTAACAATTTATTGGTTCACTGATTAGAGTTTACAAAGTACAACTCACAAGTTTGGAAGTGTGTAGAGAAGTAACTCTTGATTAGTTCCTCTCGCTCAAATTACAACTTTTGTTTTACTTAAAAATACGTTTCAAATTGGTAAACAAGGACCACGTCCTTCGACACATCCGCTGATGGATGGTCCTCAAATTCATGTCAGCTTAGTCATCCAAAATAATTTGCTGATCCATGACATTCATCCCAAAACTCAACCCTGAACTCATTCTACATTTTGAAGTATCAAAACTAACTACATGCCTATGCTTTGCACATTACAACAGTATGTTAAATGTTAAGGGGTAGTGTTTTTCAAATGTTGTAGTTATGTTAAAAAAGAATAATGCAGTTGTTACATTCTGCTCTTGAATAAATATATCGTACAACGTAAAATAGCAATGCGGTTACTGTTGAACTACCAAAGTTTTCTCAACTATTTTTTATGGTCTCTTATTCAATGTCAGAATATCATGGTCTTATGCAATTTTTGCAGTGTCATTATGCATGGTAAATAAACTACATTAATGGCTATGGCCAAACAAACGAATTGGTTTTGGGCAGCAATTTGGTTCTAAACGTTTTTCTTTGGGAAGCAAAATGTTGAATTTACACGTTAAACACACGTTTTAGAAAAGTTTAAAAATGTTCTTTTTACGTACATGGTGAGCCGATTGTCTCCAACAATTCTTGAAGGCTATAAATGCCAAGTTCATCATTAAATTCAGGTGACGAATAAACTAAACGAAAGACGATTTTTTGGCTTTGGCATAGCCTATTTCAGTGGTTCAGTTTGATATGTCGTGCACTTTATTTCCAGATACATTATATAAATTGGTTTTACATACATTTACAACTTTAACAACTGTAACATATACGATAATTCGTATTTTTAAACCCCCTTATGGTTAAGTCTTTCATGTAGCTAGTCTACTCCACAATACAATTTAAAATACAATAAAAGGCTCTAGCACACGCGGAACAACCTACCTAATCAATCTATCCTGAGTTTAAAACAGCTGGAGGGGCCCATGACACCTTATAACCAGAGCCCGAAGTGACGGCATCAGTTGAGAAAATTGCTAGAATTGGATACGATGTGCTTGGAAGGGTAGTGGGGGTTGGATGTTGACCACAAAGTCTAAAGAATTAAAATATAACATCAATGTAAAAAAACGATAATTAATATTGCAAAGCTTTAGAATGTTTTGAAGTAGCGGAGATAAATACCAGAATGGCTTGCATTCCGATTATCAGTTAATAGTTAGATTTAGAAAAAAATAGTTCTTTTACGTTCTCTGAAGGTTAAAATTCCCACTTTGCTGGATTTTGTAAACATCAATTCTGACTAAACTACAATTATTGTAGCTATTGGCGTTGAGGTAATCAATTGTAAAAGATATTTCCTTCTGAGCGTTGACCACCATTGATCTAGTGTCTTGTTCTGTGTATTTACCATTAAGGGTCCAGCCGCTAGCAGGTAGTGAGGAAAACAGGTTTTCGCCGTTGTAATTTGGTTCCGAAAAGTACTCAGTAACCCGGAAACTTACTGCAAATCCAGTTCCAGTCACAGACCCGTCACTTGTAAAACTGAGATAGAGCATCTCCTCAAAAAACTCCCGCTCCACCCCCAAGCTGCAAAAAATGTCAAAATGTTATTCAACAAAATTTTTGTATAATTTGCACACACACTTCAAAGCTGTCAACTTTGACATGTCGTGGTATTTGGGTAATAGTAAGACTTACATTAATTTTTCCGAGCTAAGTCCGGTGTCCCTGTTCCACTTGTAAATCCGAACTTGGTCGGTAATATCAGGAAATCCGTGAGACAGAAGCTTCACAAGAACTCGTAACTTATTTCGCACAGCAACCCTATACGTATTATTTAAATTCCAGAGGCATCTTTCATTGTTATCGTAGGTATTGGGAAACTTGTATTTAGTCACCAAGGGCACATCCAGCGTAGCGTTGATGATCCCACCGCAACCTTTAATTCCAAATAAAAGAATAGTGTCATATTATTAAACATTGTCAGCTCGCAAAATATGTTTCCGTTTGTGTGTAAAGTGTTACTTTGCAATTATTACGTAACGAATTTTTGTTATAAACTTAAATAGTAAAAACTATAAATGCTGTTACCTAGATAAAACTGAGTGGCATTGGGTGAGGAATGGAAGGATTTCAACAATCTGACATCGTTTTTGACAGAATCTATAAAAGTATTTAAGTAGAAATAAGAAAAATCACATTTAATTATTATAGCCACGTGAGTAGTAGTTAATCCATAATTATATGAAAATAACAGAGAAAAATATTAAAGTAAATTTAAAATGTTAAAAGCAATTTTCTATAATGTACATACTAATATTTCCTCGGCTGTCTTGAAGCGTACTGTTGATTGTGTTTTCTCTCCTTTCCAATGTTTCTATTTAGGAAAATTGCAATCAACACAAGCATTGCATAGTTAGAATGTAATTGGACTAAATCACACTATAATAAATTTTTATTATGAGTTGTCAAGGTGCTTTACCCAAAACAATAGCGGTCAAATGTGAATGTATTAATTAATAAATTATTCTTTAAAATACCTACCTAATCTATTTGACAATTTTTGAATAGTTGCAGTCAATGCTTGAATTTGTGGGTCTTGATTATTGGCGGCCAAAGCTTCAGTAGTTATAGAGATAGTAGCCACGAGTAGCAGTACTATCAACTGCCGAAGTCGTGGCAATAAAGCAGGGAACTTTTGTCCTTCAGGGTACTGCATTTTTATTTCCGCTTTGACTCTTTCTGTCGTAGACTTGGGCTTAGCTATAGAAGGACTGAAATATTTTCAAAAAATACACTGTGTTAAAAATTTGTAAAAATAAAATACAATGCTAAAAGTTACATGCTTTTTGCAATTTCGCATTTTAAATGCAAACACATAATGTCTACTATAGAATATTGATATTCCAAAGTACTTTAGCAATGTAGCAATTTTATTAAAAATGAACTAATTGAAATTTTTAAAGAATAAACGATATGGCAATTATTTTATAAAAACAGGTTTTAAAAATAGTCCAGTTAAACTAATTGAAAACTGGAATTATATTAAACATGTATAATACAATATGTTTTTGTAGAAAAATCAAAATAATAAAAAGATTTTGATGAAAATTAAAATTACTGTTCCTCAGAAAATCTCGTAACAATTACATACAATAAAAAAATTTATGGTTAAATTTTGATGGTTTTCCTTTCGTGATGAAACTATATTTAACTCCTGCTTTTAATTCACCTACTTCTAGGTATATATTGTATTATAAATTGTAAATAACCAAATATTGTATGGGCTGAGGCCAATTCGACAAAATGAATAAATTATTATTTTTATATTGTATTAGCAAATAAAATGAGTGTTACTGTATTTTCTACTTGGCAGGTTTATGTACTTTTTAGCTAACAAAAAACTAAAATAAATTAACAAAATATTTCCTTTAGAAAATAAAATTCGAAGGATAATATAAAACAAATTATAAAAATAACTTACAAAATTGTAGAAATAATTTTAGTTCAAAAGCTTTGTTTTAATTACCACGGGGGAGAAATAATCACAACTAGCAGTGAACCTTTGAATGCTATAACTAAACTGTAATTAGTAAAATCAGACGACTTGTATATTTATATAGTGCTTCAAAATAAGCACGCAAAAGTTTTAAGTAGGCATAGCTAGCATCTATAGGGAATGAGTCGTAAATAGTAGTTAATGTAAATCTTTTAATCATTACCAGATATGCCATACAAACTTAAATAAAATCCATCCTAGGAATTAAACGAGGTCAGTTTCTTCATTAATCTGAATCTGACTGACCCATCAAGGTTACCCAAGAATTTGCAGATGTCTAACTTCTGATGAATTTTAAAGTAACCGCTATTTATGTACTCCAATAAAATAGCGTAGGACCAATAATAAAAAGATATAATCCAAGATTTCATATGAATCTATACAAATTGACTTACTAGGAATCGCGTCCAAAAACAATTCATATGAATTAGATTACAGATAGCTAGCTATACATGTACTGAAATTAAAAAATAAACATTTAAAGCTTTAAAACAAGCAACGCAGATCATGCTAGTGATCGAAATGGTCCGGTCTGGTCTAGTCTGGTCCGAGTCCGAGGATTTTGAACGAGACCAGATTTTATTGGACCAGACCATACCAGACCAGATTTCCATGATTCGATCATATTATGCAAAAATGTTTAAGGGATTTCAGCAAGATAATTTTGTTTTCTTCTCTATTTGGTTGAATTATAAATTATGTGTATAGGTATTTTTAAACTGCATTTATTATTAGATGCTGAGCTTAAGCATCTATTGCAGTGGTCATGTCCGTCTGTCCGTCTGTCTGTCCCTTTGTCTGCCTGTCTGTTGGCTATACATTACTGGTCACTGTATTAAGCCGATTTTCTTCAAACATCTTTTTAACGACCCCAAATGCAAGCAGTTAGGTCTGTATTGTTTTTAGATGCTGAGCAAGCATCTATTGGTCTGGTGTCTGGTGTCTGTCTGTCTGTCTGTCTGTCCGCATGGCTGTTGGTCGCACGCTACAGGTCGCATTTTTGAAGATTTTAAATTGAAACATTTTTTAATCGCCCAGAAAAGCGAGGGAGAAGTGCTGTATAGTTTTTGGTTATTGTTGAAGTTATAGTTTCTTCGCAATTAGCAGTTAAACCGACCAAGAATAAAATCCATGTTTCAAGATAAAAAAAAAGGGCAAAAAATACATGGAAGGTACATATGGAGCTGAGAGCTTGTCAAGTTTCGCCGTTACAAATACACATGGAAAATTTTCACCAATATCCATTACAAGTAAATGTACTGCTGACATATGTACGTTCACAGGGCAGACTGGTATAGTGGTCATTGGTTTGACACTGCAATGTAAAATTGGAAAATATGCGTTCTCATGACGGGGGTCCACTCTTCGAATACATGCTCAGGCATTCGGAATTCTCCTTCCTCATCATTTTACAGACGTTAACAATGCAGCCTGGCATAATAGTCATGAGTCTGGCACTGCAATGTTGAACGAACATATCTATATAGTATATAGATGCTCAGGGCTCGTCCATAATGACGTCCCGCAAATATCATAGTTTTAGGTATTCCCCACTTTGAAATTCAATTTTTTTTAACCTTTACTAACAACATGTCACGAACATATCTATATAGATTAAACATATTAAGGGTTTGTCCATAATGACGTCCCACAAATATCATAGTTTTAGGCACCCCCATTGCCAACTTTTGAACTTTTTTCCAAACCATTTAACCTACATGTCACAATTATATCGATACAAATTATATATATACAGGGATCGTACATAATGACGTCCCAAAAATATCACAGTTGAAGGTACCCCCATTTGGAAATTCAATTTTTTTTCAACCTATTCCAACAACATGTCACGAACATATCTATTGTGAAGGTAAATATGGAAATTGTACTGCAGGGGTATTTATAGCAGTAGCAGGAAATGGACAAGGAAGGTTGGGGATGGAAAACCAACCGACGTCGTCGGTGCAAGCAGTAAATTTCCACTGCGTGTATCAGGAGAAGAATGTAGGTATAGGAGAGGAGCGGGGCTAGGAGTATAGCAGGTAAAGTAGGGCAGTCGGAAAAGACGGTTGGAGTTGAGGAGTATGACGTAGGCACTCTCTCGATCGTACGATCGTCGTTCTCCTCAGCAGGCGAAGAGAGCCAAGACTTCACTTCCTATTTTACGCTCCGAGGAGAACCTACTAGGTGGAAAAGCTAGTAAAGTGAGGAAAGATAGTTAGCCCGTCAGCCATCTTGTTTTATATTTATTATATATATATTTATTTATTCTCCTTCCTTTTCTTCTCCTCTGGAGATCTTATTTAATTACCCGAGAGGGAATAATTGTGTGATTAAGTTAGAGATCATATTTGTATAATTGTGGAGTGAGTATTTGTACATTGTGTGAGGTAAATGTGGACAGTTACAGAGTTCAATAAAAGAACACTCCCATAGACGATATTCTTGTGCTGTGAACATTAACATTGCATAGGCATTTATTGGCCGACTGGAGCCAGCACAATAGCATTATAGTGATACTCTCAGTTCACCGGGTACCGGAGTATAACGGTCATCTTCTACATACTCCGGGTGTGAGTGTCGACGGTCATACCGACACCTACACACCGGGTCATTATAATCGTGCATCCCATCCATAACCACGGAGCCCCTTCCGAGTCACCGGGTTCTTCGTAGTCAGACTGGAGTAGCGAGACTTTGTGAGCAGGAACTCCGTAAGCGCGGTCGGCTTTCCCCGGTCGCTCTCTCTGTAAATACTAGAGCGAGCCGAGGACGATCTCGCCCACCGAGGACCGCGTCGTCCACTAATCGCGGTCGAGGAAGAGGAGGTACACCGACGGCTGAGACCGACCCGGTCGCATTCCTGTTCCAGCAGCCTGTCCCGGTCGCGATACGTGCGAACCATAGCGGGCCGTGGTCGATCTCGCCCACCGAGGACCGCGTCGTCCACCGTGCGCGGTCAAGGAAGAGGAAGAACTCCAACAGGAGAGACAGACCCGGTCGCTTTCCTGTTCCAACAGCCTGTCCCGGTCGCGATACGTGGGAAAAAAGGGAATATTGGGAAAATCCAGTTTACACTGGCGACCCTGCAGGACACAAAACTTTCGTTTTGTTCAAGTACCGAGAACAGCACAATCAGGTGAGAACCACCAGTTCCACATTTCTGTTTTTCCTAAGAACCTATTTCTAAGTTTATAGTAGATAGTCGACCGCGACACACAACATTGATCTTGTCTCGGTCGGAAGGGTAGCATACGAGCATACTGAATCATACGGCAGGAACGCATAATACCGAGTTGAGCATAGGCGCGAGTACCTTGGTCGGCGGTTGTGGTTTGGCAGGAGTAGTCGAGCACACCAGAGCCCCGAAGCAGGCCAGTTCAGCCTGTCCGTAGAGAACTTGCCGCATAGCGCGGACCGCGACTCGGTCGCGGGGTAGACTCGGTCTCGGTAATGTAAGTAACATAGGCAACCGCGACATACCCCATAAGAGAGAGAAACAAAAAAGTTCCGTATAGGTCCGGCCCAGGTTAAAGAGGTGGTAGTGCATAAGCAAGGGCCAAGCCTGATGACTAGGGACCGGGACCGAGATGAAGCCAACGTGCGATATCAAGACGGAGGGGGTAACGTGGACGGCCCGGGAAAGCGAGCTGATCTCAAAGCAGCTTCTGCTGGAAGACCCGCAGACACCGGGAGCATGCGACCTGTTGAATATGAAGAAGAGGTGGTACGTATATCAATACCAGCTGGAGGTGAAGGAAACACCCAAGCCTATGACACCATCGGAAGTGGCGCTTGCATTTGCAGGATACCAACAGCAAATGATGACGGCGGAGGTTGATGGGGCAGCCGACTTCGACGGGGTCACCGAGCTGAGCCAAGCGGAAACGAAGAAGCTGGAAGACTCGGTGAAGCAGATCGCGACCGCGTCAACGAGCGGCCCGGTGGCACCGAAGAAGGCAGAAGCCTCAGGAAAGACAATGCTGGACTATGTTATGCAGATGTCGAAGGATATGCAGTCCATGCAGTTGGTAGTCCAGTCCATACAGGCGGACCAGGGACGCATCAAAGCCCAGTTGGCAGGAGGCAAGAGTCCGGGGGGTCCAGCAGTTCCGCAGGGGAACTTGCTGCAACAAGTCACAGCAAGTATTGGCCACCAACAGCAACAGCAAAGGTCAATGTGTACCGGGACGAAGCAACCATCAACACCGGGGGTCACCTTCAGCGCGATATCCTCACAACAGTCCAGCCAGCAGTCGTATAACAGCTCGGGTAGCACTTTGTCAGCACCGGGCATTGCGGATATGGCGGACCACTTGCTACAGGTCCTGGACCAACAAAACCAGAACACCCGGCATGCCCAGGAGTTACAGCGGGAGCAGACACAGCTGTTAGCAGGAATGATGGCTCCGACCGGGTTACATATCATACCGCAGCACTTCGATCCCAGAGTAGATATTGCACCAACCTATATAGACGCATTCGAAGCACACTTAGAGATCCACGGAGCCCAGCCGAGGGCGTACATTCAGATCTTCCAGAAGTGTTTGACAACACCAGCAGAAGCATCCTGGCTAAAGGCGACGCTCCTGGATGTGGACCATACCTGGGCAGCGGTAAGAGCGAAATTTCTGAAGGCGTACGACCGGTCGAGCGCGCAGTCTGTTTTGAACAGAGTAGTCAACTGGAAGCAGCAAGCTCACGAACCGATACGGCAGTGGGCATCCGACTTTTACACCTTGCTGAAAAGCATCAGGGAGCCTCACGCATGGGAGCAACGGGAAATCATCAGTCGCATCAAGCAGAACATGCATAGCTCGCTATATGGAGCATTCCCACCGGGGACAGTGGTCCCGCAGAGACTGAACGATTTCATTAAGCAAGCAGAGGAGTTTCATAGAAACCGGGTCCGAGCCGAGAAAGATAAGGAAACATATCGGCCGTGGGGTCAGCAAGACCGAAGCAGAGGCCGGGACCGACAGTCGTCCCAGGGGCAGCGGAATCAGCAATGGAAATCGAGGGACCGTCAACGGAGTAATGAGCGAAATCCCGGTCCCGGTGAGCGCAGACGAGAACAAAGTAGAAGCCCACAATCGCAGAGCTCACCGGGTTGGTCAGGTCCTGTACGAGACAGATCGGCCAGCCCACAGGGAAGACGAGAATCACCGCGTCGGGATAGGCAACCGGAGCGGAGGACCGGGAAGTGGTGTCACGTATGTAGTAGAAACACGCACAACACGGAAGATTGCAGATCAGCAAAGGCTAAAGTCATGGCTTTGAAGATACTGGCTCAGGCGTGCGCCGAAGAGGAAGCCGCAGAACACCAGACCGAGACACTACTGACCGGGACACCGGAAGGCATGCAAGGCGTACAGGCCTCAGCAGAAGACGAAGAGGACCCGGACGAGAGGCAATTGTTTAATGCGTTGCGGACCGCGAAGAACCGGGAAGAAGGAAGCGCGCTGAGGCGAGACCGGGACCAACAACCAAGTCCCGGTGAAGACCAGGTCCAGAAGGCGATCAACAAGCTGGAAGCCAAATTCGAGCCTTCGGTACTACCACCGACTTTAAACTGGGTTCAGACACGGACAGACGAGGGGACCCGTGTCTTTTACACCGGATAAACAAAGCCCCTTACGCCCTAGTAAATATTAAGCATAAACAGAAGCTATTTCCGTATTTCGCGTTAATAGACTCGGGCTGCACCGCGCTCGCCATTTCAAAGAAAGAGTGCGATAGATTAGGGCTACAGATAAGAAAGTCGTCGGTAAAGATGTCGGGTTTTGATGGTAAGGTAGTTACAGCGGGTGGAGTAGTAACATTAGATATGAAGATCGCGGGTCGGTGGTTTAGAGAAGATTTCCTGGTCCAAGAGGGACTAATGTGCCCTATCTTCATCGGGAACAAGTTCCGATGGAAGCATGGTTTGAGTTTTGACGACGTGAAGGGCGAGATGCGATGGGATGTCCCGACCGAGGAAGAGAAGGAGCGAGATGCCGGGTACTTTGTCCGTGGTTTGTCAGTAAAAACCGCAAAAGACGTTTGTGACTTGTCACTAGCGTCGACCCCGGACAGGTACGACCGGGCAAAGCTGGGGACGTCGTCCGTCCAAGTGTTCGTCGAAACTCTAGTCAAAAAGTATCCCGGGGTAGTACGGAGTGATGGTAGGTCCGGGATTACGAACGCAATCATCCACGATCTGCGCATCCCGGAGGACTGCCCGGTGATACAATGTAAACCTGCTCGAAGACCACCGGCAATAGCAAAGTGGGAAGACGAGACATTGCATGAGTTGGAGCTACAGAGTAATATACGGCGGTCAACTTCGGCATATTCCTCGCCAGTACTAATTATACCGAAACCAAACGGCGATAAGCGAATGGTGGTAAATTATAAAGAGTTGAATAGCTACACACCGAAGATACAGAACCCGATGCCTATCATACACCAGATCTTGGAGCATCTTCCGCCTAACCGCGTCATGTCCAAGCTGGACTTAAAGTCAGGCTTTTGGCAAATCCTCATAACCGAGAACTCCAAGAAGTTCACTGCGTTTCACACGCAGAATGCATGTTATGAGTGGAACGTGATGCCAATGGGGTTGAAAAATGCTCCAATGATTTTTCAGGATCTCATGAACAGGTTGTTTGGTAAGTTTGTAGGCGACTTCTTGCATGTGTATCTGGACGATATTTTTATCTTTAGCGAGACCGAGCAACTGCACAAAGAGCACTTAGACTTTGTGTTTAAGACACTCCATAACTTTAACCTTACTCTAAACTGGGCTAAGTGCGAGTTCGATGACATAGACTTCGTGAAGAGAGAAGATAACAAACTGGCAGACTTGCTCTCTCGTGGCGCGCTACCGGACCCCAAATACGACGACAATCCAGATGAGCTAGACATGTGTGTGGAAAGTGCTTGCGTATGCCTGGCAACGTTCACAAACACCAGAGAAAGAGTGAAAGTGGATATGGACATGCTGAACAAGGACATGCTGCGGGGTGTGCAGAGAGAGTGTGAGGCACTATCCACTATTACCAAAAGCCTTAGCCGAGTCAGGGAGCGGTCTCGGTATCGCTACGACTACGTGATCGTAGAAGAAATCCTCTGTAGGTACGTCCCGTGTAAAGAGCGGACCGCGTCGCGGTCGATCCTGAAGGAAGGAACACCGGAAGGGGGCTTCTATAGCAACCAGGTGGATAAGTTGTGGGAACAGAGACTGGAGGAGGACGAGCGGACCGGGAAACCAGTGCCGCCGGTAAGGGTGCGACCGTCTATGCTAATAAAGAAGGGTAAGCATATTAAATGGCAGCATCCGTTGATCCAAGCTAGTTTTTTAGATCCAGAGTCAGTGACGGCCAGGAAACGCATAGTCCCGGTCATACCGCAGTCCATAGAGCGGGATGTCATAGCACACTTTCATGATAGTACGATGGCCGGGCACCAAGGGGTAGAGCGCACGTATGACCGGATTAGGAAAAGGTTCTGGTTCTACAATATGCATAAGATCATAGAGGCATATGTGAAGACTTGCTCGGTATGTCAGTTAGTAAAGGCTTCAAACCAGGCACAACCGGGAAAGATGGGCATTCACTCATACCGGAACAACGTGTTCGAGTGTGTGCATGTGGACATTGTCGGAGAGTTGACCGCGAGCGCGGGCTTCAAGTACATCGTCGTTTGTGTAGACGAGTTTTCAAAGTGGGTGAGCATGGAACCCTTAACATCCGTATCATCAATCAAAATCTTGAAGTTCCTGCAGAAAGTGTTCAACCAGTTCGGAACACCGAAGCGCATAGTCTCCGACAATGCGTCATATTTCTCGGGAGATGACTGGAATGACCAGCTGCGTCAGTAAGGAGCTACTTGCGTCCATGTGGCACCCTATCATCCCAACCCAAACCAGTCGGAGCGGGCAAACCGGGATATTAAAAGTATTTTACGCGCGTTTTGCATGGCAACCCAGACTATGTGGGCGAAGCAGTTAGGTGATTATATGGTAGCACTTAATACCGCGAAATCCAAGTCGTCCCGGTATTCACCATGCCAACTAAACCTGGGTAGAGACATACTATTGCCAATAGACCGTAAGATGCAATTGTTAGAGACAATGAAGGTAACCGAGGAGGAGTACGGGCAGCAACTGCTTAAGAATGTGACGTTCATTCGGGACCAGGCCCGGTATAATTTAAGAGAGGCACAGTTGCAGCAAAAAAAGTACTTCGACCGAAACAGGAGAGATGTTGTGTACGCAGTAAGCGATTTGGTTAAGATACGCAATAAGAAACTGTCCTCAAAGGAGGAGAAATACGCGAAATCCCTAGGACCGCGGTACACCGGGCCGTGGAAGGTAGTAGAGGTGCACTCAGATTGGTCCTATAGTATCCAGGACCCGGATAAACCCAATAGCAATCCAATGAGATTCCACACTTCCCTTATGTTACCTTACCACGAGAAAGAGAGCGAAGACCCGGTCCCGGTAGAGGAGTCTGTAATAAGTGCGGACGGAGAGGCGGGACCGGATACCAGTGAACCACCACAGCCAGACTCGGTAGTCACCGAGTCTGTACCATCACCAGATACCGAGACTGTACCAGATCCTGGAGGGAGTCACGGTAGCGCGGTTACCGCGACCGGGGGTACGAACCAGAGCACAGGATGGAGAGGAGGTTTTGGACCTATCGACCTGTCTGATGATTACGAAGTAGATATTGATGACCCACCACCACCAAGACGCTATCTCGGTCGGGATCACAAACAACCAGTGCGTTTGGGCATCAACTACGCGATGACCGAGGAAGACACTGGTAGTGTCCATGAGTTCTCGATGCTAATGATTGAGATACCCAGCTGAACATAAATTTTTAATCATTTTTACTCCATCTTTTATTCTTTCGTCTTTTTGCATGGCGTGATACTATAGAAAATTTTATAAAAACCGAAAAAAATCTTTTAAAAAAATTCTTACAAAACTCAAAAAAAAGTGTGTTTTAGGTTAAGGTGGGAAGGATAGGGATGTCTTGACGGGCACAAACCTATTCTTCCTCACGTCCTATGGTGTGTACGACGTTAAACTGCGCCTCACGCCTGTCCCGATCTCCACCGTAGGGGCAGGCATAGAAGGTAAGATCTGAGCTTAGGCGAAGGTCTCGTACCTTCGCTGGGAGGAAGTCAGAGCGAGCAAGAGGCTCGGGCTCAAAGCTGCGGGAGCACATAAACCAGCCGGAGTGGAGCTCCATACCCCGAAGACCATTGCCAACGATGCTAGTCAGGGGATGCCGTGAAAGTCGGTCTAGCTCTAAGCTGTGAGCGATCTAAATATCAGCAAAAAACCAACATCCCGTAGGCCTTCGAAAGAGATGCTAGCCAGAGGTGAGTCCGTAGGCCCGCATTAATCGCGCTAGGTCAGGACAGAGTGAGCAGAGTGTAGAGGGTGTGTACCCGTCCCGTAGACCATCTTGAATGTTAGTCAGGGGCGAGACCTGGTACGCGGCAATGAGTTAGTGATCCCGTAGGCCTTCGTAAAGATGCTAGCCAGGGGTTTCGTCAGAAATATGGTGTGCGCCCGTTCCGAAGACCATCCCAGATGCTAGTCAGGAGCGAGACCTGGTGCGCGGTCGCAGGACCAAAAAATCCCGTAGGCCTTCCTATAGAGTTGCTAGCCAGGGGTTCAGAGCGAAGTATGGTGTGTACCCGTTCCGTAGACCATCTCAGGATGCTAGTCAGGAGCGAGTCCTGGTACGCGGTAGTAGTGCAGGGAGCGGGATTGTCTCGTAGACCACCGGGGGTGCTAGTCAAGAGGCAAGTCTCGTAGCGGCGGTAAGAGAGTCGGGGGGATGTCCAGGTCGTAGACCATCAGGGATGCTAGTCAAGATATGGAATCCCGTAGCAGCGCGATGCTCAAAGCTTTGTGAGGATAAACTAAGCCAAAACCCGGACCGCGGTCTGGAGGACGCGGTCATATGCTAGGTTAGTTAGGCATAGTTGGGAGTAGGGAGAGTAGAGGCGCGGTCGTACTGACTGCGGTAGGGACGAGGCCAAAACAAAACTAGGGGACTTAGTTTTATTTTCTTTCCCAATCAAGTCTGGCCTCAGTTCTTGTGGAAGTTAGGCACCGGGAATAAGTTAGACAAACCCGGTGTGAGCGCGGTACTCAAAGCTTTGGGAGAATAAACTAAGCCTAACCCAGACGTAGTCTGGAGGACGCTGGCGCAAAATAGGTTAGTTAATGTAAAAGTCAGCGGGACGAGCGGAGACGCGGTCATACTGATCGCGGTAGGGTCGAGGCCAAAACAAAACTAGGGGACTTAGTTTTATTTTCTTTCCCAATCAAGTCTGGCCTCAGTTCTTGTGGAGTTAGGCACCGGGAATAAGGTAGACGAACCCGGTGTGAGCGCGGTACTCAAAGCTTTGGGAGGATAAACTAAGCCTAACCCAGACTTAGTCTGGAGGACGCTGGTGAAAAATAGGTTAGTAAATGAAAAATCAGCGGGACGAGTGGAGACGCGGTCGTTCTGACCGCGAATGGTGTGGCCAAAACCTTCAATTTGAACATCGGCCGGCTTCGGATTTCAGATAAACAGCCGCCGAGAACTTCTCATGAAAACATAAATAAAATCGTAGAGGCTCGCATCGAATTTGATACAAAGGTAGTCGCGGTCGGTCAGGGACCGGGATTAGCAGTAAGCAGGGTAGTGAAGCGAAGGGTAGGCGCGCGTGGTAGAATGGACCTACTAGTACATCCAGTGGAATCACCGGTAGAGAGCCGCGTGTATAAACATTAAAACTCAACCTGAATGGGGACCGCTCGGAGTGAGGTGTTGCGGAACCAAGAACTCGACAAGGGTACCATTCAGAAGCAAGCGACCGAATACCGGAAACCGTGGTGTGGTGTACGGTCACAGTTTAACGTTTTCTGTGGGTAAGCAAAAAAGGTACGTGCTTAAACGTTAAGTATTTGCTCAATGCATCTTAGTTAGCACCAGAACACATTAGGGTAGTGGAGACGACCGGGATGGTCTTGGACCATCCAGAAGTAGCGGGGAGTATAGTGGTGAGACCGGGCGACCGGGATCGCCGCACTGAAACTAGTTAAGTTTTGTTTTGTTTTAAGTTTTCTTTGCGGTACCACTGGTACCGCGGTGATGGGATTTCTATTTGATTTGGCCGCGCCTTGGCGCGGCCACATGCATGAGTTTTGGGAAACACATCGAGACGGAGGTGAGGGGAATCTCACTTAGACATTGTCTAATCTGTGGTTTTAAAATTTTTTTAGCATGGCGGCCCCACCGCAATGGGAGCTGGACGTCGCACAGGCCTATGGCACTGTGTCGTGGATGGCTGCATCGTGCAGCGAAGGATTGAACGATAGAGCGTTCGTGTCGGGTTTGCCAGACAACCCGGTAGATTTCGGGTGGCTTTCGCGGAGCATCAAGGCGGAAGCACTCGAATAAGGTACGACTCGGGTCGCGGAGCGACCGCAAGATCATGAGTCCTTGAAGGGCTTAACGGAGGCCTGCCGGCAGCAGGCTGAAAACGAGGAAGCCTTCAAATACAGTACAAAGGAGGATCTGCCGGCGAGGCGAATCCACTCATTTGTGGAGCGGGACGGGTCATGGGACCAGAAATCGTTGGATCCGAAACCATCCCTGACGAAGAAGTTGGTGGTGAGCGCGGACACCAGCACGGAAGAAGTCAATACTAGTGGACGGGATGAAGCCTCGACCGGGATGCAGGGAGTCTCGACCGAGATGAACGAAACCGCGACCGGGATGAATGAAGACCGGGATGATGAAGAACCGGGACGGTCGCAGGAATGAAGAGGCATGAGGTATATTATATTATGTATGTGTCCATTGGTATGTGTGAGGGTAGTTTATGGGGTTCGGGGAGGAACCGAGATTGTATTCTTGTATTTTTGTACCCATTTGTTACATTTTTTTTATGTTAGCTGTTAAGGTTTAGCACATAGTGATGTGCATAGGTGATGAGAATTCAGATGGCCCGGGGAGGAACCGGGATTGTATTTTTGTACTTTTATATTTATTTTTACATTTTTTTTTATGTTAGTTGGTAGGGGTTAGCACATAATGAGGTGCATTGGTGATGAGAATCTAGTGGGTTCGGGGAGGAACCGGGATTATGTCTTGTACATTTGTAGTTATTTTTTATTTATTTTTTATGATAAATTGTTAAGCATTAGCACAGTGGTGCGGTATGATGAATTTATTACCTATATGACTAAGTGTATGACATGGCATTATGTACGATGTTGGGGATTTTTTAATGCGATGTAGCCGTGATGGGTTTTTGTGTAAAGGCGGTGGCGAGACAAGTTATTCGCGGCGTAGGTCGACCGGCCCGGTCAGTCAATAGCTCGTAAGTAATTTTATGTTAGGACGAAGCGGGATACCGCGTCCAAGGTTAGAAGCGACGAGCAGTAACAGGTAGTATGCGAGGACCGGGATGCCGAGCGCGGTCGCGGTCGGCGGCTTGACAATAGTGTGATGGGCGTTTGTGTAAAGGCGGCGTCGAGGCAAGTTAGGCGCGACGTAGGTCCACCGGCCCAGTCAGTCAGGAGCTCGTAGGTGTATTATGATTAGGACGAAAGCGGGATACCGCGTCGAAGGGTAAATAGGACTAGCAGATAGTACGTGGGGACCGGGACGTCAAGCGCGGTCGCGGTCAAAGGTTTGACAGCAGTGTGAAGGTAAAAGGGCTTAGGCGAGACGACGACCCGGCTGCAGCAGTACGGCACTCTCTTTGTACACCTTTGTTTCAATGGGTACGTGCTTTGGGGAGCATCCAACCATGCTGGAGCAAGTACTACCCGGTTGAAACAGGTGGGGGGGATAGTGTGAAGGTAAATATGGAAATTGTACTGCAGGGGTATTTATAGCAGTAGCGGGAAATGGACAAGGAAGGTTGGGGATGGAAAACCAACCGACGTCGTCGGTGCAAGCAGTAAATTTCCACTGCGTGTATCAGGAGAAGAATGTAGGTATAGGAGAGGAGCGGGGCTAGGAGTATAGCAGGTAAAGTAGGGCAGTCGGAAAAGACGGTTGGAGTTGAGGAGTATGACGTAGGCACTCTCTCGATCGTACGATCGTCGTTCTCCTCAGCAGGCGAAGAGAGCCAAGACTTCACTTCCTATTTTACGCTCCGAGGAGAACCTACTAGGTGGAAAAGCTAGTAAAGTGAGGAAAGATAGTTAGCCCGTCAGCCATCTTGTTTTATATTTATTATATATATATTTATTTATTCTCCTTCCTTTTCTTCTCCTCTGGAGATCTTATTTAATTACCCGAGAGGGAATAATTGTGTGATTAAGTTAGAGATCATATTTGTATAATTGTGGAGTGAGTATTTGTACATTGTGTGAGGTAAATGTGGACAGTTACAGAGTTCAATAAAAGAACACTCCCATAGACGATATTCTTGTGCTGTGAACATTAACATTGCATAGGCATTTATTGGCCGACTGGAGCCAGCACAATAGCATTATAGTGATACTCTCAGTTCACCGGGTACCGGAGTATAACGGTCATCTTCTACATACTCCGGGTGTGAGTGTCGACGGTCATACCGACACCTACACACCGGGTCATTATAATCGTGCATCCCATCCATAACCACGGAGCCCCTTCCGAGTCACCGGGTTCTTCGTAGTCAGACTGGAGTAGCGAGACTTTGTGAGCAGGAACTCCGTAAGCGCGGTCGGCTTTCCCCGGTCGCTCTCTCTGTAAATACTAGAGCGAGCCGAGGACGATCTCGCCCACCGAGGACCGCGTCGTCCACTAATCGCGGTCGAGGAAGAGGAGGTACACCGACGGCTGAGACCGACCCGGTCGCATTCCTGTTCCAGCAGCCTGTCCCGGTCGCGATACGTGCGAACCAGAGCGGGCCGTGGTCGATCTCGCCCACCGAGGACCGCGTCGTCCACCGTGCGCGGTCAAGGAAGAGGAAGAACTCCAACAGGAGAGACAGACCCGGTCGCTTTCCTGTTCCAACAGCCTGTCCCGGTCGCGATACGTGGGAAAAAGGGGAATATTGGGAAAATCCAGTTTACACTATATAGATTATAGATGTTAAAGGTTCGTTCATAATGACGTCCCACAAATATCATAGTTTTAGGCACCCCTATTGCCAACTTTTGAACTTTTTTCCAACCCATTTTACCTACATGTCACAATTATATCTATACAAATTATATATATTAAGGGATCGTACATAATGACGTCCCACAAATATTATAGTTTTAGGCACCCCCATTGCCAACTTTTGAACTTTTTTCCAACCCATTTTACCTACATGTCACAATTATATCTATACAAATTATATATATTTAGGGATCGTACCTAATGACGTCCCAAAAATATCATAGTTTAAGTTACCCCCAATTTGAAATTCAATTTTTTTTCAACCTATTTTAACAACATGTCACGAACATATCTTTATAGATTATAGATGTTCAAGGTTCGTCCATAATGACGTTCCACAAATATCACAGTTTTTAGTACCACCATTGCCATCTTTTGAATTTTTTTCCAAACCATTATACCAACTTGTCACGAACCTATCTATATAGAATATAAATGTTTTAACTTTAAAATTTTTTTCAACTTTTGTTTTTGACTGCTTGCCACGTACATTTGGATATGGCCTATTGATTGTAAGGGAAACTCCATAAATGACGTCATTTGTGAATCATGCAATTTTTGAAAATATTAAAGCTTTTTTTATTTAGATGTAACGTACATCCATATATATAAGGCTTCCTTATTCCTTATAGAGGAGCTTCCATAAATGACGGCATTTGTGAATAGTGAAATTTATAAAAGTTTGGGAGCTACATTAAACTACATGCTACGCACATTTGTATATGGCTTCTTCATGATAGGGGAGCTTTCATAAATTTGATGTCGTCTTTTAGCGTAACATAAATTATCTTGTGCCTTTGTTGTAGCTCAGCATCTACTTCGGGCCCGCCCCCCGTCGACAAATGGACACATGTCAAAACGCATAAATAAAAAGCACAAGTTTGTTAAATAGGAATAGCTATATACATAACATGTATAAATTGCAACATAAGCGAAAATAAAATACTAACCCGTTTGTATGGCTGTTGTTATTTGTAGCATGCAATTTTTAATAATTAATCAAAACGCATGTAATCCAGCGCACATAATAAATGATTTTTGAGCTGTAATTCCTAGTAAATTAATTTATTTTAATTCAGACGAAAGTCATTGAGGATTAAAAGATAATAATGTATACTTACGTAAATATGTTTAAAACTTGTATGTCGAATGTCGAATTACAGGGTTTATCCTTCATTCATACAAAATTTTCACTTATGTCAATATCACCAAAATTATCTCGAAACTGTACAGTGACAGCTGACAGCTCAGAATTACCAAGAAAATGACGCTGTGCAATTGCAGATATTGATTAAGATTTTAATGACATACATATAACGTTTAATGAAAGACATGTACAATAGAGCTTGACAGTTGTGTACGATTTATTTATAAGTTATCCCATATATACAAGTTACGTATGTTATGAATGGAATTCAGTTGTTACGAAGAGAGACCAGTGAATAATTATTCAATATTTATTGTTTAATTCGAATAATTTAAAATCAACAAATTATTGATTAAATTTATGATAAGTAGTGGAATATGATGTAAAATCTGATGAAATAATACATAATGATTAAGCACACGGAAGGAGGAAATATCACTGAACGATAGACTGAACGACAGAAAATAATACAGATCTCATTGATATTTGGAAAGTGACTGACGTCATTGATTTTCCTCCGACCTGAGATTCTCATGATATTGTGAAAATACGATAGAAAGGGACATTTATTGAATAAACAAAGAGTTTATATTTTTATTTAAGCATTACTTGTCTGTTATATTTAATTATACCGAAAATTACTCCAGTGACGACAAATGTAATTTATTGTCGTTAACAAAGTATCTTGTTTAGTCCGCATGGCCTTTTTTAGTAATATAATACAATACGCTTGGATAATTGTTACCGCCCAAGTTAGTATGTAAATATTAGCGAGTCTTGAAATGTTCTCCAATAAGTATACACACGCGTAAATTGGTGCAGATTAATGCGTACGCGGCTGTACTGTTATTGCGTGATTACTTAAAATACAATAAAAATATTGAATATTCTTCAGGTATTATTATCCGTCATTAACTTTGAATAATGAGCCTACGGGGACATGCAGAAAAGTTATATACAAAGGTGTGTTACCAATAAAAATATCAAAATGTGATCAGTACCCATAATTTTAAATGGGACAAAAACAAAGAGGTTTTTTGAACACGAAAAATGCAAAAATTTCGTCGCCAAGTGCATTCGGAGTTCCCAGGCGGTCACCCATCCAAGTACTAACCGGGCCCGACGTTGCTTAACTTCAGTGATCGGACGAGAACTGTTGCTCTCAACGTGGTATGGCCCTTGGCGAATGAAAGAGTTAAAAACTTATTATTTATTTCTTCCTATTACGTATGTGAATTAATTGTAAAATTTGCTGCATAGTACTTTTGTGTACATATTTAAATGGAAATTAAGAGGCTTAATTATTGAGACTTTTTACCCAAGACAAAGAAACTAAGCATCGCCCAGAAGGATATTCTAACTTGCTGTAATTATTTTATAATAATTAGAACGCCAAATAATACAGGCTTGCAATGAATCCGTAATATCTTTTTCGTAATATTATTGCAGAATTTTTTCTACATTAGTCACGAGTTAGAAATGTTCTAGGTTTAGTCGTGGGTATTAATTTATGTTACGGTAGGAAACGTTTGGGTAGGAAACGTCTCAGTAGAAAATGTACGGGTGGGAAACGTTGACACTCTTCATGGTAAGAGATATAGCAAAGACTAAACGGCATGGACTTTTTACATAATAAACAAGCTTTACCTTTACTCAATTTCTGACTCACTCAATTTTCCATAATTTAGGAGATAAATGTCAATATTTTCCAATGAGCAACATTTAACAATGATTTTTATATGTTTTACACTATAGTTAATTTTAAAAAAAACATTTTTGACTAACGAAACAAAATTAAAATTAATTCGCTAATCTGAAGGTTAATATATTATAGAAGCTATGAAAAGACACAGCATTAAATAGTGTGAAGTTTTTTACAATTAGATTCAATTTCATATAATGCGATGCAATTCAAGTTCTGACAAATGGTCACAAATATTCAAACTTCAAGGGTTTCCTTGAATGACTTGTATGTCGTAAAAATCTTTCAAAATGGCAAACCACTAAAAATATGCAAAGTAATGCATAAAAACAAATTTTCTTCACTGGATTTTACTTTTGTAGAGACATGCCCTCATATTTTATGTACTGGCGTAGGCGCTGTGTTTTTAAAGTAATGATGTCCTGTTAAAAATAGCCAATTAGGCAATGGTTGAAGTTTTGTCAAACAAGTTAGAATAAGGGTGATGGAGTCGAATATTTCAAACAAGATGATGACGTGATATGTATTTCTTCCATGGTCCCCCCTTGAAACGTTTCGCGACCAATGGTTTAGGCATATAATTAGATTGTATAACTTGGGTTGACTAGTAAGATGCATATTTGGAAACGTAACTGTTGAGAGCCAGTCATAACCAGCCCGCCAAATATAATTACACATCCAATGCGGTCAGCAAATGTATGTATTACAATTGCCAATGTATTTTGATACAATTCCTAATTCGTAAGTTTTAAATAATTGGCTAGCTCCGACTCACCTGTTTAAATTATATGCATGTGAAAACAACTTAAAAGTATATGGCTGTGCCATTCTTAGTTAAAAAAATACGATATTAAAAAGTTAACGATTTAGGCTACATAAATTCATTACTGTTGCATAACCGCAGAAATAACATATGAACAACTTTGTCAATTTTTATTAATTTTATGCATTGCGCACTGCAGTAGTAATTATTGTGTTTTTCAGTTAATTCATGTGGAGAATTGTACTGCATATACATATTACATACACTCAATAATTCTAATTTAATTTCACAATCCATAAACAATAACAATAATCTTATCGTCATTGCCAAGTTTAAAATGTGTGCATGTGCAATAACCAAATGCACACTGTGAAGTAAGCAATGTCTTCTACAATTCTGACGTTGGAATTAGTATGCAAAATATAATCCATACACTTGTATTCCCTGAAGTGTGCAAAACAAACTTAACTTAAAACTTGATAATTAATGCTAATAATGCGAAAACAAGAACAGGAAACATTGGGGCTGTGTTGCTGGAAAACTGCATTACATTTAATAATAAATCCAAATTTAATTCTGCACTCAAAACAATGCTAATCTAATTACCATTATGGCTTTAGGAAATTGTGGATGTGCAATAATTAATCAAACACACGCTGTGAGTGTGAGGTACTTCCCTGTCTTGCAAAAATCTGCGATGGGAATTTGCAAACACTAGAACAAAAACCTGCTTTAAAAATAAAATCTATTAATACCGCCCGGAGTTTTCTAATTAATTTGCTGAAATGACAAAACAATGTTACAAAACGAAAGCACTGTGTGAAATATTAAGGCCAAGTTTTTGCTACAGCTACAATGCAACACTAATTACAAATGTAGTTAAAAACCGCATGGGGCATTTCAAGTTTATACAATGCAGGTTGAATCCCTGCATATTATGCATAACTACATCATCACTCCTACTGGAAATCAGGTTCTTGTTAATTGTCTTGATTATTGTAAACGTATAAAAAAACCTAAAAAAATAAAAGTATTGGCTCACAGGCAATACAAAAAATTACTAAATTAAAAATGAAAAATCTGTAGAATTATTAGATTTTTTACAATTTGGTAATTTATTTTTTAAAATTTTATTATTTTCTAAGGTAGATAAAAATATTACAACCCTCAGTTAAAAATCTGCATAAAGAACATAAATACGATCCAGTTATTTCTTAATCAATTCGTTCTTACCTATCTACATAATTTAGCAACCTTTGGCAATTCTCAACCGAATTAGACATGCAATATGTCATTTTGAAGCTCGTAAAAAATAAAAAATATGAAATTCTTTGAAAATTTAAAATTATTTAATTTACTTTTTGTTTTAATTATAATTAACTTTAAATCTGCAATATTAAATTAAAGCTTTGATAATTTGCGCGTCAATCATAATACATATTATTCTACTCTTAATTTCCGTCATTTTGATCTATCACTTGTCCATAGTTGCAGAGAGTTACCGGTCGAAATTTGACATTTTAGGTTTGGCGGGAAATTCAAATTTTCATTATTCCCCTATTCCTACCTATCTACATAATTTGATTGACTTTTGAGTTACTCAACAGAATAACATCTACAATACATCATTTTAAAAACTAAAACATTCCTTTAAAATTGAAAATTAGTACATCTATTTTTTTAATAGCAATTAAATTTAAATTTGCAATTTTAAAATTAAACTTTAAAAATTTTGCGACAATGTTAACTAACGTTATGTGACCTGAATTTAAAGTATTTTTTTGTATGAAGTTTACGCGGGAAAAATTTATATAAGATTTAATGACACATTCATCTAAATCATACTGCTTAATATTGCTGTTAAGGCTGCCATTAAACAAGGGCTTTAGCCCTTGTTTTTTTAACATAATAATTTTTTTCTAGCTTTGCTTAGAATCCCGGTTAGGTTCCGTCAGTTTTAAATTTAAAATCTGCAGCTTTGTGGCCCTCAACTTTTCTTCTTCGATTTGGAGCTGACGTAAATTGACGTTTACAAGTTCTGCTACGCTCTTTGCTATCTGCTGAAAAGATCCATCTGCACTTTGCATGAGCTGAGACACGTTTTTGATGATTTGATTATTACAATCTGCCATCATTACAAGAACATCGTGCATCCCAGTAAGTGAGCCTAGTATCTTGTTTTGTGAAATTAAAATGTCCTGCTTGCAATCTACACCGACCACAAGGTTACAAAGAATTTTTAAATTAGGTCAGCTAACAAAACAAAGATACATCAGGGTTTAAATAATACATTTTTAAATTGATATTTTTGTATTTGTGTAGTTCTTACCTTTTTCGTCAAACTTTTCGTTTGCAAAATTACAGCTTGAAGCTGAACATTTTTTTTGATTGAGAGGGGACGAAATACTGCTTGATTTCTTGCGGGTTAAATACAATGTAGATTGCGTGTTATGTACTGAACTGAAAACTGAAGTGTCTGGCTGAGATGACTTCAAATTATTTGAAATAACCGGCCAAGATGGTTGTAAAGATGTAGAATTGCTATTCCTAACAATGGAGTTGTCGCCAATGTTCTCCAGTTTAGATTTTAAAGCTAGCTTTTTGTTCATCTTAAGATAGGTCTATATGTACACGTTTACCTAATTATATATAATTATGCCTGAATTAAAATGTATTGTAAATTATTTAGGTTTTTAAAAATAAAATCCAATATCAAAAAGATGTTAACTTTTGATATCACTTGTCTACTAGAATTGTGACTAAAATGCTCTGAGTCCAGACTTATCCGAGGTTTTTAGAGAAATGCGATCCATGACGGTGGTTGTCATTTAAATTAGGTACATTATATCAACTTCAATGCACGTCTCGTGCTGGGATCAATAAGATAGATACATACGTTAGTGCAAGTTCCAAAGGTATTATTAATGCCATCAGACACGATAATTTTACTCACTACTATACAAAACACAATGTCCTCAGTTAGTATGGTTTTTCGCAATAAGCTATAGGTACTTTCTAATTAAGGTATAATAAGTATCATATCGTCTGTGAAGAACCAAAATGACCCATATCCAATTTAAACTACAATCAAAATGAGCTATGTCATTAAAAGAAAACGAGAAACATGCGTAAAATGTTAATTAGGAGTTTTTGAAAATCGCCAAATGTTCTATTTGCATGGTTTTGAAAAGTGTAAAATGTTCTATTTACATGTTTTTGAAAAGTAGTGTAAAATGTTCTATTTACATGTTTTTGAAAATTGGAAAACGTTCTATTTACATGTTTTTGAAAAGTGTAAAATGTTCTATTTATATGTTTTTTAAAAGTGTAAAATGTTCTATTTACACATTTTTAAAAAGTGCAAAATATTCAATTCAAATGGTGTCAGTGCATGTTTCAATATTCTAGTAGATAGTGGGTATTGTTTTTAGCTAAAAATGTATATGGGTCATTTTGGTTCTTCACCGACGATATTACATTTTCTATAGGATATTGGCAATAGGCTAGATTCCATTATTGTACTATGCCTTGAAAAAACAGAGGATGTAGTAAAGCTCACAGGTTATTTTTATCCGCCGGCAAGTAATTAGAACACCCCCAACGACAGCATAATTACATTTGTTGCATTGCTGCCTGAGTTTAGTCAGACTAGACTAGGGGACTAGTGACTTGACTAGACTTGTGGACAATTTTTAATCATCTGACGCCATGCGTAATATTTTATTTTTAACTTCAATCCGAAATAAATTGCATTGTTTTAGTATTCAAAAGTAAAGTGTTCGTGTTGGTGATAAAGTTGTATTGAAACAGTAGATAATTGAATAAGTAATCTGATACATTGTAAAAGCTAATAGTGCAGTAAATAGTAAACAATTAGTTGATCAATGAAAAATATTTTTAACGTGATTGCACTCGTTCGAATTTAAGTTATGGGCGGCTTTCGGAAATCTCGATTCTTTTATTTCATTTAAATCTCGTCATTTTCATCCGTTTCAACGTCATGACTGAGTGCCTTATTGTGAATTTGAACATTTTTTGCAGAGGATGACGAGTCTTTTCTGCTCAGGTCATTAGGGTTGCTCAACTTCGGATTAGAAGGACCAGTAGACTGTACCGATGCAAATGTCACGATGGGAGGGAGCTCAATGTTTTCGGGTAGTCGCACGTTCGTGGTAAGGTGCTCGCTTTTGCCAGAGCTTGCAGTACTTGCCGTAGAAAATTTCCTGCCCATCAATGAATTGGCAAATGTTGTGACGCGGGATTTTGTATCTGTGGAAACGGATGCTCGTTCCCTGGACGCCTGGTGTCTCGAAACGGGTGGAATGACCTCTAAAGAAGACAATAATGGGACAACGTCTGTCCAATGGTTATTATTTCATTTCAAGTTATATTTATATACATAACTGTATGGTTTAGCTGAGTTATTGACCACAGTCTCAACAAAAAATTCATCGCACCAAAAAGAAAATTTAATTCTTAAGAAAATTATTACCACAGAGAATTTTGCTTGTTAATTTAGTGCAATTTGATTAAATAAAGAAACTGATGTTTGTCTATCAACGCTTTAGTCGTTTCAGTTTTTCAAAAACAAATTTTCGTATTTTTACTATTTGAAATTGCTGTAGCCCTATACTATTAGGCTGTATTATTAGTGGGACAAATGTCATACGCGCAACCCTGTAAACTTATTTAATGAAAATAAAAATTTGGCATCTCTGTTTCTCACTTGTGATGATGGGATATTTAATTTGAAGACTCCGAATGACATCTCTCTTGCAGACAAATATAACGAAAAGTGCGATTGCCTGGACGAAATGAATCATGTCAGCTAGGAACCAGTACCAAGCACCAGAGTTGCCTTTGAATATCCAATCAATGATCTCAACCCACCAGGTCACGCCCGAGACGATGAAGATCTTGATGAAGATTTTCTGTCTAATAAGTTTAAAAAGGTACAAACAAAAGTTGTACAAAGGTAACGAACTGACCAGAATACAGCTACCTTTAAGCTTTACTGCTGCTGATCACGGCTTTCTTTTCAAAATATGTAGTATGTACTCAATTTTTGATGAAAAGCAAGAAAGAGCGCAAGATATTTTACACAATTATACATTTTTTCAAAATAGCAAAATCAGCAAAATACACACTTTGAAAGAAGAAAAATCTTTAGGCAACACATTTTTGAAAGACACGTTCTCAGCTAAATGCACATTTTTTAAATAAAAAATATCTGGTAAATAAACATTTTGGAAAAAGCAAAATCATTTAGCAACACGTTTTATAAGGTCGCAAAATCAGCTGAACGCACATTCAAAAAAATAAAATTCATTAGACAACACATTTTTAAAGGTCGAAAAATCAGTAAACACATTTCAGAAGGTCGCAAAGTCAGGCAAATACACATTTTGAAAGAAGACACATTATTAGAAAATATATTTTTAAACGTCGCAAAATCAGCTAAATACACATTTACAAAACAAGACAAATATGTTAAATATATATTATCAAAAAAGCAAAAGTTTTTAATAACACATTTTTGAGACAGCAAAAGTCAGTCTAATACATTTTTTTAGCAAATTCTAATACAAACAAATATTGAAGAAGCAAAATGTTTTGACAACACATTTCAAAATGCTGCAAAATCAGCTAAACACTCATTGTTAAAACTTAAATAATGATAACTACAAATATTACAAAAAATATAAGCTTAATTTGTATTCATTTAGCAGAGAAAACAAAAATGTGATAGATTCTTATAGATTCCCTTGAAAATGCGTCATACTGCAGTCTAAAATAAAAATTAGTATATAGAATTAAACTGTTTTTCTCCAAAAAATACATATTTACATCTGAGTTTGTCCATTAGTGCTCTCAATACTCGCCCTTCGCGTCATCCGCTGCAAACTAAACATTCGACAGGTGGTGGAGCAGAAGAAAACCAAGTTAGCAAATAGGAGGGCAAAAAGTGGCCCGAACCAGTAGGCAGGCATTGCAGCCGCTGACAATGAACATTTACGGGCTTCTCCATAATTCGGAGGAATTAAATTGTATGAAGTTGTCCGACACATTTGTTTTCTACACATAAAATAATTCAATAAAATCAATTTAAATTAACAAGATACGAAAAATAAAAAAAACATTATTTAATCCGCAACTACAGAATCGTCCATAAATGATGCCAACAAAACATCTACAATTCTTGAACCCTTTCATCCCCCAGTGCCAATCATTATCTTTACCATTGCGTACCATGTGGCTAACCTAAACATGGGCTAGCATGACTAACCAAGTTTACCCACGACATCATTTATGGACGATTCCTACTATACGTATAGTATAAATATTTTTATTCATATTAAACTCTTACGGCTCCTGCTTCTGAATGATTAAACCAATGATAATGATGATCATAGGAAGACCAAAGGCAAAGCAAATGTACCACAAAAATCGAGGAACGTCAAGTTTATCTCTACTTCTGGGTTCCAAAACTCTTTAAAAAAATTATAAATTGATTTAGAATGAATTTTTTATACAATTTTGTAATAAATTACCAATCCCCACAAAACAAGGAATTACGTCATTACTCGTTCATTAAATATTTTATTATGTGCAGTATTTTTATGATTTGTAAAGCCATTAACTTGTATTGACCTTCAATAATAAAAAAATAAATTTTAAGAACTAACTTGAAAGTCCACCACAAATCAAAATTAATGACTGAGAGCCAACATGCTGTAGCAAGCCCAGTAAAGTGAATAAGAACGGCTGTGGTGATATTTTTGTAATTATTAAATTAAAAACAAAACATAATTAATTTACCTTCTTTCTTAAAAGTTTTAGAAATCAATTCAAATCTTATTGCAAAATAAATTTCAGATTATTTTAAATAAATTATTAATACCAATCGATTTGCAAAAGAACAAGCTCGGAAACGGGGTGACAACTTTAACATGGGTCAGTCCCAGAAGTAGAAAGAATAGGAAGTGACTCAGAAGGTAGGCGAGACGTGTCCAGGAATGAATATTGTTCTTTTGAATCAGGCAACACAAAACAATGGTTGTGATGAGTAGGAAAATTGTGGCAATTATAAGGGCCACTGTGTAAACTGTCACCCACCCACTGTCTTTGTGTTTCTGAAAAAGAGCGGCAAAAGTTAATACAAAAAGAGATTTAAAAAAAATTAGCCTATACATGTGATACAAAAATTTGTGAAAAAAAACCTGTGAATTTGTGCCTTTCCTATTGCTACTAACAAGGCAGATGAGTAGGACCTCTGGTTCTTCTAGACAAACCCCAAGAGATGAATCTCCATCAAGTTTGTCAATGCAGTGATCAGTGTAGGAATCCTCTATAATTTCCCACGACTTCTTGTCCTTGTTAAATAAACGAGGAAGTCCGCTTTCGTGAATAATAAATGATATGTTGATACTCGTTTCGACGAACCATCCATTTGTAATTAATCGGGAGTCACAGTCAACAAGTCTATCGTCCTTAGCCGACACAATGTAGCGCGGTTGGAGGTCCTGCATTTCTTGAGAACTGAGCGGATTTCCTGTCTTGGAATGGTGGATAGGAATTGTGTAGTTTCCTTCAACAGCTGGATCGTCTAGTACACACAAGTGGGAGTTAGGGTCTATCCAATTGTATTTCAAGTGCATCCCCGAACGGCAACATTTTCGAATGCATGGCTGTTTTTCGGTACAGTGACAGATTCGCAGGATCAACGACGTCTCAGTCCTATTAAAAACACAGTATTTTCAAATTTTCAAAAATTCCTGTTTTCGTTTTACCCCATTTAGGTAAATATTGTATTTGAAATGAATTTATCATACTAAAAAAAATGTACTCACAAATCAACACAAAACTGCTCCTTGTAATGATAAGTTTCCTTGTACGTATTTGGGCTCACTTCCACTAACATTCCATTGTCGGGTTTAAAAAAATAATTAGTCTCGTTCTCCCAGTTATGGTTCCAATTAAATATCCCAGTCGAATTTTCCTCTGCCCCAACCAACATTTTGTGATCCGTGAAATTGACTACGACTGTTCGGATATCTTTTTCCCTCCCAGTCGAACAGGCAGGGGCTCCTACGAATTTTGAGTCGAATCTAATTTTGTTAAAAACAAAGGTAACATTAAAGAAAAGGTAATTAAAAGTGCTTACATATTTTGACCAATGAGAAAATGGAATGCTGATTTTTTGTAATATTAATTCGAGGTCCCATACTCTAGAATAGGTTTAGTTTCAGGTGAAACAAAATCCCAATAAAATGGATGAGGCTTCCAGGTTCCTTTTGTTTTATCCTTTGAAAACCATAGCGTTCCATTGAGCGTGCTAAAAGATTGTGAGGAATTCCGTGGCTTACACTTATTCCGGGTAACATCAAAATATTCACCGATTTGGCAACATTTTCTTACTTTCATTCTCACTTCAGAAGGCGTTTTATTACCATTTGAATTACTGTCTAATGCGTGCAAAGTAGTCGTTAGACTTAACAATAGACAAGTTATTATCAATAACACATTTAATCCCAATTTTTGGTATTTTATTCCTAAGGATGCTTCACTTTCTTCAATAATAACAGTTTCTTTTAAATTATTCATATTTAAATTATTTTGAAAAATCCTATGCTAATTCTAGTTCAAACACGAATAAATAAAAATGTGGAATTAGGCAGGACAAAAAAAAATATCAAAAATTGAAGGGAAAAGAAATCCTAAATGCGGAAGCGGAAAACAATTTTTTATTAGGTTTAATTTTAATTTCCAGTATGTATATTTTTTAACATATCAACTTGACAAAATCACAAATTCAATCCAGCCAAAAATATTATATTTACAAACGTGTACTTAATTTTCATTATGTAGCTGCGTGCTGTATGTGTATTGCATTTGTTTTATTGCAACGCTCTCCTTGTGTTTATTTTCCTTGATGGACCTGTATTAAAACGCACCTAATTAGGAATAATTTACATACTTTATTGTGAAATAAAGAAATGGAAAGTATAGGTCAAGCCGCAAGAACATGTAGAGGAAATGAATTGCTAATTAATAAAAGTCTATTTAAATGCCAGTGAGGATTAATTAGAGAGCTTTGCTTTGCTGCTTGCTGCAGAAATCAGTATTTTTTTAATTAAGCATAAAAAACAGAGAATACACACAACATTATGTAAGTAGTTGTATTGTTATGTTAAGCATTGTAGATAATTCAAGGATCCCCATTTTACTTGCTACTTTGAAATTGCATGATGACAATCAAATATGTCACGACTTGAACCCCAACCTAGAAAAAAATCATGACAATTATACAGAGTATAAACCTTATTTCTTTTATGTTAATTGTATTTATTTTATTTCTAATATTTTATAGAATTAAATTGAATTGTCTCTTATGAATATTTGCTATTACATTCAGCAGTAACTTTTTATCCAGACAACAATAGTTGCCAAGATTGACAGAAATCGTATTTTGAGTTATGTGGCAATGCAGAAATTTTAACTGAAAGCAAAAACAAGTAGAAAAATTAATTATTTTTAATTGTTATAATAATTAAAAAAGTAATTTAATAATATCTTGATCAACTCAGAAACTGCGTACTTCAGTTTTGGTTGCAGTGTCCTCAATTGTCGAGTCAATTTGGAGTACTTCATCTGCCACTAAAAGTTCCTGTTATTGGTCAGAAATAATTATGCATAATTCCTACACAATTTGATTTTGTTTTTCAATTCACTGCATTAAATTAAATTCAAAAATTAAACAAAATTATTTACAGAAATAGAAAAACTCAAAAAATTATAACTAATACCTCCGCGGATATTTTTTCTGCAAGCAAAACTTTTATGTAGAGCCGAAGAAAATTAGTTGTAGAGTAGTACAAGTTACCCATAACAGAGGCTGTTAGTAAAGGAGTCATTGAATCTGATTTATTAACAATTTTGAGGAAATATGAAAGTCCTAATGAGCAAACGAGTATTGTTTCCGCTACAAACATCATTTCCGGGCTTTTAAAATATTCGGAGGCAAGTTTGGTTTGGCTATGAACTTGTTTCAATAAGTCTCGCCATGCAATAACCTGTTTAGCGGAAATTGCCATGGGACGGGATTGTCCGTTTTTCTTAATTCCTGCTACAATCTATTGTAAGTAGAAAAGACAAAAGTGATAATTTTGTTTTAAAAATAATTACAAAAAAAAAAACGAAATATTAAACTAATTATTGTTTGTAAATATTAGCAATTGACCTGTTGCAAGGCTAAAGCATGTGTCTTCAGCATTACCAACACTTTTGCATCTTCCATCAGAGCATGCGCTGAATAGGAAATTATTGCTACAGTCATAACGGCCGGAGATATAAGTTCCACGTAATGGACATACATAGGTAGCATATACTTGATACCCAGTACAGTAACAAACACAGTTGGCAGTGCTAAATATAAAATAGGAACCCAAATAGAAAAGCGCCGAATATTTAATTGGACAGCAGTTTTGAAACAATTCAAAAAATCCCACTCAAAGTTGCTCCAATTATTTAGCCAACGAACAAAATATTCATTAAGCCAAAAATTAATGATGAGTTTCAAAATATTTAACGCAGTTGGTACAGCATATTCGACGCCATAGGCACTATGACCTGACTCTGTGGTCCCAAAAACGTTTTTTAATTCTGGTCCAAAACTGAAACTGAAAATATTTTTTAAATTTACAAATTCCTAATAATAAGGAAAAAAGAATATTGTGTACTATGTCATATATCTAAATACATTTGCTTTGCAATTTCTTACAGGTTCACAGGATATGGAATGCCTAGTGCGATATTGCAGAGATAGGTTAGAAGGGAAAATATTTTTAAAGCATGCACAATATAGGAGTACCATGCTTCAGCCGTCGCCCATTTAAGCGTGGTTGTTTCATAAACGTTTTGAGTTTCTAAATTCTGTTGTGGATTGTCAGTATGAACCCTATTTGATTTGATTTTACTTTTATTACAACTTGGAGCTGTATAAATTTTGACCGGGTAGCCTCCAAAATATTTCAATGTCAGAACAAGAGGTTTTAGTAGGGTACTAATTTTATTTATATCTGTAGCCGCCAAAACTGCCGCCATTTTTAACTTGAGTTTCACAATCAGTATCAACTATGGCTGATTCTGAACTTATGAAAAGTATATTGCAAATGGGGCTTCTTTTCATTAGAAAATCGCTTTTGTTTTAATGTGGAAAAGTGCTTTTTGCAGAAGTGTAATGAACGGTTTAATTTGTTTCAGCAAATAGTAAATATGTATGTAAACAGCGGTGCTCATTTTTGTCATCGTCGAAGCCGTGCCTGTCTTTTCGGGGCAACGCCCTAAAGTTTGTGTTTATAGTTCGTTAGCTTTCTGTAATAAAGTAGAATGTTGGATGTAAACAATTTTCCTAATCGCTTCGAGATTGTCTAAAAATGACATGATCAAAAAATCCATATTTTTATGATTCTATGACCCCCCCGTTATCAAATTACTGCATGTTCAAATGACTTTATTCCCTATCACAATCACGAGATATCTTCATTAAAGGAATGGGCCCGAGTAGACAAGTAAACGTCATTTTGGACGCAATTAGTATGCGTTGGAAAAAGTATGAAAGAAGTCAAGCGAATCATAAAAAAGTCATGCCATGAATTAGAATGCTCTAACGTATTCACAACGACTCTGAAAACCATACAAAAATAATGATGAAGATAAGGCTCCACAAAATTAGAATACAAAACCAGTAAAAATTTAAAAGTTAAACTATCTGAAATATTTTTTGCATTCTCAATAATTTAATCTTTTTTACCCAAGACCTACCATAACATTATGTTTGTGTTATGCATTGTAACCAGTTTATGGTTATGGGACATTCTTGTTTGTTTAAAACAGGAATAGAAGTATAGAATATTGTCGAGCTTTTATTTATGTTTAGACTAGTAATTATGAGCTGCGCGCAAATCAGTGGTTAGTTCAAAATTAGCTTTACATCTTCATTTGCCAGATAAAAGGGACTGGGAATCTTTGAGTTATTACTAAAAACATAGTATTTTGCTTTGACTTTGTTTATTCCTCACTATATTCGCACCACTTTATCCTATAAACTAGCTCGGTAACATTACTTTTCATTGGAAAAGGAATCGAAAATTTTTAAAATGTTCTCATATAATTCTTGCATTTTAATCCACGTGAACTAGAAACTAAATGATACTCATAACTACTACACAATAATTCTTGGAAGTTCTGTTTTTTTAGTCATGTTGCATGACTACGCTTTTGATATTTAACTATTATGGACACAGTCCACACTCAAAATTCAAAAAAGAAAATTTAATTCAAAATTTATATTTTGACATTATTTTAACATCATAGATAAAGAAATACTTTATTTATTAGTTTGTAAAAGTTGATTCTCTCTGCATATTTGATACGTATTTACTGAGTCTTAAAACGTGCCGCGTCTATTGCATTGTAAAAGATGCGTATTTAATTATGCTATAAATACTCAAACAGTCTCAAAACAAGCAAGCAGTCGTTCGTGAGTTCTTAAGGCAAGACCTGTGAGTAAATTTAATCAAGTGAAGTTCCAAGTTAAGGTTAATTCAAAGACTAAGCAGTTTGCTGATACACGACAAATTTACAAATTATATCAAGTCAAAAATAGTATACTTACAAACTTGGAGTTTGTGTTTATTTTCTATTAGCTGTGCCGCAGGTTTGTTGCATTTATTTGAGAACATGGCTCTTCTTGTGTCTATTTTCTTTAATTGACATATTTCAACGCTCTTAGTTAGAAAGAATGTGAATTTACGAACTTGAATGTGAAATAAATGAATGCAAAACAAGTCAAACCGCAAGCAAAGGCATGTTAAGGAAGGAAATAAATTACTGATTGATTAAAGTCTAAATATTTCAATACCATTGGAGATTAATTAGAGACGACTTTTTTTATTATGAAAACATAATACAATGATTTTAAACATAGGAATACTAAGATGGAAGAAATTACACCAGGATGGTTCACGTATACTAAAACAATATTTCCATACAACGTATGTACCTTAAAACGTGAAGACAAAACATTTTGCCTTTTTTAAAAGCATGTAAATGGAATATTTTTTACCTTAAAAAAATGTAAATATAGCAATTTGCACATTTTTAAAAAGTAATTATATAGAACATATTGCTTTTCTTAAAAACACTTATTATCATTAGATGTTACATTATATGTATATTTCAAAAACTCATGATTATAATTTTACAAATCTATCTCAGTTGATGACTTGCTTACAAGCTGAAAAAAATATACTTTATGAACAGCAGGAATCGGACAGCCCATGGCCTTTAGGGCTTTTTCAAACAAATACAAAATTGGTACTTTATTTTCTAATAAACCTGCTGTAACTAAAATCGAAGCCAAATAAGCACTGCACATTTCTAGGAATTTGCAAACATAGTCCTAGTAAATTTTTTAAATTAAAAACAAAATACTCCACAAAATTCAAAAAACATTGTGTTTAGTTTACTAGGCAATAATTCTTCATCGAGTTGTTTTTTTTATTAGTGTTAAAACTGTTGACAGTCTAAACAAGTATTTTTATTAATAATTTTAACAATAAAAAACACAAAAAAAAGCTTTGCATTTTGATGACGTTGAAGGAATGCTATCTGTTTCAATGCTTTCGTGTAAGACCAAGTAAGTGCATTACCACATTCTTAAAAAATCATGAAACGGTATTGGCTTGGTGGACAATTGAATGCTGTCGTTACTTGCTGCTTTGAAATTGCATAATGACAATCAAATATGTCACGACTTGTACCCCAACCTAAAAACATGTAAATATAATTAATTCATTAGGTTTTCATTCACAAGGTAGCGTGTGCACTGGATTTGTTTTAATTCAACTAATTTATAGAATTCAAATCGAATTCTGTGTAATAGATATTGGCTATATTACATTTAGCAGTAATTTCTTATCAAGGCAAAAATAGTTTCCAAAATTGACAGCAATCGTATTTTGAGTTATGTGGCTATGTAAGAATTTTAACTGTAAGAAAAACCAAATTTAAAAATTATTCTACGCAATTTATGCATAACCTGATGGCATGGGAACTTGTAACTGATTGTGTTTTTAGCTTATTTATTACATATAATCACACTATAAGTTATGTAGGTACTGTAATAAAATAAATAATCTAATATAATCTAAATAACCTTACTTCTTGTTTAGTAGCAGCGTCCTCAATTTTCGACTCAATCTGAAGTACTTCATCTGCCACTATAAGCTCCTGGCATTTAATAATGTACATTTATACACAATTTGTAACTTTTGATATTACATCCTTAAATATTGAATTCAAATACGTAAAAACTTTAAAAATAAAATCCTTACCTCAGATGATATTTTTTCAGCAAGTATTACCTTCACGTACAGTCGAAGAAAATTAGTAGTAGAGTAGTACAAGTTGCCCATAACAGAGGCTGCTAGTAAGGGTGTCATATAATCAGGCCTACTAACAACTCTGAGGAAATACGAAAGTCCTAATGAGCAAACGAGGATTGTTTCCGCCACGAACATCATTTCTGGACTTTTAAAATATTTGGAGGCAAGTTTAGTTTGGCTACGAACTTGTTTCAATAGGTCACGCCATGCTATAACCTGCTTAGCGGAAATTGCCAAGGGTCGGGATTGTCCGGTTTCCTTAATTCCTGCTACAATCTATTGTAAGTATAAGAGACAACAGTGATAATTTTGTTGTAAAAATAATTACAAAAATAAATAAAATATTAAACTATTAGTTATTTCTAATTATTAACAATTGACCTGTTCCAAGGCTAAAACGTGTGTCTTCAGCATGATCAACACTTTTGCATCTTCCATCAGAGCATGCGCCGAAGAGGAAATCACTGCTACAATCATAACAGCCGGAGATACAAATTTTACGTGATGGACATACATAGGTAGCATATACCTGAGACCGAGCACAGTAACCAGTACAGTTGGCAGTGCTAAATATATAATAAGAACCCAACTAGAAAAGCGCCGAATATTCCATTGGACAGCAGTTTTGAAACAATTCCAAAAATCCCGCTCAAAGTAGCTCCAATTATTTAGCCAGCGAACAAAATATTCATTAAGCCAAAAATTAATGATGAGTTTCAAAATCATTAACGCAGTTGGTACAGCATATTCTGCGCCATAGCCACTATGACCTGACTCCATGGTTCCAAAAATATTTTGTAGTTCTGGGCCAAAACTGAAACTGAAAATATTTTTTAAATTTACATATTCCAATAATAAGCAAAAAAGATTAATATTGTGTACTAAACATGTCACATATTTAAATACATTTGCTTTGCTATTTCTTACAGGTTTACAGGATATGGAATGCCTAGTGCGATATTGCAGAGATAGGTCAGGAGGGAAAACGTTCTTAAAGCATGCACAATATAGGAGTACCAAGCCCCAACCTCGGTTCATGTTAACGTTGTTGTTTCGTAAACATTTTCAGTTTCTAAATTTTGTTCTGGATTTTCGTTCTGAACCCTGTTTGATTTCGTCTCACTTTTATTCGAACTCGAAGCTGCTTTTATTTTGACCGGGTAGCCTCCAAAATATTTCAATGTCAGAACAAGAGGTTTTAGTTGGGTACTAATTTTATTTGTATCTGTAGCCGCCAAAACTGCCGCCATTTTAACTTGAAGTTTTCACCATCAGTATCACCTATGGCTGATTTTGGAGTTATGAGAAATATATTACAAATGGGGCTTCTTTCCATTAAGAAAATGTTTTTGTTATAATGTGGAAAATTGCTTTTTACAGAAATGTAATGAACTGTTTAATTTGTTTCGACAAATAGTAGACAGTCAGAATCAGCAGTAATTTTGCGAACACAAACACACCTAATTGTTTACAAACCTACAAAGAATCGTTTGCTACTATTGTAATAGAACACGCCTTGTTAACAAACAAATTATTTTTAATTTTCCCTTATTTTTATTGTACATACAGTGTGGTCAAAGCAAAATGAATGCGTGCTTACAATAAGTCGAATTAAAATCTGCAGCCAGTGTATACGTTCTATTACTACCTTGTGCGTGTTAATAGTTTTTTGCCATTGGAACCGTGTACATTGAATTTCATCAAACATTATATAATATATAGTTTTATTAAAACAATTAAAAAAAATACACACTAAAACTATATATTATATTATCATGTAACATATCAACGTGCTTAAAACTGGTCACAATACTTGCATCAGTATGGTTTCGACTTTAGCTTTAATCTGCCTAATATTCAGCTCATTGATTTTTCAAGTATTAGCACAAGTATCATCGAACATCCAGGGAATTAACGACACTAAATCCGAAGACGTATCAGAAAAAAACATTTCAAAAATAGTAAAACAACTCTTGGAAAACTATGACAAAAAAATTCGGCCAAATTCAGGTGGATCCCCTGTCCAAGTGAACATTAACTTGTGCATTTTAAATATTTTGGGAATGTCAGAGGAAAACATGGAATTTTCTGCCGATCTGTATTTTCGACAGTATAGGAAAGATACCCGTTTGAAGTATACGCTAATTAATGAAGCAGTCAATACTAAGGATCAGTATATTCGGCTTGACCCTGAATCATCTTAACTCATTTGGCACCCTGACACTTTTTTCCCCAATGAAAAGTCCGCCATTTTCCACTCAGTCACACTCGCCAATGAGATCGTACGAATTTATGAAAACGGACTTATTTTCAAATCTATAAACTTACGCTCTCCGTCACCTGCCCTATGAATCTCCAGTATTTTCCTCTAGACACTCAGATTTGTAAGATTTCTCTGGAGAGCTATGGATACCCTGTCCAGGATTTGTTATACAAATGGAAATGAACAGACGCGACTGGAAATATTGATTTTAACCCTGAGCTTCCCGAAGGGGTTCTCCCTCAGTTTTCCTTGGTCGGCTTCAAAACAACGGGGACAACTGTAGGGAATGAAGTTGGGAATTTTTCGAGGCTCCACGCACATTTTGTATTTTTGCGCTCGGTAGTTTACTATTTGAGCCAGATCTACGCGCCGTCATTTATGCTTGTAATTGTGTTTTTTTTCCTTTGTGGATAGATGCGGAGCGCATTGGAGAGCGGATATCCTTGGGAGTCACGATTATTATTATCATAGGTTTTTATTCATTCTTGCCAATTTGGAATAACATACACAACAGTAACACAAGTATTCATCGTTAATGCTGAAAACAGTTAATCCATTTTTTAGATAGGTTATGTCAAATATAATTTTGCATTAATTATATTAAAGGTAAAGAATAAGGAAAGAGGAAGAGGTTCACGCGTCTTGACACAAGCGCAGTAATTAAAAGAAGTTAAGTTGAAGTAAAATACAAGTTCATACAACATTCAAATTCTATAACTAAGTACTTGTGGTATAATAATATTCATTTTATATTGAGTAATTTTACTAATGTCGGTATCGTTGAATTACGATATCTCTCGGTCTTACACTTTATCGCTTTAAACTTAGGGTTATTTCTACTTGGTCTAGTATTAGTCCTCATGAAAGGTTTTAACCAATTATTATATCTATTTGATTTTACTAGTTTACTGCCAAACCCAATTATTAAGCTATTGTACCTATTCTTAATACTTTGCAAGTTTAATGTTTTAAGTACCATTTTATAGTTATTATTACTAACATGCCTATTCATAATAATGCCTAGACACCTTCTTTCTACACTAATAATTTTATCCATTAAGTACTTAGGCAGCCCATGGCTGTATACAGGTGATGCATATTCTAGCGTGCATCTGATATAGGTTTTATAGACTAGTACTAACTGTTGTTGGGTCATACCACAACTTTTTAGTTTTCGTAGAATATACAGTTTTTTTGAAGTTAAGTGAACAATATTATCAACTTGATTATTCCAATTTCCTAAATTATTTATTTGTAATCCAAGTAGTTTAGTATTATTGATAATTGGGAGCACAACACTAATAATTTCTAATTTAACTTTACTAAATTGTTTAGTCTTAGACAGGTCAAAGATCATAACTAACCATTTATCAGGGTTAAGCCTCATTTTTAAGTTATCAGTCCACTGGCAAATATCATCTTAATAATTTTGAGTTTGAGAAGCATCATAATACTTGACCTTTTCTTCAAGGGTCATGTCATCAACGAACCCGTTAAAAATGTTTTTCGAACAAATTTCAGCTTTTTGGTATTTATTATTAAAATTAACCAGTAACCTGTTAATAAGTATAACAAATAATGGAGGTGCCAATTTCGTACCTTGAGGTGTCCCATTAAATAATTCATGAAAGTCAGAAGTCATGTTGGCTTCCTTTACACATTGAGACCTTTGGTATAGGAATTCCTAAATCCAATTTACATAATTCATATCAACCTTTAACAAATTTAACTCCCCAATTAAAATATTGTGATCTAACAAGTCAAATGCCTTTGAGAGATCAAGGAGGACTAGTATAACATAGGAATTTGGATCATCTATGGACTTGTAAACAAAGTCCATAGTATTAAAAAGATAATGGGTAGTGGACGTCCCTTTAAGGGATCCATATTGGTGTTACCTAATCTTAGAAATTAACTGTCGATACAAGTTTTCAAACACAAACTCCTCCATTACCTTTCCAAAAATATCTGTTTGTGACAGGGGCCTTAAATTATCAATATTTATATTGTTTAAATCTTTTGGTATTGGGGTTATGTAACCCTTTTTCCAATCTATAGGTATTACAAAATTTTTATATGAAAAGTTATAAATATATGTCAATGGCGTAGCCAAACAAAATCTAAATTCTTTCAGTAGCTTAGGGGGCAATCCAGACAGGATTATGTTGACTATTACGATGCTTTTGAGTTCTGTGAACGGAGCGTTTTCCAAAATTGCTTATTTAAATGCAAATGATGTTTACCTGGGGGTTTGCTTCACGTTTGTTATTGCAACGTTGCTAGAAAATTTCACGCTGGGTTACATTGTCAGTCTTCAGCGGAAAAACAGTGCAAAAACAAGTTTGGCACTGGATGACAATGTGGGAGATGGAAAGGCTCAAAATTCAAAAAATAGGAAAAAAAATTCTTTGTGCTTCAGCAGTAAAGATAAATTGCGATGGCTTAAAGGATATATCGTCAAATATATGGATCCCTTCGCGCGTATCCGTTTTCCAGCTGCATTTTTCACGTTTAATGTCGCCTACTGGGTCTAATACCTGAAAGTGTCGCAGGTGAATATTCCCGGGCTGATATTGTACGAGCAAAAACAAAATAATTGACCGTTACGTGATGAGGATGAAGGACGTGCATAATTTTCCAAAATTCATAATATTACACAAACGATGATACATATTAAAAATTAAACAATATAATTAGTGTGATGCAATCTGCTTATGTATAAAATGATACAACGTGATACCTAAGCTAATCAAAGTAATTTTATTTTTTTTGGCATGCACGAAATATAACATTAATAAAACAAACGTGGAAAGAAGGAATAAAAGCGAACGGGCAAACAAACTATTGGTAGCACAGTATATTTAATTAACAGAAACGGTACGTCTAATAGTAATAGTTGTTCTCCCCGCATATTATTCAAGTACGAATGTGTTACATTCAAAGATACATGCATTATTAGAGATCTGTGCATCTGGCGTAGAGTTCGTAAAGTGGATATCGTCTGTGAAGAACCAAAATAACCCATATCCATTTTCACCTAAACAAATAACTATCTACAAAAGTATTGAAATATGTCTTAAAATTATTTAATTAGACCATTTTGCACTTTTTAGAAATATGCAAATGCGACATTTTGCAACTTTTTAAAAACATGGAATTAAAAATATTTGCACCTTTTTGAAAATATGGAATTAGAAAATTTGGCACCTTTTCAAAATCATCAAATTAGAACATTTTGCACCTTTTCGAAAACATAAAATAAGAACATTTTGGACTTTTCGAAAACATCAAATAAGAGCATTTTGCACCTTTCCGAAAACATAGAATTAGAGTATTTTGCACCATTTTAAAAACATCAAATTAGAACATTTTGCACCTTTTCGAAAACATGTAATTAGACCATTTTGCACTTTTTAAAAATATGGAATTAGAACACTTGGCCACTTTTCGAAAAAATGTAAGTTATAAATTTAACATTGTTGAAGAACATGTAAATAGAACATTTTACGCTTTTCAGAAACTCATAACTAACATTTTACGCATTGTTTTCATTTTGTATTTATGACATATAGCTCATTTGGATTCCAACTCAAATTCGATATGGTTCATTTTTGGTTCTTTACTGACGGTATGTTAAGCCAACATAAGGCATAATAAAATGTACGAGTTAAATTAAAAACAAAGCTTGCACAAGGCGTTTTCCTTCTGAAAACTGACAGAAAACCTTCCACTGTTAAAGCCCTGCCAATTATTAGGAGATATAACGGTAGTTTTTTCCTAAACTATAGATTGCGCTCATTCGCAGCTCAAAGTAAGTCGAAGCTAGACATGTTGACTTTTCCCTGAATTGAATACTACACAATCGTCGTCACTACTGTTAGACGAAAAGGCGTTTACTATAGCACACCTTGTTTACTAACAAAATATGTATTAACCAGACCTTCAGTTTTAATTTGTATGCAACATAAAATAGTAATATTTGCTCGTTTAATTTGCAAAATTAAAATCGGTACGTTGTTGCGATGTAGTTTCTAATACTGCTGTATACTGTGTGTGTCCCAAATGTAATTTCAATAATGTTTTCCCTGCTGGACAGTTAACTTTACAGATCCTGCATTTGTTTGAATTTTACCGAAGAAAATAAATTCGCACAAGCAATCAGCATAAAAAAGCAAAAAAATACATTTCGCAAAATCTGTTTCAATATGGTTTCAAATTTGACTTTTGCTACAATAACCTGGCTGATATTATACAATCTAATTTTCCTATCAATAGCCCAAACTTTAAAAAATCCCCAGGACGTTAACCAGAAAAAATCAGAAAACAATTCAGAAGTAAACATTTCAAAAATCGTGGAAAAACTTTTAGAAAACTATGACAAAAAAATTCGACCAAATTCAGGCGGACCCCCCGTCGAAGTTAGCATCTCTCTGTATATCCTAAATATTCTGGGAGTATCCGAGGAAAACATGGAATTTTCAACAGATCTGTATTTTCGACAGTACTGGATGGATCCTCGTTTAAAATACGCGCTGAATAATGAAGTAACTAATACCAAGGACCGCCACAATCTTAGACTTGACCCAGAATCCTCCAAACTCATCTGGCACCCAGACACATTTTTCCCAAATGAAAAGACCGCCCATCTCCACTCAGTCACACTGGCAAATGAGATCGTCCGTATTTATGAAAATGGACTTATCTTCAAATCAACAAGACTCACACTCTCCGTCAGCTGCCCTATGAATCTCCAGTATTTTCCACTCGACACTCAGATCTGTAAAATTTCTCTTGAAAGCTATGGATATGCTACTCAAGATTTGTTGTACAAGTGGAAATGGGGGCATACGAATGAAAGCATTACTTTCAGCTCTGATCTTCGTGAAGGGATTCTTCCACAGTTTTCCTTGGTCGGGTTCAAAATGACGAACGAAAATGTTGGAAATGAAATTGGGAATTTTTCGAGACTCTACGCACATTTTGTATTTTCGCGCTCTTTAATATACTATTTGAGCCAGATCTACGGACCATCCTTAATGCTCGTCATTGTGTCCTTCTTTCCCTTGTGGATAGAGGCTGAGCGCATGGGAGAGCGGGTTTCATTAGCCTTTACGACAATGCTGAGCATTACGATGCTTCTAAGCTCTGTAAATGGAGCGTCTCCAAAGATTGCATACTTAAAAGCAAATGATATTTATCTTGCGGTTTGCTTTACATTTGTGTTTCTTGTGTTAATTGAACAATTTACTTTGGGCTACGCTTTAAGTTTTGAGCGGGAAATGAGCGGCGCTGAGAAAAAGGAGGCGTTGAATGAACATAGTGTTCGAGGTAGAAAGGTTAAACATAATATGAATATGACAGGTGTGAAAGGTAACAATGTTTTATGTAGGAATAATAAGTACAGGATGAAATGGATATTTGGATATGTCATCAAGTACATGGACCCCATTGCTCGTTTCTGTTTGCCTGCATCATTTCTTATGTTTAATGTCGTCTACTGGGTTCACTTTCTGAGTGTGTCAAGGGTGATCACTCCTGGATTAATACTGTATGAGCAAAAACAAGAATAGTTTTAGCCGTCACGTCAGGATAGGTCTACAGTCTACAGGATTCTATTTTTGCCTTTTGATTTTAACGTTAAATTTATATATTAATTCTTTAGCTACGCGTCTATACGCTGTGGTCACATCTTATGTTTTAGTAATTTCTTTGTCGAACATTTAAGTTGCATTCCCTAATTATTTTTGATTTAATAATTGTTAAGTTGAAACAAAATAATATTAGTTAAATAAATCAATACAAAGATAGTAAAGATACTGAATTTTTGAATTTTTAATTGTACTATGTAGCATACGAAAAATATTTCATAAAGCTTTCAGCTAGTTGAATGAATGTTTAATGAATATTTTGTCTGTTTATGAGAGTAGAGATATCCTGTTTGTAAACATTACCGACATTCTACATTCCAATAACTAGTTTTTCCTAAATTTGTGGAGGTTCCCCTAACTGTCTTTTCCACCTTTGAAACTAGAAATACAATATTTTAAGAAAGGGTTCATCCATAAATGGTGTCACCGGTAGAGCCCTAAGATAGATTTAAGTCAAGAAATCTCTCGGCCAGCTTTGATAAACATAGCAGACCTATAGTGGGTGATCATTTTAAAAATTTTCGTCTGCGGGTCCAATAAAAAGATCTTTAAAAGAAACAATGTTCAAGTTTAAGTATTTTTTAGTAGTTTTCAAACAAATGCCATTTTGATTTTAAAAAGTTTTTCTTTGGTGAGCCAAAATGTTGTATTTACCATGTTGTTGCATGTTTTCTGAAAAATGTTAAATTTTTTATTTGCATGTTTTTGAAATAACCAAATATTTTTATTAGCATGTTTTTGAAAAGTTTAAAAGTATCCATTTTCATGTAATTAGAAATTTAGGCACTGGGGGCTGCCTGCGCTGGCCGCATTATCCGTCCCGGCTTTTAGTTTTTAATATGAATTGCAATTTTATTAATATTAAAAATTTCTTGGTGGTTATATTGAGCGACGTGGTAATAATGTTAAAGGTACTTTTACTGATTAAATACCTGGATATAAATTAATGGAATCGACGAAAGAAATGTGGGCCACCAAAGCTGTATTAAGATGCTAACATCCTATCGTGGGTGAAGGATCAAATCCGCTAACTTCCATTATTGGTTAGAAGCAAATCCGCTAACTTCCATTTTTGCTAAGAAGCAAATCCGCTAAGTTCCACTTTTGATTTAAATACGCGTTTTAGCTGACCAATTCATAATAACATGGTTATCACAAGTGCAAATTCCTCTAATTACATACTTTCAAACGCAAAGCCTTCTAAATTTATGGATTTTAAAACTGCAAATGGTTCTAACTACATGATTTTAAAAATAGAACTGCTCTAACCTCATGACTTAAAAAAATCAAAATCCACTAAATACTAGATGTTAGTCGCTAACTGTTTTACCTACATACATGATATTGAACGCAAGTTGTACTAACTACATGATTTTAAACGCAAAATGTTTTAACTACATGGTTTCAAGTTGCAAACTAATCTAACTACATGTTTTTTAAAAGTACAAAATGTTCTGTTTACATAGTTTTAAGTTGCAAACTAATCTAACTGCATGGTTTAAAAAAGTGCAAAATATTCTAACTAGATGATTTCAAAATGTAATTTGCTCTAACTACATGGTTTTAAAAAGTACAAAATGTTCTAACTGCATAAATAGATTTAAAAAAACAAAATGTTCTAACTGCATAAATGGTTTTTAAATAGTACAAAATGTTCTATCTACATAGTTTTAAGTTGAAAACTAATCTAACTGCATCGTTTTACAAAGTAAAAAATGTTCTAACTACGTGGATTTAAGTTGCAAACTAATTACATGAGTTTTAAAAGTGCAAAATGTTCTACTTGCTTTTGGATGTCATATAGGTAGTTAGATCTTTTTGCACTTTTTAAAAACATGTAGTTAGATTAGTTTGCAACTTGAAACCATGTAGTTGAAACATTTTGCGTTTGAAATCATCATGTAGTTAGAACAACTTGCGTTTAAAATCATGTTTGTAGTTAAATCAGTTAGCGACTAACATCCAGTATTTAGTGGATTTTCATTTTTTTAAGTCATGAGGTTAGAGCAGTTCTATTTTTAAAATCATGAAGTTAGAACCATTTGCAGTTTTAAAATCCATAAAGTTAGAAGGTTTTGCGTTTGAAAGTATGCAATTAGAGGAATTTGCACTTGTGATACCCATGTTATTATGAATTGGTCAGCTAAAACGCGTATTTAAATCAAAAGTGGAACTTAGCGGATTTGCTTCTTAGCAAAAATGGAACTTAGCGGATTTGCTTCTAACCAATAATGGAAGTTAACGGATTTGATCCTTCACCCACGCTATGTGTTTGCATGTGCAATAACTTTTACAATCCTAATAACAATAAACTATACTATCGTGAGCAAATCATGAACTTCCATTAAATATGTCTTGTATGTTTTTTTATACAATTTATAAACGCAGTAAAATGTGTTTATTTTTTAAGCCAAAGTTTGCACCAATAATACATTAATTTCACTCAAACATGCATATTTAAGACGCATTAATGGAATTTCATGCTAATGAGGGCACAACACGATGTTCCACATATACTTCACTGGGTATTAAATATCACAAAATTCAAGCCCAAAATTAGAGCCCTGGTGGTCCAGTGGTGCCGAGCGAGACATAGCGTCTGAGGCTCTCCAATGCTGTTGACGGCGTGGGTTCAATTCCCGCTAGCCTCGGATCTCTTTCGTGAGAAAGTTGATCTTAAACGCCGGGCTCTCCACATGTGTGGCGACCTATGTCATTAAAGGCTTACTTGGCTCTGTGTTAGTACGGGGTAAGCTAGTCACACGGGGGTTCGTGTTGGGAGAACTGATCAATTGATTAGAAACACCAAACCCCTTACAAATAAAGTTCCTTTGACCTTTGACCTTTGAAGCACATATTCAAAAGCTACATTTTGGAAGTATTTAGAGCACTTTGTTAATTCTTTTAGCTTAGAAATTCTTAACCCACAAAGTTTCTTAAATAATTATTCGTATGTCCCATTAGTGTGTGTGGCCTCTCACAGCTTCATTATCTTTTAGACTTTGATCAAGCGCAAACTTAAATTCTTTAAACTATAAAAGTAACTGGACGGCTTAGTCAGCCTCAATTTAGCTCCCCTCCCCCCTTGCTCGTTATTTACGGTTTAAACAGCTTTATGTCCTATACCCAAAACAAAATATTTAAAAAATTAAAGTTTCCTAAAAAAAATGAATCTTTCAACGTTGCTTGTTGTATTTATTCCCTTTCTTCTCCAGTTGTCGTGCCATCCAGAATTGCAAAACCTCCACATTGAAAATGAGTAGCGTTTGATTCTGCAGGACGCATTGCATCCATTAGAATTTTCTGAAATAATTACCAAAGAGTCGTTAGTGTTATTCTACGCAACTCGAGTCAGCTCTCAATCGGACGAGGAGGAACGGATCATGTCATGCTTCTACTTTCTCGTCCAGCCATTTTAAGTTCCAGTGTGGGTCATTTTCTGGGTGGGAATCGCATTATTTGTTCTACTTTTAAAACTAACATTGAAGAAAGTCAGCCTCTCAAATGCTGCTCAACTTACTTTGGCCCCATTTGCTCTTCAAACAACGGTTTTTGTAGGGCGGGTAAACAAGGAGCACATTCGTACGTACACGTTTTGGGTCTTTGGCGCTTTGCTTATCAGCATCTTCTTCAGTTCTTTCTGGCAAAGCTATCGCCTTGTGGCTCCCCCTATTAATGTGAGGAAGATCATGGAGGAATTGATGCAAGAAAATTACAGTATTTTTACATGGGAATCGAAGCTATTTTTTGTAGAGTGGATTTGGGTATTAGATTTACAAGATGCTCTGTCCTCTGAAATTAAAAGGCTCCAGATGATCCAAGCTCAGCTGATTCATATTGCATGATTAAAATATGCTTCGCGGTTTCGGAAAGTTTTTAATACGGATCGATTTGGAATTCTGATTAGGCAGAAAGATGTTCCACTGTATTCAAAACTCATGTAGCAGGTTCATCAGAAATCGTCGTTTGTTCCTAACGAAACATTTAGTTACAACACAGTTAATTTGGATGGCAGTTCTGTATGGGAAACGTAGATGTGGCTTTCCGAGCCCTTGTTCGCCTTCATAGCTCTGGAATAGTCAAGGTGTGGAGGGATATGAGTGTTGCTGCTGCATTGTGGCAAGAGCAGAAATATTTAAAATTTATCCACAGCAATGAACCCAAGTACAAAGGAAACAGTAAGGATATATTACTTACATTGTAGTACCACTTCCCCTGGACTACTCTCTTATTTCATCTGCGTTCTACTGCTGCCTTATTGGGATGGGGCTTGTTCTGCTGGGCCCTGTTGGGGAGTTAAACCAATCTTGCTGGATGATTACGTATGACGATGTACAAGACAAAAGAAACGATGTCATCGTTGTGGCATCAGAAAATTTAGATTAAGTTTGAGAGAATTTCCTAAACTAAATCCCTTATGCAATTTTTTTTAACATTTCCTTTCAGTGCATGCTATAATATACAGATCATACAAATAGTTACTTTATTATAATTACACTTGGAAGCATAAGTTTCCAACCACCCGGGTTTAAAAACTTTTACCTTTAGTACACTGAAAACTATTAACGCACTTGTCATCTACCACAACGTAGTCGAAACTGCTGCAAATACAAAAATGTGTGCGAAGGGCTGTAAAACTTATACAAGCTGCTAAAAATAAACAATATTTTAAAAGTGTCCCAAAACATTGTGAAACAGTATTATCTTAATTTTCTTTAAGCTCCTATAAGAATTGCAAATTCTGAGCAGCCGCAACCAACACTCTTAGAAGCTATGTAAAATTTCGGCATAATAAAGAGAATCGCAAGCGTATCTTTGCTTGTGCCCTATGCCCCAAATCATTCCCGAGGAACCATGATCTAGAACGTCACATGCAAACTCATACCCTGGAACGATCGTACAACTGTCAATACTGTAAACGTGATTTTACTGAAAGTGGTCGCAAAACAGTAAACAGTTTACGAAAGAGTATGCAAAATGCGACCACTTGATGGGGAAACAAAAGTGACTATAAAATTTAAGTCAAAGTTTGCCAACTGTCAGTTCTGTAATCGAGGGTTTGGAGTTAACTACCAGAAAAGTAGACACAAGATGTGCTGCAAAATGAGAACAGACGAAGACGTGGTGAAGCTTTATAAATGTCAAATGTAGGTACTGTACCATAGAGGATTTACTTGGAGGGAATTATTGAGAGATCACGAGAAATGCTGCAGTTCCTGTCCAGATGGGAAGATTATTAAACCTTTTAAATGTCCATTTCCTAATTGCACGTACGCTGCAGCTAGACAAGGTAATTTGGGGCAGCATAAAATAAATATGCATTCGGCGTGAAAAATTTAAAATTATAATTATTGATTTAGTTAGGTTTGTTTTACAATTTTAAAATACTATTAGGTCGAAACTTCAGCATCACATCACTTACCACAGCCTATCGGGTTTTATTGTCATTACATTCAGCGAACTAACTGTAGAAACATTAATAAGGTATGTTTATATTAACGTGTCTAACACATGGGAAGATACATACTGATTGTGAGTAGAGCACTTGCTGTTAATTTAAAACAGTATAATATTGTAAAATTGATTTAATTTTTAATTAGGACCGCACAGTAAGTAACTAATTACGCAATTATTCCAAATTCGGATTTACTTGAAGAAATTATTATTAGGAAAATACAAATTGGCAATTAAAAAAGAAATTACCTATTGTAATGCATATTGAGTTTGATTACTTATCTTGGGTATACCAACAACTCAAAGGTCAAAGGCTATTTTGAGCCTAAATAAGTTCAAATGTCACAACTATGTATAGTTAAATACTTAAGGCGTATGAGAAACCGGGTTCACCTAAAACCTGATCTGAACTGAACTGAACCGAACTGGACTGAAATACTCCAAAAGCCCCTAAATCGACAAAACAGTTCAGTGTTTCTAATCCTCATACTTATATTCAGATCAGTTCAGTTCGGTGCAGATCAGTCAGCTACGTAGCAATATGCATGCATTTCCTACAATTCAGTTCAGTCCAGTTCAGTCTGCTTATGTACATGACGCATGCATTCCCAGCAATTCAGTTCAGTTTAGTTCAGTTCAGTTCAGTTCAGTTCAGAAATTCGTTACTATGCACTCATCGTTTCTTTTCCAGAACTGATAAAATATGTGCTCTATCTGGCAGTGAAATCTTTATGTCATTTTATTCATTTAATTTCAACACTAATCAACAATTCAGTTCATTTCTAGTGATTGGTAGTCTTTTGTCGCAATTCACACAATAGTTGATAAAAATAATTAGGACGTCATGCTTAAATGATATGCTTTATTTATTTTATATGTAATGTTATTTTTAGCACCCTTTGTAATATTTAAATAAAATTCAACAATGAAAACGTCGTAATAATTACATTGGGATTGTGAATTTTGACTGTGATAGTTAATGAATGCTTAAGGATTGATTACACCATCTGTGACCTGCGCCTCACTAGCCATTCAATTACAGAACATGTGGCTTTGCTAAAACGTGTTGCATGCTTAAGGTCTTGGTATAATTACATAGGAAATTAATTACATGGCTATGTAATTCGTAGTATTTACTTAAAAATTATTTCCTAGTTAAACTATTGTCTAATCTTTCATGAATTAGGATAACAATATATTTAAAGTAATACAAGGTACATGAAAGATGTATTCATAATACAAACGGCACACGACGACATTCACAGTTAAAATGAATATTGTTATTGTACATTTAATGAAATTTTCATTATCATGCTTAAACAAACGTGTATAAACGTAACTGATTTAGCAAATTATTGTTTTAGACGCAGAGCATACAATGTGCCACACAAAACGTCGAAGCGTCAAATCATCAATAGACTCGGGATGAATCACAAATTCATTTACAATCTGTAGGGCATTGTGACACAAGAAGACACCGCAAGACGACACCGTGTCTTGAGCGAACACTGGGAAATTGAGTTGGCTCCCAGTTGGGCCGAACAGATTTCAGTTTCATAATAAAAATCTTAATCTTAGCAATCCCGTATTTCCGTGCCCTGTTCTTGCAGCTCCAGAAAGCAGCGAGTCATAAACTGTAATGAAAAATAATATGAAATTTAACAAACTGAAGGTTAGGCATCATGTTAGGATAATGCTGTGCAAAAATAGAAAAACTAATGTAAAAAAATATAATTTTAAACTATTAGGGAAGGTGTTATTTACTGGTTTCAGGTCTAGCGTATAAATATTTCAACATTTTGTTAGTAGCAGTTTTTGTATCCGTTTACTATTGCAATATTCGTGATATCTTAAAATTTGGGTACAAAAATACGATATTTTACTAATCTGCCAATATTGCTTGCCAATATTTGTATTAAATGGCATGCCGTAAAGCTCCAAATACAGATATAATCAGCGCCTCACATAGAGGCGAGTCTCGACAGAGACAGGGGGTGATAGCTGCAAGTCACAATTAAAGCTAGGTCTCTAATAAAGGCCAAATCTCGAATACAAGCCGGGTCGCCGCCATAAGGCCTAATGGTTTTTAATTCAGCCAATTATTTTGTAGTTCAATAAAAGTTGGGTCCCAGCTACTACCTGGGTTTTCAATATACGCCGGTGGAAGCAGACTCACGTGAGAATGACGCGACATGACTGATCTAGATTTTAAAGAGACAAATTCCAAAAAATTAGGCAAATTGTAAATAGCACAGAAAGTAACTCGAGTGCGTTTTGCGTAGTTTGGTCGCAGTGACCAACCAAAGTTTAAAAACATTCAAGTGTTGAAATTTTGCAGCCCCATAACTTCTACAGTTCTCACCTGAAGTTGATAACATTTGAGTTTTTGTAATCTTTAGACTATTGTCTAAAAAGTACATTTACGATTTTGAAACATTTAAAACAAAAGATGCTGAGCTTCAACAAATGCGCAAGATAATTTATGTAACGTTAAAGAATGACATAAAATTTATAGAAGCTCCCCTACCATCAATAAGCCATACACGAATGAACGTAGCATGTTGTTAAATATAGCTGGACAATTTTTGAGAATTGTATCATTTACAAATGACGTCTCTTATGAAGGGTCTTCTGCCATCTTTAAGCCGTATATGTACGTTGCATAAAGTTTAACGAAAGCTGGGACATTTTTGAAAATTTCCCTATTTAAAAATAATTTCATTTATGGAGTTTTCTTCACCATCAATAAGCTATATACGAATGTGCGTCGCAAGCAGTTAAAAATAGGTTAAAAAAATGTTAAAGTGGCAAATGGGGGTTCCTAAAACTATGATATTCGCCAGACGTCATTATGGACGATTCCTAAAAATCTATAGGCTATATAGATACGTTTGTGGCATTTAGTTAGAATAGGTTATTAAAAATTTTAAAGTTGGCAAAATGCGAGTACCTTAAACTATGATATTTGGGCGACGTCATTATCGACGATCCCTGAATATTTTTAAACTGTATGAATATATGGCAGTCAAGCTGTCGGCCATCGGCCGGCCGATGAATTGTGTCAAGCTGTCGGCCGATATTTTATAAAGCCTGCGGCCGACTTTACCAGCCAAATCCTAGCCGATAGAAATATGTCAAGCTATCGGCTGAGATTTAAAGAACCTAGCAACGGCAGTTGTTTAGTTCATATAAAATAAAAACAGATACAATTGTGTTTAGACCACGGTAACCATGACAATTACTTTTCACTAAATGATTTCAAAAGAAATATTAACGCGATTGGGGTAATTAAAGTATATTAGTTCGTGCGCAAAAATTTAATTCAATGTTTATATAACTGAAGCTGCACGTAGTTAATAATACTTTTGTAAACTGTTTGGAGAACAGCAACACACTAAAATTAATTAGTAATGAATATACTCGGAAGTTACGCCTATGCGTATGTTTGTTACGCAATAATTTATGAAAAAGCAGATATTTATTTTTATACCTAAATACCTCCAAAATATTACAATGGACAGATATAATTTTATTTTATTGTTTATTTTTTGATGTTTTAATTTTAACATAATATTGAAAATATACTGCTTTAATTGTTTCCTTCTGCAGCGACAATATGTAAGTTGAAACTTAAGCAGTTAATATTTGCGACGATATGGACGGTATTTTATGTCTGCGTAATATGCAGAACTTGATTTATAAGTATTTTTATATTGTTATAAAAAATGTATTATTTACGCCAATAGAGCGCAAAAAGTGATATCTATACCCTTAAACTGCAAACTGTGGTATTTACTCCGTTAAAACGCGCAAGATCCACTATGTATTCACATACAGTTTAAGTAAAAAATACCATATAAATACCTGTACATTGTATATGCGTGTATAATACATGTTGCACTTCTGTAATAAAAATTTTCTCATGTACAAGTAATTAAGCGTATTTATGCATTTTGATGGACTTAGGAAAATTAATTAATTATAGTTTCAGTTTTGGACTGGACTCACCGACAAAATGACCCTTCCACATAGCTTTTGTATCTTTAGCTGCAGCTGCAGTAATGACGTACATACGTGAGTTGCTATAGACCGTTACGCCAAATCTGATTGCAGTTCAACGCAATGTTATATGAAGTATGAAGTACCGTATATCCTGTAATAGTGCGCGGGTCTGTAATAGTACGCGGGTCTCTGAGGTCCGAATTTAGATGGTATGCGGGGCGTAATATTATAGGGTATACGGTACATAGGGAATATTTTTTACTACCGTGAAGCTCCAAATAGAAGCCGGGTCTCTAATAGAGACGGGGTCTCTAATTGAGACCTAGGGTGACGGCAATAAACTATAATACAAGCTGGGTATCCAATAAAAGCCGGGTCTACAATATAAGACGGGTCTCTAATATACGCCGGGTCTCCAATCAGGTAGTTCACGTTATTATTGAACTTACGATTAGTCTTGTTGGTCTTACATGTTAGATATTCTTGAATTTATAAATAGAAATTAAGGCTGCCATAAAACAGCCACATAAAACAGCAGTTTTATGGCAGCCTTAACAGTGAAATTAGACATTTTGAATTTGCCACCAAATTTTAGTTTCAATTTACAGATTTTCAATTAAGGGAAGCAATTAGGCCGCACAATATGTTGTTGGTTATCTTCTTCATAATTAATTTCTGTAATGCAACCAAAAATTCAAAATTCCAATTTTTGAATTTCCCGCTAAAACATTAAATATTGTGTTAAATGAAGATTTCGACCAGTAACTCAGAAAACTCACTAAAACATGATATACCAATCGAACGGTAACAATTAGGCAAATCTAAATAACTTAGTGTGCACTCACGATAGTGATTAGTTTTTAAATGGCTTGCAAAAAACATAATTAAAAATTTAAAAAAATTAATGGATTTTGTCGAGTGATATATCATTTAAAAGCTCTTTAAAAATAAGCAGACACTATTTTTTTGTTTTGGGTTTGTAGCCCATACAACACGTTTTAGGTTAAATTGTAAAATTAAAATGCCGTTGTCATGGAAACTGTTAGTAGAAATAGAGGCGCATTATGTTATTTGAATTCTACTAGTGATTACCTTTCAAACGATATATGGCACGATGAAATTGGTCCAGTATTGAAGAAAGTTCAAAATTCCGGTAAATTATGTACATAGGTAGGAAAAAATAATTTTACGTTTATGAACTATGTCCTTACAAATGTGTTTCTACACATTTATCGAATCAAATGTTTTCACAACAGCAAACGTAATATAAATAAGTGAATCGCGTGAATAATATTTTTTTGAAATCATTTAGTAAAAAGTAATTGTCATGGTTACCGTGGTCTAAACACAACTGTATCTGTTTTTATTTTATTTGAACTAAACAACTGCCGTTGCTAGGTTCTTTAAATCTCAGCCGATAGCTTGACATATTTCTATCGGCTAGGATTTGGCCGGTAAAGTCGGCCGCTGGCTTTATAAAATATCGGCCGACAGCTTGACACAATTCATCGGCCGGCCGATGGCCGACAGCTTGACTGCCATTATGAATATCGCGACATGTAGTTACAATAGTATGGAAAAAATTCTCAAGTGAGCAATGGGGTACCTAAAACTATGATATTTGTGGGACGTCATTTTGGACGATCCCTGAATACATATCAACTACATATGTAGTTATATTTGTGACATGTAGTTACAATAGTTTGAAAAAAATGTAAAAGTTGGTAAAAAAATATGATATTTGTGGGACGTCATTATGGACGATCCCTGAACACCTATAAACTATAAATGTAGTTATATTTGTGACATGTAGTTACAATAGTTTTGAAATAATTTAAAAGTTGGCAATGGGGGTACCTAAAACTATAATGTTTGTAGGACGTCATTATAGAAGATCCCTTGTACAATAGAGAGGAATGGAAATGCGGATAAGCTGGGCCTGTGTTCGAACTCTGGAGCCCTGAGTGTGGAGATTTTCCAATTTACCTTTCCGACACTGCAGTCCAGACCTACGACCACTATACTAGGCTGCTCTGTAAACGTACATATGTCAGCAGTACGTTTACTGTAATGGATATTCGTGAAAAGTTTCCATGTGTATTTTCAATGGCGAAACGTGAAAAGCTCTTAGCTCCCATATGTACTTTCCATGTATTTTTTGCCCTTTTTTTTATCTTGAAACATGGATTTTATTCTTGGTCGGTTTAACTGCTAATTGCGAAGAAACTATAACTTCAACAATAACCAAAAACTATACAGCACTTCTCCCTAGCTTTTCTCGGCGATTAAAAAATGTTTCAATTTAAAATCTTCAAAAATGCGACCTGTAGCGTGCGACCAACAGCCATGCGGACAGACAGACAGACAGACACCAGACACCAGACCAATAGATGCTTGCTCAGCATCTAAAAAGCAAAAAAAAAAGGTTTCGTTGTAAACACCATATTTTACAGAAAAAGGATTATAATAATCTATAATATGCTGTGTCGTCACGTTCATTGTTGTAAAAGTTACAATTAAAGGTCACTTTTGTCAGTAACAAATTATCATAATTGCATGTTTGTGGTGGCACATTACTACACCGTACCGTTTTGAATCTGCTATTTTATCAGAGATTTTTAATGTAAATTGCAATTTCTTATGAGTAGCTGTCATAAATAAAAATACTATTAGATTTGGTTTTGAGTATGAAAATTCCAGATATATTTATCGATTTTGGCATACTATTATTTATTTGTTAGTTTTAGAATACTTGTCGGCTATCTTTAAAACCTTTACCTTTTAATTAACATTCTTGTACGTAAAACTCTGGTGTTTGTTTCACTCATGCTTTCCTGACAATAAATCACTATTACAGTCACATCCGTTTATAATGGACGCCGCCGGACCGGCAAAATCGGTCCCTTATAGCCGGATTCTCTTTTAACCGTTTAAGGGATTTCCCTTATAAGTGAAAACAAAAAAAAATTTAATTTCAAACTTTTATTTATAGTCCAAACATGGTCAAGGAATATACAATCGTGTACAATGGATACAAATTATTTAGATTATTTAAAACCATTCCAACAATGCTTCATCCATATCTGGCCGAGAACAAACTTTTTGCTTCTTCACACTTTTTTCTTTGAGCCATGTGTGCGTGATTTTTTACTTTTGAACTTAATTCGGCTTATTACCCTTGAACTAATTCCAGTTTCTTTGATTACGTCTGCCTGCTTATGGTTCTTTAACTTATGCAAAATTTCCTACTTTTTGTTCTGTGGTAAATAAGTTTTTTTTCCCTCTTCGCAGACATTTTAAAATGAATGAAGCAGTAAAGTTTAAATTAAATGTAGAGTCACTAGCAACAACTTTAAGCCACGTAATCTATAAATACAATTACCTACTTAAATTCAAGATAATTTAAATGTTCACTAGGTAAGTGCAGTGCAGTTTTAAAGTATAGTTGTGCTCCACTTGTTTGGCTCGGTTCGGTCGTAATTGTTTAAAATCGTTTTTCTTGAAAATTTTCTTATAAGTGAACTAAAATACCAAATAATGGTCTAAAATGTGTCCCTTATACCCGGATTTTTCCTTGTATCGGTTCCCTTATATCCGGATATTTTTAAAATTGAAACATAGACTGGCCAACCAAATATTTTAAAACTGTCCCTTAAAGCCGGATTTCCCTTACATCCGGATCCCTTATAACCGAATTTGACTGTAATATTATTATAAAACGTAAGAGTAGAAATAATTCGAGCGAAAAATGTACATTTTTATTTTATGTTCTAGAACATCGCATTAGCGGCAAGTAATAGGAAGTGTCGTAAACAGTAAGTCGTGCCTAGGAACAGTCAGTTACCCAGTATTTTCAAATTCAATCTGAATTTGGTTATTAAGTTCTTACTGATGAATTGTTTTCACCACAGTTTCTGAATATTGTAGTTCTGAGTCTACACAACGTTCACAATTTGAAAGATGACACAGTTCAACGGCAAACGGACCTGTCGCACCAGGGAATTTTCTACCCTGTACCCCAGATACATCCTATGCAGACTATTTCTACCCGGATGTTCCGTACCCACAACTGAACTTAGGATATTTTTAACCCCTGACTGATGTGAAAATAAAGTGTTGCAGTGATAGTAGGAGAATTATAGTTATTGTTTTCTTAGCAAGATAATAAAGCAGATCCAAATGCAATAAAAGCAAACAGCATGCGGTCCAGAGTACAATATCCACGGTTGGAAAATATTTGTGTAGAAAAAACCGGTTTAAAAAATTCCGTTTAACATATTGTTTTGCAGAACCAGCTAATTCAAAAAGAGTTAAAGTTGCAAAGTCGTGAAACTACAGGTTGCATACAGAAAGCATAGCATACATGCATGACGTCCTAATTATTTTTATCAACTATTGTGTGAATTGCGACAAAAAACTACCAATCACTAGAAATGAACTGAATTGTTGATTAGTGTTGAAATTAAATGAATAAAATGACATAAAGATTTCACTGCCAGATAGAGCACATATTTTATCAGTTCTGGAAAAGAAACGATAAGTGCATAGTAACGAATTTCTGAACTGAACTGAACTGAACTAAACTGAACTAAATTGCTGTGAATGCATGCGTCATGTACATAAGCAGACTGAACTGGACTGAACTGGACTGAACTGAATTGCTGGGAATGCATGCGTCATGTACATAAGCAGGCTGAACTGAACTGAACTGAATTGTAGGAAATGCATGCATATTGCTACGTAGCTGACTGATCTGCACAGAACTGAACTGATCTGAATATAAGTATGAGGATTAGAAACACTGAACTGTTTTGTCGATTTAGGGGCTTTTGGAGTATTTCAGTCCAGTTCGGTTCAGTTCAGTTCAGATCAGGTTTTAGGTGAACCCTGAGAAACCAACTCTAGACAGAGCCTGCGTCTGCGTCTGCGTCTGCGTCTGAGTTCGAAATGATGTTGATTGTGGAAGGATAATTATTTAGAATGCCGCTTGGGACAACAACATTTGCGAAATCTGATAACGAAATTTCTGGAAAATTTACACCATCCAAAACTCCAGCCAACATTTTCCCTTTGTTCATTCCTGAAGTCTCAAGAGCCAACTCAACACAACGAGCCTCTGACCACCTTCAAAATTACCAACCAGAAGAAAATTATCTATTTGAATAATTATGACATAATGTAATAATTTTTTTCACCCCTAACAGCTCACCCAAGCACGCCTACGTTTAGTATATCGTAATGTAATAGGTTAAAAATGTTACAAATCAGAATCCTTACTTAACAAGCCCTTTAAAAATGTCAATTTCCGTCATCTTAGTGCGGCTTCTCGAAATGCACATTTTCATTAGTTCCGCATCCATTGATCCAAAACTTGGATCCGATATAAGGGCTGGGAAGGCCCTAGTTACGAACGAATGAAACAATCGAAAATAAAAGCATCATATGTACAAATAAAGCTCAACAAAGATTATTGGAACGTTCAGGACATGACTTTAGTGACATAAGATTGAGTTAGGACTGACTGCTAAGTATTTACCTCGTTGCAAATCTTTCAGCGTCCGATCGCAGCTCAAGCAAGTTGTACCTGTCTGCTATCTCATAAATTTGGAGGACATTTCCCACTTCAATTCTCCAACCCAGCATACTCTCGAAATGTCTCATCATTTTTGGCACACTGTACTTTTCCATCAAGTACATGAGCATCTCAATGTCGGAAATGTCTTCAAATTTAACCCTGTTGGATGTTCTGCCTGCATACAGAAACTGAAAAACATTAAAAACATCAAAATCAAATTAGAAGCGCAATATTTAACAGCCATTACAACTTTTATTATTTTGTTTTTAAAATAATAGAAGGGCTCAACAGGATTAAAAGTTGCTGATGAAAGAGGCTTACTATTTGTATAACACTAGTGTAGATAAATCACTAACTGAAATTTATTTAGACCAATGATAACTGACTGTAGTGTTGATGTCAGAGTAACATCAAAATGAGTAACAAATTAACAACTAGGTGGTTGATTTGCTTATGTTCTAAGCGTGAAGTAAATAAATTTAATAATTGACATGCTATTACCTCTAAAAATATCTTGAATATTCGTGGATCGGCATCCGGCAAGTCAATTTCGTCCCCAGAAGCCCACCTGTCAGCAAACATGGCCTCAAAAACTGGAGATCGAGCAACTAGAAATACTTTGTGACATCTGATTTTCTCCTTGGTTGAGCCAACCACAAAGGTCACATCAAAAGGGAACTTTTCTGGTGTCTTTAATAAATCCAAGTAGGAATCCAAAATATCTGCTTCCCAATCCATTTCCAGTTTTATCACTTGCTACTTGTCTTTAACTGTTAACACTTTTTAAAAATGATTCATTATCAGTAAGACAACTCTTGTAAGAATATTGTAACGAAGTACTCAATACATACCTACTTACTAGCTATTCTTTTATCTATAATAATAATATCACTAGCTACCGCTGCTGCTAGTCAAAAATGAAAGTAATTTTGAGCAAATACCTTCAATATTTTTTTGGTTGAATAAATTCTGATCTAACTAATATTATTTTTTATTCAGATCAAATTATCGTAGTTTGTAGTAATCTAGTAATACTAACCAAAAGTCTTTACGATTTAACTTTTCACTCATTTATTTAGAATTTAGTAGCTTTCACTCTAATTATTAGAATAGTGCAAAGTTTTATTTAACTAATAAATATACTGTGAGCCACTGCCACTATTGCTCATTTTTTTAAATATGTCGGTAACAATTAACCTACAATAATTATAATGTACTACTGTAATTTGGAAAGCAGAGACGCAGTAATTAATTAGTTTTACTCTCGGAATTATACCTATAATAATAATAATTAGGTTTCGCAACTACACAATTTCAGTGAATCCAAGTACTATTTTAAGAGTCGTGTTCGTGGTCATGTCTGGTCAAGTCACCGCTGATTGGCTAGGGCCGACTCAGCGTTGATTTTGATTGGCTAGGGCCGACTCAGCGTTGATTTTGATTAGCTAGGACAAGGTAAAGGATTGGCCAATGGCGATTGGCTGTAGGGTGAGAGTCAGCTGTAGTGGACGGGAGTAGTAAAAATTAAAAATACTTTACATTCTATAGTTGACTACAGTAAAGCACTGCACTGCGCAAACCAGTAAGCGCAAAAATATTTAAAAGTAATTTGAAATAAAAATAAAACTATTATGTTATGTTATACAAATTAAAAAAATAAAATATTATTTTTTTAATTAATTAGAAAATCTACTATCATAATAAAACATTAGACTAATAATAAAACAGAATATTATCAAAAGTCAAAAACAAAATAATAATTTTATTACGTACAATCTACATAATTTACTGGAATTTTGAAAATTTGGCAATACTGGACCAATTTCATCGTGCCATATATCATTCGAAAGGTAATCACTAGTAGAATTCAAATAACATAATGCGCCTCTATTATCACTAACAGTTTTTATGACAACGGCCTTTTAATTTTTCAATTTCACATAAAACAGGTTGTATGGGCCACAAACTCAAAACAGAAAAAATGGTGTCTGCTTATTTTTCAAGAGCTCTTTATTGATATATCACATGACAAAATCCGTTAAATTTTTTTAATTTTCAATTATGACAAAGTACTACCTACCTGTATTCCTAATTCCCATTTTATTTGGTGTACCTTATGCTTGTTATTTCCATTTCATTTAGTATACTTGGTATATTTATATAAAAATTTTGAAATTAACTGGTAATCGTGTTGAAATTAACACTTAAATGTGTTAGCTCGACCCAACTAAAAGTTAGTCGAGATCTTTTTTAAGCGTGTGGTCTTCCTTGTAATAATATTTATTAATTTTAACTCGTATTTTCAGGAAAGAGCCCTTAAGCATGAAATGGTTTCATCACTTTGAAAGCATCTAAGTTTCGTCATGTAATAACCTTCCCTGTCATGAAGGGCATCATTAAAATTTGTATTGATTCATTACTCAACACCTCAACAAAAACATCAGTCTTCCGCTGACTTGGCTCAGGATCAGAAACAGCTGGAATTTGACAGTTTTTTTCGCTCCACTGATCTCTGGCTGTGAAAAAGTTTTATAAATCTTGAAATCGTTTGTGCTCGTGTAATCAATAGATAGTATTCAATATGAATCAGGAAGTGTCTAAAAAGTGTGAATGGTATCTGCGAGTTCGCCTTTCCCAGATTTTGATAGTATTTCCTAAAGCAAGGTTAGTGTGCTGTTCATTTGCATTATATCAAAAGTATGAAGCATTACGTCTCTCTCAGTCAGGAGCTTGAGCTCATTCTAGTTAACGTACCGTGTATTCTCTAATATAAAGCGGGTCTCCAATACAGTAAAGTAAAGCGGGTCTCCAATACAGCGCGGGTCTTTAATATAACGCGGGGGGTCAGCCTTTGAGTTCTAATACAACGCGGGTCTCTAATACAACGCGGCGGGATTGCTATGCTTTAACATTGCGCATAGGGCATAGGTGGTTGGAAATGCAACGTTTGTAATACAACGCGGGTCTCTAATACAACGCGAGTCTCTAGTATAACGCGGGGGGTAAACGTTAGTGTTTTAATACAACGCTGGTCGTTGTATTAGAGAAAATACGGTAAGTGAATATATCTTTGAGCCAAGCCAAGACTGTTTAAACTTCCATTGCGAATACTTTCAGTTTATGAGCTTTTGATCTTAGCAATTTCCTGGTAAAGTATTGTTAAACTCATATTGTTGGCCAACGCACATTGGATTTAAAAGCCGCACATTGAAAATATGTAATTGCTTACGATATTTTTAATGGTATGTAAATAGTATAGGACTGACCACAGCCAACTAGATATATACCGGCCTACCGTTCTGAGTTTTTCCTAATGATATTTTTTTCGCCACGAATTTGCACTTGCAGCCGCATAGATGGGAGTTTTAAGCGTTCTCACTGTGCAATCACTAATGGACTGCAGAGAAAAACCTACTACATAAAGATGCCTTGGCATACAAGTATTAAAGGGCCATGTACATATGACGTCAAAACAAAAATCCAGATTTCCGACTCCCCCCCCCTCCCTCTTCCCCTAGGCTTGCTGGTCAGCATTCGGTCAACATTTTTACTAATATCGTCTGACTCCCCACCCCCCAAGTGTTGACGTCATATGAACTAGTTGCTCATAGAACAGCTCGCAGAGGCACCTAGTGGTTTTAGTGAGCCTCACTCAAACTTTTTTGGCTACAAACTTTTAAGGTACAACGGTAGGCCAGTATATATCTAGTTGGCTGTGGACTGACTAAGAAATAGCCTTTCTGGATATAGCCACTCAAGGCAATTCAATTTAGTGCAGTTAAGCAGAAGAAGAACCAATGCAATTCAGCCGAAGACCGAAGACTCTTCGGCTGGCTGCAATCCACGTAGCATGTAGTTAAATAAATCTGCAAAATTTTAAAGAATTCCATAATTAACAAATGACGTCATTTATGGAGGCTTCCCTACTAATAATTAGCCATACACGGATGTACGTGACAAGTAGTTAAAAAAACGGAAAATTTTTGAGAATTGTACTATTTACAGCTGACGTCATTTATGGAGCCTTCCCTACCATCAATAAGCCATGTACGAAAGTAAGTAGCAAGCAGTTAAAAATAGGTTTGAAAAAAATTTAAAGTTTAAAATAAGGGTGCTAGAAAGTATTATATTATATAATACTTTCTAGCACCCTTATTTTAAACTTTAAATTTTTTTCAAACCTATTTTTAACTGCTTGCTACTTACTTTCGTACATGGCTTATTGATGGTAGGGAAGGCTCCATAAATGACGTCAGCTGTAAATAGTACAATTCTCAAAAATTTTCCGTTTTTTTTAACTACTTGTCACGTACATCCGTGTATGGCTTATTATTAGTAGGGAAGCCTCCATAAATGACGTCATTTGTTAATTATGGAATTCTTTAAAATTTTGCAGATTTATTTAACTACATGCTACGTCCATTTAAATATGGTCTATGGATGGTATGGGAGCTGTCATAAATCTTGTATCATCTTTTATCGTTACTTAAATTATCGTGTTCCTTTGTTGAAGCTCAGCATCTACTTCGGGCCCCCAGTCGACAAATCCGGCGCGAAGCGCCGGATTTTTCGATTTGTTTTTGAGGAAGTAGGGTAGGGAGTATAGGTAGGGCAACCCTAAAATTTAAAAAAGCAGGGTAGGGTAGGGTAGGGGTACGATGTGATTTTTAAAAGTAGGGAAGGTAGAGCTAGGAAGCACAACGTGTAGGGTATGGTTTTTCGCGAAACCAGCAGAAGTGTAAAGTCCTACCAGATACCTACCTAGTAAAACGTCACGTCGATCATAAAAGTTCTGGTACATAGAGCAAATACACAAATACGCTGCATTCGAAGTGTCAGCCGGCTGCTGACCACTTAACTGAAAGGCGAGTCGCCAACTACTTAACTATTAAGTACCGTATTTCCTCGAATAGTACGCGGGTCTCTAATAATGCGCCGGTCTCTAATAGTACGCGGTGTCTGGCCACCTCAGTTTGGATAGTACGCGGGTCTATTTACCACACTATTAAATGGCAGTGCGCGGGTCTATATTAATGCCCGGGTCTCTAATTATACGCAGGGGTCAAAGCTTGAGTTTGGATAGTACGCGGGGCGTACAATCAAAGGAAATACGGTACTTAGTTTTGTGTAGTTGTGCGTTGTGCTTCAAAAAGTGGTGAAATATGTTGTGTAGAATGTGTATTCAAAAAGTCTGCATGATTTGATACTGTATTTGCCTAGAAAATTGAATGGATGCACGATAATTATAGATTAATCTACTTTAGAAAAATTCCCTATGATGCTTTTGTTGGTGTGAAAACCGCGATTAAATAATGTCAAATACATAAACGCAAGCGGGGAAGGCGAAGAACTAGAATACAATTCCGTTTACTAATTTTTTTAATTTTCTTTTTGTTTATTTATTATTTTATTTGTTAAAATTTTGTTTTTTTTATTTTTGCACTGCAAATTTGGTATCCCTCCCAGTCGTACCCGGATAACTCGTACCCTTCCGAGTCGTACCCGAACGAGTCGTACCCTGACCACTCGTACCCTGGTCCCAGTCGTACCCTGACCATTCGTACCCTAATCCAAGTCGTACCCTAACCATTCGTACCCCGGAAAGAAACCAAGAAACATGCATCTGAAAATGTTAATTGCTGTTTCAAATCCAACCTTACTTCACTTCTATGAAAGTTTTCAAAACTATATCAACGATTGTTGATGGCTTTTCAGTGGGATGTGAAAGGGCTCGTTCTTTTAATCTGTCACGGCACAAATCGTGGTCCCCTCTGCAATATAATATATGATATATGAAATACGATAATAAACATGTATCGCCCATAATACTTAGTAATAAAATAAGTTCAGTTTATATAATGCTGTTAACTTACTCATTAAAAATGGGAAGATGAGGTGGTTCATGCATCACTGTAAGATCTGTTGTGCCATCAAGATAAGTCATGATGGCTCCTTTACAAACAACACCCTTCCGACGCCGGCACACATATCGAACATTTCCGTTTTTTTTTATTCTTTTGGAACGTGAACGGGTAGCCGCCAAACCACTTTAGCTCTTTATTTCTTTCTGTTTTGCCAATTTCCTTGCCTGATTCACCCTCATGTTCTTCAATTTCTTTAATTTCTACAATTTCTTCAATTTCTTCAATTTCATCTTCCTCGTTGTCACTACTGCCAAACAGGAGTTCTAAGTCAAAATTTTCCAACTGAATTTCCTGACACTCTTGACTAGTCATAGTAGACCACAAAAAATAATACACCACTCACTACCACACTTAAGCACCTAGTCAGAGCAATTCTCTATTCACATTCTTCACAATCCTTATCAAGATTCCTTATCTCTGTGCCTTTCTCAGTTTTCTTGTTTAAGCATAGGCAAGGTATCTTTTAACTTCCCTTAAAATTACATCACTAGTGTACATAACTACAATTTACTTTTTGGTGCCAACAACCGGCACCAACATTTATCCTGCACCACTGACAACAACCGGCACATTTTTGTTGCACAATATTTTGTATATTTTGTAACGAGTTACTATATTAGTATACTATCCTATACATGTGTTTTCTTTCGGTTTTTGGTTTTTAGGGTACGAATGGTTAGGGTACGAATGGGAAGGGTACGACTGCGACCAGGGTACGAGTGGTCAGGGTACGACTGGGAATAGTACGACTGGAAAGGGTACGAGTTATCAGGGTACGACTGGGAGCACAATCGCAAATTTAAGCAGTATGTGGTGTAAAGAAATTCAATGACAATCAAAATAAAAGCATAAAAAGTACATATCACAACAGATTAAAATAATATTTGTTTAGTCACTCGAAGCTTTCACTAAAGAACAAGGTAGATAGTACTTATAAGCTCTGATTATTTATGTATTTTTATTTTCACGTTTCTAATACATGAGAAGACACATACTGATTGTGAGTAGAGCACTTGCTGTTAATTTAAAACAGCATAATTTTGTAAAATTGATTTAATTTTTAATTAGGACCGCACAGTAAGTAACTAATTACGCAATTATTCCAAATTCGGATTTACTTGAAGAAATTATTATTAGGAAAATACAAATTGGCAATTAAAAAATAAATTACTTATTGTAATGCATATTGAGTTTGATTACTTATCTTGGGTATACCAACAACTCAAAGGTCAGAGGCTATTTTGAGCCTAAATAAGTTCAAATGTCACAACTATGTATAGTTAAATACTTAAGGCGTATGAAAAACCAACTCTAGACAGAGCCTGCGTCAGCGTCTGAGTTCGAAATGATGTTGATTGTGGAAGGATAATTATTTAGAATGCCGCTTGGGACAACAACATTTGCGAAATCTGATAACGAAATTTCTGGAAAATTTACACCATCCAAAACTCCAGCCAACATTTTCCCTTTGTTCATTCCTAAAGTCTCAAGAGCCAACTCAACACAACGAGCCTCTGACCACCTTCAAAATTACCAACCAGAAGAAAATTATCTATTTGAATAATTATGACATAATGTAATAATTTTTTTTACCCCTAAAAGCTCACCCAAGCACGCCTACGTTTAGTATATCGTAATGTAATAGGTTAAAAATGTTACAAATCAGAATCCTTACTTAACAAGCCCTTTAAAAATGTCAATTTCCGTCATCTTAGTGCGGCTTCCCGAAATGCACATTTTCATTAGTTCCGCATCCATTGATCCAAAACTTTGATCCGATATAAGGGCTGGGAAGGCCCTAGTTACGAACGAATGAAACAATCGAAAATAAAAGCATCATATGTACAAATAAAGCTCAACAGAGATTATTGGAACGTTCAGGACACGACTTTAGTGACATAAGATTGAGTTAGGACTGACTGCTAAGTATTTACCTCGTTGCAAATCTTTCAGCGTCCAAACGCAGCTCAAGCAAGTTGTACCTGTCTGCTATCTCATAAATTTGGAGGACATTTCCCACTTCAATTCTCCAACCCAGCATACTCTCGAAATGTCTCATCATTTTTGGCACACTGTACTTTTCCATCAAGTACATGAACATCTCAATGTCGGAAATGTCTTGATTATTGATATATGTCTCAATCATTATATGGACTTTTAATCAAGAGATTAAAAAAATAAATTATTACTGTTAGGGAGTTATTATTACGAACCTTAGTTTTGACTTGAGTGTGGGTCACTGTTGGTGCAGTAATGCAGAGTAGACATGGATACGATGCAGTTGTATGTTATACAATACGAAACTTTTGTTAAATAAAATAATAAAATTAGATTAGTAATTTTCTCGCCAAGTTCAATTTTTTTTTATCTGTTTGCATTTTTTTCCTCAAATTTTACGGCGTTCAAGTTAGAGGTATTTGCAATTAAAAATCTAGCTCTGTACCAATTAGGACCCTGGAATTTTTAAAAATTCGGATTTCACGCTGTGATTGATGCAGAGCTAAAACGTTAAAACGGGAATAAGTCAAGAAAGTGTCAAAACACTAAATTTTCCAAGACCATGTTAGCCTTCGCTTGACCAAGGGCTATCTAATGACACCCCAATAAGGGGTAAATTCATAAAACTGTAGGAGGAGTACACTGTAAGAGTTGGCAACCCCCAGTAACACTGCACGCGTTAATTAAGAGATTTTTAACTAATACTTCTACTACTTCCACCCACTTAACAGTTTTACAGGAACAGAAACTCAACACCACCGCCACCATACAATACAGTGATGATAATGTTATCAGGTCGCTGGCGACCTGGGCCTTACTACTAGTTTCATAATAATCAAAGTTAAAAGGCACGACAAACGACAACTGTCTAATTTTTGATTTGTGACATTGTTGCTCTTCAGCTTGGAAATCATACAGTAATTCAAGATGGCTGTCAAGCTGTTGGCCATCGGCTGGCCGATGAATTATGTCAAACTGTCGGCCGATATTTTATAAAGCTTACATCGGCAATTGTTTAGTTCAAATAAAGTAAAAACAGATACAGTTGTGTTTAGACCACGGTAACCACGACAATAACTTTTCACTAAATGATTTCAAAACATTAATATCTACGCGATTCATTTCACGTATTTTGCGCAAGATCATATGACGTTGTGAGAACATTTAGTTTGATAAACGTGTTGAAACACATTTGTAGGGACATAGTTCATAAACGTAAAATTATTTTATAAAATTAATAAATGCAACAATAATCATAGCCAACAAGTGAGTCCAGTCCAGAACTGAAACAATTTCTACTTATGCCGTGATTACAATGATTAAATGCCGTGATGATTAAAGCAACATGCCAATAAAAATAAAGTGCTCTTACTTACTGACTGTAGACTTATATAACTTTCACTCGATAGAATAGACGGAAGAAATAGGGGCCATTTGGGTTGTGTTAAGATGATATTATCATGTTATATTTTACGCTCATATCATGCTGATATCATAAAGTTTGCACGAACACTAACTTTTCTAATCAACATGTACGGGTCTTGCAACTATTACGTCACAGAGTTTTAGAGAGCTTGGGTATGGAAGAAATGACGCCTTATCCTTTATGTAAGGTATGAACATACAAATTTGTATTTGTGGGGGAGTTAGGTAAAAGTTTAGAAATATTGTATAACGTAGTAGTTGAAAGACCCTTATTCCATTATAGTGACCAAAATATACACATTTAGTAAATGTGACACGTAGTTTTATGGAGACATTGGAGACAATATATAAAAAGTAAAATATTAAAAATTTTTACGAAGGTTTGCATTTTTATAACTTTAATTTCATTCTTTGAGCTTTTAACAGTAGCTGAAAAACTTTGTCAGCCTTCATTTAGCGGCAGCTGCTTGCTCGTCATCCACTATATTAAGGGATTTATTTTACATACACGCAGCAACGCACCCTGTTCAATCCTGTTCTATTAAAACAAAATGAATTATCTTTTAGCGTTGTTAGTTGTATTTATTCCCTCCCTGCCCGCATTGTCATGCCATCCAGAAATGCAAAAAATCTCGATTGAAACTGAGCATCGCGTAGTTCTGCAGGACGCATTGTATCCGCTACACAATTGTCAGTTATCCTTGTTTATTGAAAATCCGTGTGCAAAATTTGAGTCTACTCTTAAAAGCATCCTAAGTGGAATTTGGCGGCGTAACGGAATGATGGTTCAAATTTACAGCGTCAGCTTTGACCGTTATAACAGATGGGCTCAGTATTTAAGGTATCATGAGACGATTTGTTACGTTCACGTTGTCATTCCCTCCCTTCCGAAAACAAAGACGGAAGTGAGGTATTTACATTGGTTTGGCCTAGGCCTATCGCAATATACATTAAGAAACGCAGTGCTGGAAAATATTCTACAAACCAAGGATTTTGTAATGTTGATTTTGCCAAATTTCTTACCATTTAGAAATCTTCAGCTTGAATTTATTTGTACCATTCCGCTAAATTATTTTTTAATCTTGTTCGACTTAAGCAATAATTTTAAGAGAAAGACAATCATATTTAGATTGCAGTTGTACTGCACAAAGGCAGAACCTTGTCTCACACCGCTCTTACAGGACATCCCAAGCTACAGGTCATCGACGTACCGACAAGTTGTAAAGGAACTGCAGGAGCTTCGATCCAATTTTTGTAAAACACCGGTTCCAGTCTACTGTAATAAATTTCATAAAGATGGTCTACGTTTTACACTAAAATATAAAACAATATTTCAAACGTATTTGTCACACAGTACTGTCTATCCACTCATTCAAATTCCTCAGATTTTTGCAAATCGTCTAAATATTACACTCATAGGAAAACGTTTAGGAACACAACTTGGAGACTATTGCAAATCCGGATTGATTTCATTCGGTGATATAAACTCGTACAACAAATATGATTTTTCTAAAATTACTACCAAAGAATCGCATAGTTTATTCTACGCAACTCAAATCAGCTCTCAATCCGACGAGGAAGGAAGGACCAGGTCATGCTTCTACTTTCTTGTCCAGCCATTTCAAATTTCAGTCTGGATAATTTTCTGGGTGGGAGTTGTATTGTTTGTTCTACTTCTAAAACTAACCCTGGAAGAAGTTAGCCTCCTGAATGCGGCCCAACTCACTTAAGCCCCATTTGCTCTTCAAACATCAGTGTTTGTAGGGCGGGTAAGCACAGAGCACATTCGTATGTATACGTTTTGGGTTTTTGGCGCTATGCTTATTAGCATTCTCTTTAGCTCTTTCTGGCAAAGCTACCGCCTCGTCGCTCCTCCCATCAATGTGAAAAAAAGCATAGAGGAATTGATTAATGAAAATTATAGTATTTTTACGTGGGAAACTAAGCAATATATAAATAAAGGGATTCTAGTATTACAAGACCGAGGGGCATTGTCCTCTGAAATAAAAAGACTCAAGTTGATCCAATCTCAACTTATTTATATTGCCGATTTAAAGTATGCTTCGCTGTTCCGAAAAGTGTATGACACAGAACGATTTAGTATTTTGGTTAAGCAGAAATATGTTCCATCGTATTCAAAAGTCATGTGGCAACGTCATCAAAAATCTTCCTATGTGACTATTGAAACCTATTTTGACACTCCCCGTACTTGAATACAGCGTCGGACCCGGTCGGAAAAGGGTCTTTGGGATATTTTTACAAAGTAACCATCGGATCCCATCGAATCCGATAGAATATTTGACTGTAGGAGACAAGCCTATTTTCTCCTATGGATAACTATAGGACATTAAATCAGATTTTAATAAATTTGGTAATAATTAAATTTTACAAGCATTTAATGCCTTATTCACGTTTTTAACTAAACATAACTGAGTTTGCTAAGAAATTGAATCTATTTACAAAATATTTAGGGTTTCAAAAAATATTTACCAGGCCGTTAAGCGTCAATAAACGTAAAAAAGAAAATGTAAAATAAAAGCTTAATGCCTAATTTAATGAAATTGGTAATTTAAAAACATAATTAGGTTTGTATAATCAAAATAAATGAGATAATTAGCATTACAACAAATACATAGTGACTGTATATGTAAGACTTATTTTCCAACTCTTTTAATAAAAGCTTCGTGGGTCAGTGGGTAGGAGTTGAGGTTATAGAACCTGATGTCCTGGGTTCGAATCTCAGATCGGACAAATATTTTTTTCGCTTTCACAGAATTTCTATCGGAAAAAAATCTATAGGACGAAGGTGTCGGAGATGTCCCAAATTCCTAATGATATTTCCCATAGACAAAAGCGATCGGAATCTATAGGATCGTTTTGTACGGGTCCTTTTGGGTGGCAGTTCTGTATGGGAAACGTAGATGTGGCATTTAGAGCCCTTGTTCGCCTTCATAGCTCTGGAATAGTGAAACTGTGGAGTGATATGAGCGTTGGAGCTGAATTGTGGCAAAATGAGGATTTTTTTAAAACTATTTATGGCAATAAGTCACATTACAGAGGGAGTAAAGGAGATATTAGTAGTAGTGGTGATCAGGATCCTCTTTCCTTGAAAGACTCTCTTATTTCCTCAGCGTTCTATTGCTGCCTTATCGGAATGGGACTTGGACTGCTGGGACTCGTCCAGGAAATGATACAAGCATGGTTTGTAATTACCTATGAAGATCCACAAGACAAAGGAAACGACGTAATCGTCGTAGCATCAGAAAATGTAGATTGAGTTTTGGAGAATTTTCTAAACGAATTCTTTTATTAAAAAAAAAAGATTAACAAACACAGTAAATTATAGCGAGTAATTAAATTTTATTTCTATATGTGTAGCACCAGTATCTGACCAAGCTTTTCGCTTTGGCTAAACAGTTATATTTAATTTTTATGGAATTACCTTTGATGGCTTATAGCATATACATATTTCACAACACTTTTTTCATTACCACAAATCACCGCTTGATTTCTAAAATCTCACTTCTGTATGTATTACAATGTATTAAAAAATGGAAGCTACTAGTTGTCAGGCCCGGCGCAACATGTAGCCCGGCCCTGGTCTAGAGCATGTTTATAAGGCCCTCACTAGTAGGGGAAAATTTACATGCAATATTTTAAAAAACTTAAGCAGTCATACATTTGCCTAGGCACTCCAAAAGAGATATTTGGTATTTTCATTTTCGTTTAGCTGCAATCAACCACCAAACACGGGAGGATTTACATTCCCTGTATAAAGACTTGTTAATTTCGGCAATTTTTATAGCGACCGAAATTAAAATAATTTTTAAGATTTCGCTTACCTGGTAACTAGATACAGCATCAGACAACATATGGAAACAAAATTTACATAGTCATATCTATTGTTTTTATGCTAGTTCTATTTGCTCAAAGTAATAAAACCCCTTAACTCACATTTCGTATGTTTATTTATTTTTTGTAAAAATTATTATTTATCAGTAAAATAACAATCATTTAAAATCAGTGTTCTGCAATAGTTAACTTTATGGCATGAAGCTCGTTTTTCACAAAATGAACTTTTTTCCAAAAATCGTAAGCTCAAACGCGCTTCATCGCGCTTCGTCCAGCTTGGGTAAAAATCTTTTGAGCTTCGTTGAGCTTCATCGCGCTTCGTTGAGCTTTAGTTTTCCACTTTTATCTTTTTTCCACCTGCCGACTATGTCGACCCCCGACGATAGGTAAAATTGTTTGTCGTGCAATGTACTTTACTTTAAGGCTTTAACAAGTATCAATATGGAAAGGGTTTGGTTTGGGTAGTCATAGTCATAGTGTATTAGGTGTATAGTGTATAATATATTAGAATATTAGTGTGCATACTATAACATACTAATTTTATATGGTCAACTCCTCAATCTATTATATCCTGATATAATATAGTAATCGTGGTACAGTAAAAGTAGAATTAGTAATTAGCAGAAGTAGATAAAATTGGATTACAAAATATAATAAATATTGATTTAATCCAATGCGTAGAAGTAGATTTAATTGATATACGAAGTATAAATATATTATAATATTATCTATATAATATGTCACTGTTATAGATCACATGTCGAGGCGTAAGACCCGAACCACTAAACGCACAAAAGTTAAAATAGTACCATTAAACGCAGAATGAAGCAAGGAGTACAGATAAACGCTTAGAAATGAAAATATCAAAAAGCCAAACCCAAAAAACGTGGACTGCCGAAACGCAAAATCCTAAAATTGAGCAGAAAAACAGAGTCCGTTTTCAGGCTAACACTTTTATAGGAAGCAACGCACAAATTCTACAACCGTACCAAAAAATGCGAAACAAATCAACGACGAGTTATAGGGCAAAACTACTAAATGGTACAAGTACTGAATAGTAGTACTACTAGATAGTAGTACTGGTGCATGGAAGTACTACTAAATAGTAGTACAGCTGAATGGTGGTACTACAAAACGGTAGTATCACTAAATGGTAGTACTACTAAATGGTAGTACAACTAAATAGAATTTACTTTAAATCGTTGTGCTAAAGTATAGTAGATCTGCTATATGGTAATACTACTGAATTGTTGTTTTACTAAAAGGTAGTAGTACTGAATCGTATTACTAGTAAGTAGTTGTACTACTGCATACAATTACTACTAAATGCTAGTGATGCTGAATAGTGGTACTACTAATTGGTACTAGTACTGAATGGTAGTACTACTGAATAAAAGTACTACTGCATTAAAGTACTACTAAATGGTAGTACTGCTAACACGTGGTGACACTAAATTGTGGTACTACTAAATAGAAGTACCTATTAATCGTAGTGCTAAAGTAAAGTAGAACTGCTAAATTGTAATACTACTAAACGGTTGTACTACTAAAATGTAGTAGTACTAAATCGTATTACTAGTAAGTGGTGGTACTGCTGCATAGAATTACTACTAATTGCTAGTACTGCTGAATAGTAGTACCACTGAATGGTAGTACTACTAAATGGTAGTTGTACTAAATGGTAGTACTAATAAATCGTAGCGGTACTGAGTGGTAAAACTTTTAAATGATAGCACTGCCGAGTGCAAGTACTACTATATGGTAGCACTGCTGAACAGTAGTACCACTGAATAGTAGTACTACTGAATGGTTGTAATACAAAAAAGTAGTACTACTTAATGGAAGTACCTCTTAATCGTAGTGCTAAAGTAAAGTAGAACTGCTAAATTGTAATACTATTAAACGGTTGTACTTCTAAAATGTAGTAGTACTAAATCGTATTACTAGTAAGTGGTGGTACTGCTGCATAGAATTACTACTAATTGCTAGTACTGCTGAATAGTAGTACCACTGAATGGTAGTACTACTAAATGGTAGTTGTACTAAATGGTAGTACTAATAAATCGTAGCGGTCCTGAGTGGTAAAACTTTTAAATGATAGCACTGCCGAGTGCAAGTACTACTATATGGTAGCACTGCTGAACAGTAGTACTACTGAATAGTAGTACTACTAAATGGTTGTAATACAGAAAAGTAGTACTACTAAATGGAAGTACCTCTTAATCGTAGTGCTAAAGTAAAGTAGAACTGCTAAATTGTAATACTATTAAACGGTTGTACTTCTAAAATGTAGTAGTACTAAATCGTATTACTAGTAAGTAGTGGTACTGCTGCATAGAATAACTACTAATTGCTAGTACTGCTGAATAGTAGTACCACTGAATGGTAGTACTACTAAATGGTAGTTGTACTAAATGGTAGTACTAATAAATCGTAGCGGTCCTGAGTGGTAAAACTTTTAAATGATAGCACTGCCGAGTGCAAGTACTACTATATGGTAGCACTGCTGAACAGTAGTACCACTGAATAGTAGTACTACTAAATGGTTGTAATACAGAAAAGTAGTACTACTAAATGGTAGTACCTCTTAATCGTAGTGCTATAGTAAAGTAGAGCTGCTAAATTGTAATACTATTAAACGGTTGTACTTCTAAAATGTAGTAGTACTAAATCGTATTACAAGTAAGTGGTGGTACTGCTAAATAGGATAACTACTAAATGCTAGTACTGCTGAATGGTAGTACCACTAAATCGTAGTTGTACTGAATGGTTGTACTAATAAATTGTAGCGGTACTGAGTGGTGAAACTTTTAAATAGTAGCACTGCTAAATGCAAGTACTACTAAATGGTAGCACTGCTAAATGCAAGTACTACTAAATAGTAGCACTGCTGAACTGTAGTACTACTAAATAGTAGTACTAATAAACGGTGGTAATACGGAATAGTAGTAATACTAGATGGAAGTACTTTTTAATCGTAGTGCTAAAGTAAAGTAGAACTGCTCAATTGTAATACTACTAAACGGTTGTAATACTAAAATTTAGTAGTACTAAATCGTATTACTAGTAAGTGGTGGTACTGCTGCATAGAATAACTACTAAATGCTAGTACTGCTGAATGGTAGTACCACTGAATAGTAGTACCACTAAATGGTAGTTGTACTAGATAGTAGTACTAATAAATCCCAGCGGTACTGAGTGGTAAAACTTTTAAATGGTAGCACTGCTGAATGCAATTACTACTCAATGGTAGCACTGCCAAACAGTAGTACTACTGAATAGTAGTACTACTAAATGGTGGTAAAACGGAAAAGAAATACTACTAAATAATAGTACTACTGAATTGTTGTGCTTCTATATAGTAGCACTGTTTAACTGTAGTACTAATGAATAGCAGTACTACTAAATAGTAGTAGTACTGAATGGTAGTACCCTTTAATAGTAATAGTACTGAATGGTAGTACTACTAAATGGTAGTTCTGCTGCATGGAAGTACTATCAACTGGTAGTAGTACTGAATAGTAGTACAACTAAATGGTAGTAGTACTGAATGGTAGTACTGCTGAATGAAAGTACTACTGAACGATAGTACTGCTGAATAGTAGTACTACTTATTAGTAGTACCACCGAATAATAGTACCATGCTGAATGGTGCTACCACTGAATGGTAGTACTACTAAATAGTACTTATACTGAATAGTAGTACTATCCAATGGAAGGACTACTAAATGGTAGCAACACTAATTTGTAGTGCTACAGTATGGTAGAACTGCTAAATAGTGAAACTACTGAATAATAGTACTACTAAAAGGTAGTAGTACTGAATAGTAGTACAACTAAATGGTAGTTGTACTGAATGATAATACTACTAAATAGTAGTTCTGCTGCATGGAAGTACTACTAAATGAAGGTACTGCTGAATGGGGGTACCCCTTAATGGTGGTACTACTTAACAGTAGTACTGCTGCATTGAAGTACTATCGAATGGTTGTACTACTGATTGGTAGCACTACTTAAGTTTTTTGGATTACCGTTTTTAGCACGGGCTAGGTTAGTCAGGTCAATATCAGCGGTATAGGTAGCATCAGTATTAATATTATTAGTGTTACAATGGGAAGTTATTATGTTGTTATATCCTAATATGATATAATTAAATTATTATATTAATAGTTAAATTAGTAATTAGTAGAAGTAGATAAAATTGGATTACGAAATATAATATATAATATTATTAAAATCCAATTAGTAGTAGTAGATTCAATTGGAACTGGAATACGAAATATGAATTTAATTAAATTAATTATAATATATAATCCATAGTATTCCATAAAAGAATCAAGAATTGTGGAATAGTAATAAGTTGATAAGTAATAGCAACTAGTAGGCAAATGCGAGAAGCGAGGCGAAAGTTGGTATTTGATATTTCCACAATTTCCAGTTCTAGTACTTTTCATTTTTCATTACTTGTCAACATGGTACATTTTAAGCTTAAGCACATATGTACTTTGAATTTGAATGCACAAGTATCAAAAATATATTACTGGGCTCGCTAATGTTAAAAAAATTTACCACCCCCAAAAACTTTCAGGGACCAAAGCTCGATTGTGCTTCATCGCGCTTCGTCCCGCTTCGTTGAGCTTGGGTAAAAATCTTTTGAGCTTCATCGCGCTTCGTTGAGCTTGGATTTTTACACCTTCATTGAACTTTTTGAGTTCACGAACTATTTTGGGCAAGTTAACTTCAATATGCAGAACACTGTTTAAAATTGGAAGTTTTTAAAAGTTACATAGTACTGTAACAACAACGACAACTGTCGTAGATATATTTAGGGATAGACAATTCTGTTTTACTCACTGGAGTAAAGGAACCAATACAATTTAATTTAAAAATAGCATTTTATTTATTTAAATTCCAATCTACCTTATCAAAAATAAATGATAATCCAGTGCAGATTTAAAAATAATTTTAATTTAATTCTAAATTCTAAAAAGTTTCAAATCTACAGCAAAGCAGCTACTAAAGGTATTTAGAATTCCCTTCAAACTATAATATTGCATTTAAAAGCAACTAAATTTAAATAAAAATTTATTCTATGATGTTTTAAGATTTTAAAAAGTTTGCTTTGTTTAGCATTATATTTTTAACAATACAATAAGCATTTTTTAAATTTTTATTGTTTCCAAAAATAAATCAATACATACAAAATAATGAATATAAGAAACAGCGCTTTTATTTCTGTATTATGATGTTGAAAGTTTGAAAGCTTCACGAACAAGAGAATGTTCTCAGCAGGGCGACAAAAAAATCACTCAATCAATTTTTTTTCAGAAAATACCATGTACAAAAAACTGATTAGCATAAATTGTATTTCAGAGTCGTTCTTTTCATTTGAAATCAGAATTTTGGAACACATAATAATATAATTTGCTGATGTTAACTGAATGGACGCTATATTAAAATATGTAAAATTGTTTTTGATATTTTATTACTAGGATTTTTCAGTAATTTTAAAATGAGCCTAAAATTACAACATATTTATATTTTTTTTAAATGTTTATTATTTATTTACTCAAAAATTGCTTTTTAACATAGGTAGTATTATAAAGATCAGGAGACTTTAAGCTTTTCAGAAATCTAAATCTAATGACAACTGATAAAGATACCGGGTTTCGGAAAAAAAAATTGCAACCCCAAGTTTTCAAAAATGTTTAAAATGAATAATTTGTTTGTAACGCACTATCACGTTCAATTTTAATTTTAATTCTAAAAATTGTAATGTTAAGTGGACTTGATTATATTATCTAAAAAACTATTCCTGGAATTTTAATAATTCCGCAAAATTTTTTAAAAATATTGATGTGTCCTTATTGCCTAACGTAATGGTGATTTTAAAATAACGCATTTTGGAAAAAAAATTAAATTTGGAATTTAAAAACTCCTACGAATTTTATTTAGGAAAATATTTTACAGATTAAAACACTTTAATTTTTATCGAAATTGGTTCAACAATGGAGCCTGCAGACACGATAGAAGACAAAAATGTAGGTAGGTATGTTTTCCATTTAATTATCAATAGCATGGTTCCAAAAAATCCGGTAGCAACTCAAAAGGCCCATTCTAGAATAGTAATTACGTTACGCCACTTTTCTTTAGATGCACTTTTTAGAAAGAATAGATCGGATGACTATGCGTTGCGCGGTTGCGAGTTGCTACTATTTAAGTATTTACATTGGTTTGACCTTTCGCTGTATAAAATAATGAACGCAGTACTGGAAAACGTTGTGCAAACAAAATGATGTTGTAATTTTAATTTTGCCAACAAACTTTCCATTTAAAAAACTTCAGCTCAGCTTTGTTTGCATTATCCTGCTGAATTATTTTTTATTCTTGATTAGTTCAAAAAATAACACGAACAGGAAGACAATCATTTTAAGATTAATGTTACACTGCACAAAAACAGAACCTTGTCTTACAACGCTCTTAGAAGACATTCCAAACTCTACTTCATCTTCATACGCTATACTTCATTTTTTGCTTAAAAAGACTATCGGCTATGGAATTCTGACTCCAGCTCATGGTTCATGCGTACGATATTCGTGATATCATGTAAGGGATCGTCAATAAGGACATTCTTCAAATATCATAGTTTTAAGTACCCGCATTTCCAACAATAATATATTTTTAGCCTGTTTTAACAATCATGTAATAAGCATGTTTTTAGTAGTTATGGATATTTAGGGATCGTCTATAATGACGTCCTCCAAATACGTTAGTTTAAAATACCCCGATTATCAACACTAAAATGTTTTTCAGCCTATTTCAACATACATGTAATTAATGAACATATTTTTATTGGTTATAGAAATTTATGGATCGTCCCTATTGACGTACTTTAAATATCATAGTTTTTGAAACCTCCATTTTCAACATTTAAATTTGTTCCAGCGTGCCTTAAATGAATGTAATGAACTTACCTATATTAGTTATAGATATTTAGGTGATGTAGGTCGTACGTTATGACATCCTTTAACTATCATAATTTGAAGTACCCCTCTCTGGAACAGTAAATTTGTTTAGATGCTGAGCAAGCATCTATTGAAATGGTTCTGGCTGTCTGTTTGTTTGTCTTTCAGTCTGCACGGCTGCAGGTAACACGCTACAGGTCACATGCTACCGATCACATTTTTGAACTGTTTAAATTCAAGTAGCAATCTATCGTTCGCAAATTTAAGAAAAGAGTGCTGTAAAGTTTTTGGTTAGAGTCTGCTTAGGCATCTAGCCACAATTAATTTTGATTGGATCCAAGTTAAAATCATATTTTAAAGTAAAAAAAAAGGTGACAATGCATGGCGGTAGATACAAAGATGTAAGCTTGTTATGCTTCGCCAATAAAAATGCACAGAATCGTTTTACTAATATACATTACAAGTAAAGTACTTATTAATGTACGATCACAAGACAGAAAAATATTGTCGTAGTGTAGTCGTGAGTTTTGGACTACAGTGTCAAATTCGACGATCTCCATACCCAGATCTGGGCACTAGGCTTTGATTACCACCTCAGCGTTTTGAAATTCAACTTCCCCACTACGTTTCATGCACATACGTATATGGCTCATACATAGTAATGGCTATCCCGTACTTCTTTCGAATATCACCATTTTACGGATCCCTATTTATTACTACATATCACTGACATACGTATGTTGCCTGAATATAGTAAGGCATCGTTCTTAAATGAGGTCATTTAAATATAACCATCTAGTTCTTTTCACCAGCAAAAACTTGTATTTATCCTTCTTTTACTGGCACTGACTGAGAGAGCTGCATGTTAGCCTTACTACAAAAACATTGTGTACCAGTGGCCAAGCCAATTTGCTGTAAGATCAGCATCAACTTGGGACCCACGGGTGTCAAATCCGGTGCGAATAAGCGCTGCTAAAAATAAATAATTATTGTTCTAAAATTAACCCTAAAAGTATTCGGAAATAGTAAAAGTAGGAACCAATTGATCACACAAATTTCTAGAAGAACATCACACATTCAAAGGTAACTAATATTTAATCCTAATTAAGTTGTTTGAAATTTATTATTCTGATTTTATTCATTTAATGTCAAATTTAATTCACGTTTTTCAATTATTTAAAAGATACGTAGCATTATTACAGAAATTCTGTGTTGACTAAGCCTAAGTAGTAGAATTATGTTTTGTAATAGGAAACCTAAATCTGTGAATATAAAGAACTTTGATTGAGCTGCTGCAAAATCAATAAAATTATTACATTATGATTATAACAAATGTGTTTTTCGCTCTCATTATAAGCATTTATAGAACTTTTAGCTTTCATTAAAGTTTTAGTTTTATTGCTTTTAAAAATGTCGTGATGATTGAAGCAACATGCCATTAAAATTAAAGTGCTCCTTTATATTGTAGACTTAACTTCCACTTAATTGAATAGACGAAATAAATAAGAGCCCCGTGGGTTGTATATCATGTTATTTCTCATGCTTATATCATGCTCATATCATAATAATTGCATGTGCACCAACATTTCTAATCAACATATGTAAAGGTCTTCCAACTATTACGTCACATAGTTTAAAAGAGCTTGGGTCTGAAAAAAATGACGTCCTGTCCTTTATATTAGTTATTTACATACAGATTTGTATGATATTCTAAGGAATTGGGTAAAATTGCAGAAAAATTGTATAACGTAGTAGCTGCAAGACCCTTAAATTAATCTATTATCTTGAGAAAAATACATACTTCTAATAAATGTGACACGTAGTTTCATGCAGACAATTTATACACGCAGTAAATTATTTAAAGTTTTCACCAAATTTTGCACCTTTATAACTTTAATTTCATTCTAATTAAACAAAATGCATAAATTATTTCATTGAGCTATCAACAGTAACTGAAAAACTTTGTCAGCCTTCATTTAGCGGCAAGCTCCTTGCTCGTCATCAACAATATCAAAACATTTATATTCTATACGTTAAACAAAGCATACAAATAATACTGTTCCATCAAAACAAAATGATTCTTCATCTTTTAACTTTGTTTGTTATATTTATTTATTTCCTGCCTGGATTCTCATGCCATCCAGAAATGCAGAAATTTCCCAATGAAGCTGAGCAGCGCTTGGTTCTGCAGGACGCATTGTATCCACTACACGACTGTCAGTTGGCCTTGTTCATTGAAAATCCAAGGCAAAAATTTGAGTCTACTCTAAGACGCATCCTAAGTGAAATTTGGCGGAGCAACGGAATAATGGTTCAAATTTACAGCGTCAGCTTTGACCGTTATAACAGGTGGGTTCAGTATTTAAGGTATCATAAGACGATTTGTTACGTTACTGTGATTATTCCTCCTGTTCCGAAAACAAGAACCGAAGTAAGGTATTTACATTGGTTTGGCCTATCGCGTTATACATTAGGAAACGCAGTACTGGAAAACATTGTACCAACAAATGATATCGTTATGTTAATTTTGCCAAATTTCTTTCCATTTAAAGAACTTCAGCTCAGATTGATTTGTATTATTCCACTTAATTATTTTTTCATCTTGCCTAATTCAAACAAAAAAAGGAACGGGAAGACAATGATTTTTAGATTCGTGTTGCACTGCACAAAGGCGGAACCTTGCCTTACGTCTCTCTTGCAAGACATCCCAAACTACACGTCATCCTCATACAAACAAGTTGTAAAGACACTGCAGGAGCTTCGATCTAATTTTTTTGAAACACCAGTTCCAGTCCACTGTAATAGATTTTCAAAAAAATGTCTACATTTTACAAAAAAATATGGCACAATAGTTGAAACGTATTTGTCACACCATACTGACTATCCACTCATTCAAATTCCCCAGATTATTGCAAATCGGCTAAATTTCACTCTCATAGGAAAAAACTTGGGAACACGACTTGGAGACTATTGCCGATCCGGATTAATTTCATTCGGCGATATCAACTCCTACAACAAGTATGACTTTTCTGAAATAACTACTAAACAATCCCATATTCTATTCTACGCTACTCGCATCAGCTCTCAATCAGACGAGGAAGGAAGGACCCGGTCATGCTTGTTCTTTCTTGTCCAGCCATTTCAAGTGCCAGTCTGGATTATTTTTTTGGTGGGAGTTTTTATGTTTGTTTTACTTTTAAAACTAACCTTAGACGAAATTAGCCCCTCAAATGCGGCTCAACTAACCTTGGCCCCATTCGTATTTCAAACAACGGTGTTCGTAGGGCGGGTGAACACAGAGCACATTCGTTTGTACACGTTTTGGGTCTTTGGGGCTATGCTTATCAGTATCCTTTTTAGCTCTTTCTGGCAAAGCTACCGCCTTGTAGCTCCCCCTATTAATGTGAAGAAGAGTATGGAGGAATTAATCAATGACAATTACAGTATTTTTACATGGGAAACTACGACATTTATTAATGAAGGGATTTTAGTTTTACAAGACCGAGATGCTTTGTCCTCTGAAATAAGAAGACTCAAGTTAATTCAACCTCGACTAATTCATATTGCTAAATTAGTATATGCTTCGCGGTTCCGAAAAGTTTTTACCACGGATCGATTTGGAATTCTTATTAAGCAGGAATATGTTGAACTGTATTTAAAACTCATGTGGCAAGTTCATCAGAAATCATCCTTTGTGTCTAACGAAACCTTTTTTGACACTTACTTTGGGTGGAAGTTCTGTATGGGAAACGTGGATGTGGCTTTTCGAGCCCTTGTCCGTCTCCATAGCTCCGGAATAGTCAAGGTATGGAGTGATTTAAGTACTGCAGCTGAATTGTGGCAAGAGGAAAAATTTTTTAAATTTATTTACAGCAATGAGACCAAATACAAAGGGAATAGTAAGGATATTATTACTGATAATTTAGTACCTCTTCCCCTAGGCGACTCTCTTATTTCGTCTGCGTTCTACTGCTGTCTAATTGGAATGGGGATAGGGCTCTTGGGGCTGGTTAAGGAATTAATACAAGCATGGTGTGTCATTAAATATGACAATACACAAGACGAAGGAAACGACGTTATCGTTGTAGCGTCAGAAAATGTAGATTGAATTTTAAAGAATTTTCCAAACTTAATCTTTTAATTAGTTTTTTAAACAAGTCTGTCAATATATTTTCAACACAGTGAAAAAGCGAGTAATAATATTTTATTTCCACATTTGTAGCATCGGGAACTGACTAAGCTTTTTGCTTTGGAGAAAGAAACGTAATTGTTATTGCGTATTAGGCTATAACTTTAGCTGTCAGAATATTATTAGGCATCTAAGTGTATTTATACCTGTACTTGTATTGCTGGATTGTAAAATCTAATTTGGGCATTGGATTATTGTCTCTTAACGATATAAAAAGCAAATAAAAATTATTTAAAAAAAAGGAAGTTCAATTCGTTCTATAAAAACCTCATTACTATATTAGGGCGAGTCCCTTCTCCTCTCGTCACGGCTCCTTGGGGCGTTGTCTCGGCGGTCGTCCCTGTCCGGAGTGTCTCTTCCAGTATTGGAGCTTTCACGCCTTGTTCGTGAATTACGGCTGCTACCTCTTCCGCGTCCTCTTTGACTTGAGCCGGACCGGGATCTGTGGCGTTTCCTATCTGGAGGCGGGATGCCCTTCAGATAATAGTAGCTATCACGTTTCATGTGACCCAAAATTTTACAATGATCACACATACCTTCAAATTTCTTCGCCTTATGGGAGGGTCTTGGCACCTCCGGCGGTAAGGAGTTCTCTTTGTGACTCCGACGATGACGTACTACTTCTTCCTCTTCATCGTCATCCCGATCGAATCGTCTGCGTCCATTTCCTTGGCGGCGTTCACAGGATCTTCCTTGTCCGCGTCCTCCAGTTCCTCGCGAGTCCTCTCGAGCTAAGAATACCTGGGGCGGTTTGTAGGGCATTCTCCCGATGGCCTTCTCACGGTCTTTATCTGTCGCCTTAACTAATTCCAGTAAAGTAGACGGTGTCTTCACCAGGGCTACTCTCCATGTCTGCAAAAAACCGATGTATTCCTAGAACTCGGCTAACTTCTCGATGATGAGTCTCAGGATTGTGCTTTCACCCATGGCTTCTCCTGCCCGGGCAAGGTGGTTGTTAACGGACATCAAGTTGACCATATACTTGTATCCCTATCCCGCTTTCATTTTCAGCGAAAAGAATCTCCCTTGTAGCACGTGCACATCTTCCTCTTGCTTGGTGGCGTACATATTTTTCAGCTCTTCGAACAGATCCTTGGCCTTATGAAATAAGTGAACTCTCGTAGCAATATCTGGATGCAGTCCCCCTAGAATTGTTAGGCGGGTGCAGGAGTTCGCGGCATCCCAGTTTTGAACTGACAACAGCTCATCCGCTGTTATCACAGGTGGGTTGGCAGGTACGGGTCGTACCCACGTTCCATCCAGAAATAGAACCTTAACTTGAACGCTTGTCTCATAATGCAGACACAGCGGTCAGACGTAAACATTAGTCATCATACATACACCGCATGTAGTATATTTATGCATATCTCAGCTGAGCACGCTTCAGCACATTCTTGTTTACTTAATGCGACGTGAGCTAGACTCATTAAATTATATTATTATATTATTACTCATGCATCTCTCATTCCCAGACGAATGAAACATAAAATATAATTCTTTCTTAATCCTACGAAGTTACACACGTTACACGTACAATACTTCAACATATATAAGAATACATGTTACTACCTGTGACTACCTGTATGACTAAATATGTGTGACTATTGTATGTCGTAATAAAAAGAAATATTTTTAAAAACTATTTACAGCAATGAAACACATTACAAAGGAAGTAGAGGGGATTTAACTAGTTATCATGACCCTCTCCCTCTAAACGACTCCCTTATTTCGTCTGCGTTCTATTGCTGCCTAATCGGAATGGGAATTGGGCTGCTTGGGCTAGTTAGGGAATTAATACAAGCTTGGTGTGTCATTACTTATGACGATACACACGACGAAAAAAAAGACGTCATCGTCGTGGCATCAGAGAATTTAGATAACGTTTCAGAAAATTTCATAAGTTAGGTATATAGGGGCTCATATGAATATCAACACCTATATAAGGTCGGTATATTGTGTTAACCTATACAGAAAAACAATGACAAAATTAAAATTCATTATTAACTTACGCAACAATAGTCAATAATTTATGTTGAGTTGTGTACTAGCAGTAAATTATATAACTATTATGCAATACTAAAAACTGCTAAATTTTAAATAGCATTTCTATAATATTTTTTGACGAGAAGTATTTAATCTACTGTGATATATTTTACGTCCGCTCCTATCACAATCACTGCATTGTCAAAGACAGAGTTTGGAGTTTTCTCGATTTTAAACTAAAAATACGTCTTACTAATGATAAGTCACTCTTTACTCTGTAAAATTGTTATTCTGAAATTATTTCGTTTGTAAAGAAGGTCTAAACTTTTCAAATATTTTCTTTACAAATAAAATTGTTGCGAAAATAAAACGGTGGATTTAAAAACATATGCTCAGGAAGACATGGATACATTGCCATTGAGATGGGAGAAAGACTGGATCCTCATACTTGAGGTTGCGTATGGGTTATTTGTAATTGGCAGCTTATTTACTTCATTGTCGCCCCTTCCCTATGGAAGGTACTTCGCCGCTAGCAAATTAGATGGCAGGGTCATAAGTGCGCGGATGGGATGGCACGTAAGTGAGCGCACGAGTTGGTAATAAAACTCTAAGGGATCGTACAGAAATGACGTCATATGAGGAGAGCCAATAGGTCACTAGTGGTATTCTATGGTAATTATTACCATTTACGCTTTTGTTAAGTCATAAGTAGGACTATAAAAACGGGAATTTTATATGGCATCATTTGTGGACGATCTCAAATGCGAAGTAACATTTTTATATTAAATACAATGTACACATCATGTAACTTATTTAAAGGTCTGATTTAATTTGTCTTTTATCGAATTTTAAGCATATTTTAATATTATTTATTTATGTGATGCAAGAATATAATGTATTTTTATTACATAGGCATTCAGTCTGGTATTTTTATCCCCCATCCTTCAAATGCTCTTTACACAGAGTCGAATGCTCTCGAATTTTCCCAATTTTCTGGCTATTTCCTTATTCATCATTCATTATTTTTACAGGTAACAATATGACTGAAATATCTGTTAAAATTAAATACCTTTAGTGAAAATTCAAAATATCTTATATTCATTTTTAGCTAACATCAAAATGCTCTATCAAATAAGAAAATTATCCCGAGCGTTGAAACAAATACATTATGCAAGTTTTAAAAACGTGTATACGAAATAATTTGCACTTTCAAAAAAAAATGTAAATACCTCTTTTTAGATCTCCAAGAAAAATGTAAATAGAACATTTTGCTTTTTCAAACATACTGGTGAATATAACATTTTGGACTTTTCAAAAAAATGTTACTAGAACATTTTGCATTTTTCAAAAAATTTGTGAATATAACATTTTGCACATTTCAAAAACATGTAAATACCCCTTTTTAGATTTCAGAGAAAAATGTTAATAGAACATTCAGCAATTTAAAAAAATATGTAAATACAACATTTTAAATTTTCAAAAATAGTGGTATACAGAACATTTAGCACTTTTCAAAAATATGTAAATAGAACATTTTGCGCTTTTAAAAATACTGGTGAATAGAACATTTTGCACTTTTCAAAAACATGTAAATACCCCTTTTTAGATATCATAGAAACATGTAAATAGAAGATTTAGCACTTTTCAAAAATATGTAAATAGAACATTCTGCACTTTCAAAAACACTAGTGAATAAAACATTTTGCACTTTTCAAAAATATGTAAATTCCCCTTTGTAGATATCAGAAAAAAATTTAAATATATCATTAAGCACTTTTCAAAAATATGTAAATAGAACATTTTGCACTTTCAAAAATACTAGTGAATAGAAAATTTTGCACTTTTCAAAAACATGTAAATACCCCTTTTTAGATGCTGAGCAAGCATCTATTGGTCTGGTGTCTGGTGTCTGTCTGTCTGTCTGTCTGTCCCAGGGGTGTTGGTCGCACGCTACAGGTCGCATTTTTGAAGATTTTAAATTAAAACCTTTTCTAATCGCCCAGAAAAGCGAGGGAGAAGTGCTGTATAGTTTTTGGTTATTGTTGAAGTTATAGTTTCTTCGCAATTAGCAGTTAAACCGACCAAGAATAAAATCCATGTTTCAAGATAAAAAAAAAGGGCGAAAAATACATGGAAGGTACATATCGAGCTGAGAGCTTGTCAAGTTTCGCCGTTAGAAATACACATGGAAAATTTTCACCAATATTCATTACAAGTAAATGTACTGCTGACATATGTACGTTCACAGGGCAGACTGGTATAGTGGTCGTTGGTTTGACCCAGCAATGTAAAATTGGAAAATATGCGTTCTCATGACGGGGGTCCACTCTTCGAATACCAGCTCAGGCATTCGAAATTCTCCTTCCTCACCATTTTACGGATTCCTATTCAATACTACAGATCAAGAATATGCTTAAGTAAATGGGCTATAGATGGTGACGGATCGTCCATAAATGACGTCCTTTACAGTTTACAGTTTTAGGTACTCCCATTGCCAACTTTAAAATTATTTCACACCAATTTTAACTGCATGTCACCATTATATCTATATAGTTAGTAGGTATTCAGGGGTCGTCCGTAATGACGTCCCACAAACATCATAGTTTTAGGTACTCCCATTGCCAACTTTAAAATTATTTCACACTAATTTTAACTGCATGTGGCCATTATATCTATATAGTTAATAGGTATTCAGGGGTCGTCCGTAATGACGTCCCACAAACATCAAAGTTTTAGGTACCCCCTTGCCAACTTTTAAATTATTTGCAAACTATCTATATAGTCATTAGGTATTCAGGGGTCGTCCGTAATGACGTCCCACAAATATCAAAGTTTTAGGTACCCCCTTGCCAACTTTTAAATTATTTGCAAACTATTAAAACAACATGTCACAAATATATCTATAATATAGTTAATAGGTGTTCAGGGATCGTCCATAATGACGTCCCACAAATATCATAGTTTTTTGCCAACTTTTACATTTTTTCTAGCCTATTGTAACTACATGTCACAAATATATCAATATGATTTATAGGTGTTTAGGCATCGCCCATAATGACGTCCCACAAATATCATCGTTTTTTGCCAACTTTTACATTTTTTCTAGCCTATTGTAACTACATGTTACAAATATATCAATATGATTTATAGGTGTTCAGGGATCGACCATAATGACGTCCCACAAATATCATAGTTTTTTGCCAACTTTTAAATTTTTTCCAAGCTATTGTAACTACATGTCACAAATAAATCAATATGATTTATAGGTGTTCAGGGATCGCCCATAATGACGTCCCACAAATATAATTTTAGGTACCCCCAATGCCAACTTCAAATTTTGTTCCAAACTATTGTAACCATATGTCACAAATACATCTATATAGTTTGAAGGTATTCAGGGATCGTCCATCATGACATCCCACAAATATCATAGTTTAAGGCACCTGAAAATATGCGTTCTCATGACGCGGGTCCACACTTTGAACACTAGCTCTAGCTCAGGCATTTGGAATTTATCTTCCTCACCATTTTTCGAATTCTTAATAATTACTGCAGATGGCGGACATGCGTTAGTAAATGGGCTACAGATAGTGACGGCTCGTCCATAATGACGTTTTTCACATTTTATAGTTTAAAGTACCAGTTTATAGTAAAAAGTAAGGAATGCAAGGGTTATAATGCGCCTGCTTTTCTATATTAACTTCTTCCGCTTGACGACATGACTACTCCATACGTATTGTGGGATCCAGAATATACACTGACAATAGATCTTTGCGCCAACAGATGATGTCAACCCTTTTTGAAGCACCATTAGTCACTTCTCCATGCACAATTCAATCAACAATTTACATTTGTACATGGCTTATTCATGCTAGGGGAGCTTTCAAAAATCTTATATCGTCTTTTAGCGCTACATGAATTATCTTGAGCCTTTGTTTAAGCTCAGCATCTACTTCGGGCCCCCCCGGTCGACAAATCCGGCGCGAAGCGCCGGATTTTTAAATATCTAAGAACAGTGTAAATAGAACATTTAGCACTTTTAAAAAAGGCGGACAACTAAAGCAATGGACACTTTTAAAAAAGGCAGACAACTAAAGCAATGGACATTTTTAAAAAACTTTAACATTTTAAGCATCTATCTCATTCAGTGTTGTTTTAACACAACTGATTTAATTATTCTAGCTGAAAATAAATGTGGCTCATTTTAATTCTTTAATCACGGAATTATGCAATTTATAAACTTATTGAGGAACTAAATTTAACTAAAACCGTTTTCACGTAGAAGTGTAATTTACCCAATCAAATACTTGGCGAATGCAACACCATGGCCAATAGATAACACTAATTTTGGTACTTTCGTCTTTATTATCGTACATGGCTCTATTCACGGCTTTCACCTCACTAGGATTCACAGGGTTCCAGACATTGGACTTTTAAGTGTCATTGGTGAGTCACTCATGTACAAAAATACGCATCCAGGAATCTGTTATATTATTTAATTGCTTTTTGTATTTTCGTAAATGCAAAACCACATATGTAGCCCTAATATGAACCTGTTTTGTACCAATTTCACACGCAGGTTTAATACTAAACCTGACCGGACTCGCTATCAATATAACACACGACAGGATTTTATTTCAACTCCGGAATCAAAAACAAGATCAAGGTTCAAAATCCATTACGAATAATTCTGCTGGAAGTGTGCTACACCAGGGAAAAAAGTACTCCATTCCACGTGGTGGCCTATTCGAATTCGTCTCTGCTGCTAATTACTTTGGGGAAATTGTGGAGTGGTGGGGCTGGGCATTGTTTACTCGTGGATTTCCTCAGCTTCTTTTTGCCATTTTGTCAACGATACTCATTGGAATTCGGGGCTGGCAACATCATCAGTTTTATAGGAGGGTCTTCGGCAAAGTGTATCCGGCTAAGAGACGAGCTATTATTCCGTTTATTTTGTGACCTAATTTAGATAGCTATTTTTTCTAATAACATTGCGTAATATTCTCTGAATTTAGTCGATGAAGTAAATAGGGAAAATCAATTGAGAAACAAACTACTTTATTGCCATTGAAACGCATAACACTGAATACGGTACCCAATGAGGGTATACGCAGTAGCAGCCTTTTACAGCTATGAACGCTGTAATGAAATTATTCTAATTCTAAACATTGTCTTTCAAAGAGCACTATTTTTGTAAGAAATTAATTACTACTACAAAAAATTATCTAACTCAATACAAAATTATCATGGCACGTTATATTCATTCAACAAAATCGAAAATTAGGAATATGTCACACTAGTTGCGGGTTTTCGGCGTATGCTAACATATTTCAAATTTTAAACTAAAACATAATGTAATTTTACAAATTACCAACACAAACCGACAAATTATTGTTCACAACAATTTAAACAATTACATTTCTACCTAATAACATAAGATAGTTAACTTTAATGCAAGATAATTACCAAAAAAAAGTATGTGTGAAAAACAACATTTTTTTTCATTTAAACAAAGTCCTCTTCTTCCTCAGTCAAGTACTTTTTTCGTATTTTGACAGTACGTTAAATGTAATCCAGAACCTTATTTTGTTTCGACATGTTCTGGGCCAAAACGGTATTCAAAGTCCTCATAAGCGGCTTCATACAGCTCTATTGCACGGTTAAATTGTTCTATTTTCACTAAACATCCAGCCATAGCCAAAAAGAATTGATTTCCAAGTCCCAACGTTAATTTGCTTTCGTCCCAAATAAACTTTTTAGCATCCTCAATTTTTGTGTACAACTCTAAAGCAATGTCGTACTCCACATCCACTTGAACAAATTTTCCAAGTTCTAACAAAGCAGGATGATCCCAAAATTTTCTTATTTCGGCAAATACATTTTTATCAAACTCTGCTAATTTATTCTTGCATTTAAGATCTCTCCTTAATTCTCGAAATGTATTCCACCATCTTGAAGCAAAATAATAACTCCTCCCTTTGGTTACCTTTAAATCTCGACGGTACATGGCAAATAATTTTCCTATCCAATGATCCGTACTGTTTCCATTCTGATCTATTTCTGGCGGCGGTTTCATTTTTGAAGAGGTAACCCCCGGCACAACAGCGTTCGTCTAGTTGGAAAAAAATCCGGCGCTTCGCGCCGGATTTGTCGACCGTGGGTTAGCCCGAAGTAGATGCTGAGCTTCAACAAAGGCGCAAGAAAATTGATGTTACGCTAAAAGATGATATAAGATTTATGGAAGCTCCTCTACAATCAATAAGACATATACCAATGTTCGTAGCATGTACTTTAATATAGCTGAATTTTTTTTATGAATTGCACCATTCACAAATAACGTCATTATGGACAATCCCTGAATATTTGTAACGCATATAGGTAAGTAGATGCGACGTAGTTAAAATAGGATGGAAACAAATTTATAGTAAGGACTTGGGATACTAAAAACTGTGGTATTTGAAGGACGTTATTATGAAAGATCTCTGAACATCTATAACAAAATTAGGTCAGTCCATGACATGTAGAAGAAATTATCACGTGACATCATTTGCGCGTCACCCTTAACCTGCCCTCCTAATAAAAATACGATAACATATGAATGGAGGTGTCTAAAAGGAATTTTCGCCTGACGTCAGTTGCGGGTCACCTCTAACCTGCTTACCTTATGTGAATGCGATAGCAGCTAAGTGGGGCTGTCAAAAAGAAATTTTCAAGTGACGTAATTTGCTCGTAACCTCTAGCCTGCTTACCTAATGTGAATGCGATAGCAGCTGGGTGGGGCTGTCTAACAGAAATTTTCACGTGACGTGATTTGCGCGTCACCCCTAGCCTGCTTACTAAATGTTAATGCGACAGCAGCTGGGTGGGGGTGTGTAAAAGAAATTTTCACGTGACGTCATTTGTGCGTCACCCCTAACCTGCTTACTTAATGTGAATGCGATGGCAGCTAGGTGGGGGTGTCTCAAAGAAATTTTCGTCTTACGTCATTTGCGTGTCACCCCTAACCTGCGTACCTAATGTGAATGAGATAGCAGCTGGGTGAGAGTGTCTAGATGACATTTTCACGTGACGTCATTTGCGCGTCACCCCTAACCTGCTCACCTAATGTGAATGCGACAGCTGCTGAGTGGGGGTGATCAAAATAAATTTTCGCCTGACGTCATTTGCGCGTCACCCCTTACCTGCTTACCTAATGTGAATGCGACAGCAGCTGGGTGGGGGTGTCTAAAAGAAATTTTCACTTGACGTCATTTGCGCGTCACCCCTGCAATGCATTTCCAAGTGCATGCGCATAACTAACTGTATAGTTCATTTTGATATGGCAGCGTTCGTAAATGGTGTTAGTCACATGATTCTAGAAATCCCTAATTTCCCGTTTGCATTATGTTTGACAGCAGTGAAAATGAGTGGGTGGGTCAGAAAATTGATCAATTGAGATGGCATCATTTGTGAACGCACCTTAACATTCAATTTTGTATGGTATTTATACACACGGAAGGGAATGCTAAGAGTGAGAAGCGTACGCCGATCGTACCTAGGTACGTTTGTTCAGTGGTAGGTATGTATAGTAGCGACAACCGAAAGAGAAGGCTGGCACGGATAAATTTCACATGCAAACAATGGCAGCTTTATCTTTGCCAGCCGCCTCTTTCAGTTGCCTCAGCTGTTTGGTTCACCCGTTTTTAGCCTCTTCACTTTACAAATTTCTGACATAGGTCCAGTAATCAATTTATTGTGGATAACTGGTTAGACTAATTACAACTAAAAAACAATACAGACCTGCCCAGTCGCATTTCTGGTCGTACACTATTTTTTTAAAGAAAATCGGTTGTAACCTGTGACCTGTAGTGTACGGCCAACGGACGGACGGACAGACGGACATGACCATTACAATAGATGCTTAAGCTCAGCATCTAAAAAGGAAGTAAACTCAGTTCATACGTAATTAGGTACTATTTACTACATGCGACATGCAGTCAGTGAAGGTGCATACTCAATATTTTAATATTACATAATGGCTAAAAGATTTTTTTGTACTTGTTGCTACTAACTGTAAGTAAGTTTCTATAATTAGGTCATCCCAGTTAAGAATCAAAACGGCATAATTCCATCCAAAATAACTAAGTAAGAACACTATTAGAAATGGGTCTTAAAAAATGAAAAATGTTAATTATGTTTTTTAATAGAAAAAGTTCTAGTTGCAAGTTCTTAAAACGTGCAAAATGTTCTAATCGCATTTTTAAAAGTCAAAAAATGTTCAATTATCCTATGTTTTTTAAAAGCGCAAAATATTGAATTTATTAACTGGTTTTTTAAAAAGATTAAAAGTTGATTTATTAATCTACATATATACCTTTACACTGCTCAATGTCATATTTTAAATATTTTGTAGACACATTGAAATTTTGTTTTTAGCTAAGGCTAAACATGGAAAATATGCAACTTTGTTTTGAATTACCTCTGACATTTTTGTAGAAGTTACAAAATTCTGAGCACAGCTCGGTTCTAAGTTAAGTTTACAATGATTTGCATTAGTTGCTGGTATCGGTGGCGGTGGTGGCTTTATTGGTACATTAGAACACTTTACAGTTTTTGACGAAAACGCTAGATTCTTCTTATAGGCTTAGTATTTAATATCGAAGCTTCAGAGCTATTTAAATTATTCTGAAATTCTGTATCTGGAAGCATCGGGAACGACAATGGTAGCAGTACTGACGTTAGGATTTCAATCTCGGACGAAACTGAGTCTATGTCAAGGTGCATGTGTTCAGGTTCGAGTTCATGTTGGAGCGCGTTTGGTATTGGCTTAAGTTTTGAAGTTTTTTCTTTTGTGCCTAGCAAAGCAATTCAGAAAATATCCATCAAAGTTACTCGTATTCTTTGATTATCCATAAATATGCAACATTTTAGATTTTTTCATATTTAAGGTTTCCTTTCCAAATATTTCCTAATTTTACGTTTCAAAAATCCTGCTTATTTCCGAATTAGGAAAAATTAACAAAAAAAAACTAGTTTACTATTTTAATTTAAATTAAACAATTAAATTAAACACGTAATAAACCTGCGTCATTATTGGCCCTCTTGAGAGAGTTTCAAAGTAGCAGAGCTGATTACACCAGAATCTACTGCAATAAAACCCACGATGCGACTGTCGATTTCTTGTTGAGTTAATCCACGTAAGCATATTTTTACTTTTGAATTCCTGTAAGAAAATAAATTAGCTGTTATATACAGAATATTGTCACAAATACTGATCACAGTCAACAGTATTAGTACGACACGTAACTACTCTTAAAATGTATGAAAACAAAACTACTTACTTGTTGAGCTTTCGTTCGACAAAAAATGTTTCGCATTTTTAATCTTGGCGTATAATTCTAAAGCAGTCTCGCACTCCATCACATCCACCTGAGCTATCTTTCCAAGATTCAACAAAGCAGGATGATTCCAAAATCTTTTTACTTTGGCAACCACACATTTATTAGATTCTGGTAATTTAGTACTGCATTCAAAATATCTCCTTAGGTTGCGAAATGCACTGCACCATACTAAATGCAAATGATAACTCCTTCCTCGGGTAACCATTAAATCGTTACTGTATTTGGCAAATAGTTTCCTTATCCAATAAAAGTCATTCATGTGATTTTGAAATTGCTCCGTTGAAAAACATATTTCACTCGTGTCCACCCAAGCACCAGTGACAGTACTGCGTTCATTCTGTTGATCGACGTTTTCCGACGGTTTCATTTTTGGTCAGGAAACCACTGGCACTGGCACAACAGCATAATGGGAGGAAGGGCAAAAAGTCCGCAGAGGGCAAAAAGTCTGAAACAGGGCAAAAAGTCCGCACAGGGAAAAAGTCCGCAAAAGAGGGCAAAAAGTCCGAAGAGGGCAAAAAGTCCGGAGAGGGCAAAAAGTCCCGTGTTGCCGTCTTTTGGCGGACTTTTTGCCCTCTCCGGACTTTTTGCCCTCTCCGGACTTTTTGCCCTCTTTCGGCGGACTTTTTGCCCGCTCCGGACTTTTTGCCCTCTTTTGGCGGACTTTTTGCCCTCTCCGGACTTTTTGCCCTCTTTGGGACTTTTTGCCCTCTTCGGACTTTTTGCCCTCTCCGGACTTTTTGCCCTCTTTGGGACTTTTTGCCCTCTCCGGACTTTTTGCCCTCTCTCCTATTAAGTCTAGTCCATAGGAAAGAAAGTAAACTCCGTTATTACGTAAAATTACTATTTATTACTTGCAACCAAAGCACATAATATCGTCTGTAAAAAACCAAAGTGCCCCATATCCATTTTTAGCTAAAATCAATATCAACTATCTACACAAATATTTAAATATGTCTTGATAGCATTTAAATACAAAACTTTGCTCTTTTCAAAAATAAAGAAATACAACATTTTACACTTTTTAAAAACATGGAATAAACACATTTTTCTCCTTTTTAAAAAAATGGAAGAACAAAATTCTGAACTTTTTTTAAACATGGAAGTAGAACATTTTTACGTTTTCGATAATATGGAATTAGGAAATTTTGTACCTTTTTAAAACATGCAAATAGAACGTTTTACGTATTTTAAAAACTCTTAATTATCATTTTACGCATTTTTCTCATTTTGTTTTAATGACATACGTAGATCATATTGATTCCAGCCTGAATTTTAATATTACATTATTAATGGCTCAACGATTTTTTTTTAAATTTTTGCTAACAATTTTATATGTGTCGTCTCACAAACAGTGAAAAATCAAAAAGGACAAGGTACTTACTTTGAATTTAGGCTAGAATTAAAATAAAATAAAATAAATAAAAAACAGTATTAGGTGTGTCAAATATTATTACGTTTTTGAAATTATGTTCTAGTTGCTGGTTCTTGAAATGTGAAAAATATTTTAATTTCATGTTTTTAAAGTGCAAAGTACAAAACATGTAAACTGTTCCATTTGAAAATAAAAATTTAAAAGCTCAAAAAATACTTTTTTAAAAAACAATTTGTTTTCGAAAAGAGTAAAACTTGCCCTATGATATTTACACTGCTTAATGTCATATATTTCATATATTTCGAAGGCACATTGAATCCTGTTGTTAGCTAAAAATAGACAATGTGCAACTTTGCTTTCAATTACCTCTGCGATTTTTGTAGGAGTTACATAATATTGTGCACACCTTGGCTCAAAGCTAATTTTACAAGACTTTGTAGTAGTTGCTGGTATCATTGCGGGCGGTGACTTTATTAGTACATTTGAAAATTCTGCGGGTTTTAACAAACAGGCTAGATTTTTAGGGTTGTGATCAAATGCTGCAGTGCCAGAGCTGTTCAAAATCTGAAATTCTGTATCTGGAAGAGTGATTGGTGACGGCAGTGGTAGCAACACTGCTGACGTTAGAATTTCAACCCAGGACGAAACTGTGTTTACGTCAAGTTGGATGTGTTTAGAATCTAGTTGAAGCGAGCTTTGTTTAGGCTCAAGAAGCTCAAGTATTAAAGTTTCTGACTTTGTGCCTAGCAAAACTTTAAAAAAAAGTACACAATTGGCATTCGTATTCTTTAATTGGTTATCCATAAATACTAATATAATGTCGTAAGTAATGACAATAGCATTTTTTAATTTTACAGGGATTCGTTATTACAACTTTCTTGAAAAAATAACTAGTTTTTTCGAAGGTAAATATTAGCCATATTAATAAAATAATTTACTATTATCAGGTAGCGCCACATTTCTAGATTTTTATTCGGATTTTAATTTTTTGAATTTCCACATATTTCCTGATTTTGCCTTTCAAAATTCAGGCTATTATCGGATTTAGAATTATCAACAAAACGAGTTTGATATAAAAAATAAACATTTATTATAATGTATATAATAATTATTAACCCTTTGCAGTGGTTAATTTTAAATTGAACTGCAAATAACATGCAGGGTGTGTACCTGCCAAATTCAACTAACCACAAGGAAGATTTTTGATTGGCAAGTCACGGTACTGAGCGATTTTCTGGATTTACCTGGAAGTTCCTGATTGACGCGACTTTATTATAAGGTATATCAATCTTACGTGGTTGATCGTCAGAATGATGAACACTGGCTTCACTGGCACAGGTCGCTGTCACTGAATCGGAAAGTTCTGCTAACAACATGTCATTGGCTTCTTCTTGAACAAACATTTTTATTTTCTTTGTGGAATTAATGTTGCACTCCTGAGTGCCTTCAGTCCTATGACTCTTGTTGGCAGTGTCTGTCTCGTAGTCTACAAGTTTTATTTTTACTGGAACAAAAGCAAGTCCTTCTTCTTTTCCTCGACTAGTTTGTAGCTGACGGCTACTGTTGTGTGACGAATAATCAAAAATTGATGTTGAAGTTGGCGATGGCTTATCGTCATTGTCAGTGAGATCAATTATTTTATTATCTTGAATCTGAAGCAAAGCATTTGCCACCTTAGCCCTAGTGATTTTTTTACATATTTTTCAAACTGCATATTGTCGATGATAACACTGCAGCTGAATCTGTTTAAATGGAATCCGCGATGCGACTGTTGATTTCAAGCAGAGTTAACTCTAAGAAGTGCTGCTTTTGAATTTCTGTAAGTAAAGTAATAAGTCTCAGTTCAACTCGTACATTTTTTTGTAGTATAACTGGGACTCTGACAGCCAGCTCCAGGTCTTCGGCTAAATCTGGATCATAGGAACCATTTGGTTTTATTTTAAGAGCATTTGGAAATAATTTATGAATCATTATTTTATAATGTACAAAATATTTAATATTTCTTTAACAAAAAGATTATACAATTTTAAATGATGTATAATTAGTTTACTTATTGCAGTACTTACTCATTATAATGATGCATGTACAGTCATGTCATTGATTTTGATACCCTAGATCAGGGCATTGTACTGCACTGCAAGGTAGTAGGGACTAAACTGTTAAACAATGAGAAGATTTCACATGCACAAAAATCATTTTTACACTTATTAATGCAAAAAATTCAATTTTCCATTTTTAACTGGTTTCGTTGATGCAAACATTGTAAAAAGCCTTAAAAATTTACTGCATTACAATTGGATTGAAGATTGTTTCTAACTGTCTTATAATAACGTCAGTGTTTTCTGCCCTAAAAATTATTCAGACCATTTAAAAATAATACTGTCTTCGGGTGAATTGCAGTTTTAGACGAAGGTCTTCAGGCAGCTTGCAGCCCAGTCGAAGAGTCTTCGGTCTTCGGGTAGGTTGCATTCTTGAGGCTTCGGCTAGATTGCATCGGTTCTACGGTTTTCGGCTCTATTGCAAAATTGTTCTTCGGGTAGATTGCATATCGATCTTTGGCTCTCGGGGTGGTTTGTAGGTCATATCGTCGGTCTTTGGCTAGCTTGTAGTTCCTTATATCTGGCGGTTTGAAGTTATTTACAGTTTATGGTAGTTGAATTCATGGCGCATTTAATGCTATTATTCTCATATTTTTATTCGGTCTCTAAGTATTGTTTTGCTGCTTGTGTACTGAATTATTGGTTAAAAAATCAATTTTTTTGAGACGTTCAAAAAATTTTAACATTTTAAAAATAATTTTGAAAATTTTAAAATTTGTCGAAAAATGTGTAATTAGTGAGTAAAAAACATTCAACAGTTTTTACTTGCTTAAAACTAATTTTAACTAAGTTTTAACTTACTGTGCATTATTGCCTTGAAAATATTAAAAACTTTAAGCTGTTTTACAAGCAGTTCTAAAACCGCTAGATATACACCTTTTCTGGTGGAACTTCACATATAGCAATATTAAACAATGCTTACCTTTGACCTTTAAAGGTCAATGTAAATTAGCCACACAAGCTGTACACAAAAGATCAATCCGGCAAAGCGAAACGACTTACGTTATAAAGCGCAATTTATTTTAACGTCTTTTTCATTAATCAAATTTTGCAATTTTGAATTCTGCGGAGTAAGAATGAAAACCTTGGGTTCAGAATTAACATGGTAATCGTCATCAACAATGGTAATAATTTTAACTACAGACAGAATATGAACCCAACAAGTATTGAGTAGAGAAATCATATTAACATAAGTATTGACTGTTGATTTAACACCTTCAAATAATTTGCTGGCAATATTTTTCTACGATAGCTAGTTATGTACATGCATTAAATATTACTGTTTTGTTAGTATTTTAATTATTTTCATTTTTTGTGTTTTCTGTAGTAATCGCCAAATCAGTTTTCGAATGTTACGGGGTTTACTTAATAGCCAATGGGACGCGAATGCCTTGTTTTTCTTCCAAATAGAATTTTCTAGCTGCCCAAGTATGTGTAGAAAACTAAGAACAGGAATTCCCTAACCAGTCACATGATATATATATATAGACAACTTTATTCAAAAATAAACTTGACACTGTCCTCCAGTGAGGATAGCCTAAAGACTCAGTATACGGGACATACTTTTGTTATACATAATTATGTCATTTATAGTTGTTTAAACTTTAAATAGAAAAAATTAGGTAATGCTTGTAGAAAACAGGTGATGAACACAAATTTGCACCGATTTCTTTAGAACTGACGTTACAATATCTTCAATAAGCGTAACTAGTAAACACTGAGACTTCAGGAAGTCCACAAAGAACTGTGAAAACCAATTAAACCACCTTAAAAACAAATTGAACGTCCAGAACCCCTTTGTGTTCAGCATATGCTAAGATATAATGGCATTTGCCCTGCGACAGATGTCCAGAGGAATAAGACCGATTAGAAATTCCATAGCCGCCCTTGGCATTTAACGAGGACAACCAGTTATCATAAGACACGCCTGGTTCTGTGCCATGTTCGACATTGTCACATATATATAATAATAAAAATAAATACTTAATAAAAATTGTCTAAGAAATTTTTGACGGACTTAGATCAACTTATTCGCAGCTCGGTTAAAGAGATCATTGGTATCCCTACTGATACACCTAATGCAATGCTTTATACACATAAAAATTTCCGGGGTCTTCAAATTGTTAAAGCATCGTGGGAAGCTTTTGTGCAGCACTACAACATTTGCATGACTTTAATAAGATCTCAAGATCAATTTGTAGCGTATGCTAGAAATTTAGAAGAGGAAACAGAATTTTGCTTGGAAGGCTTACAATTGGACAAAATAGAAGTAGGGAAGAAAAATGTCCAAAAACGAAACCCGCTCAAATTTTGCGAAAGATGCTAAGAGATAAAGAATTTGGTAATTGGTGTGTTCTGCCTCAGAAAGGACGAGGAGTCAAATTATTTCAAGAATGTCCATATGGAAATAAAGTCATTATTGAAAAAGACGGGCTGACCACTTCAGAATGGGTGGCATGTTTGAAGATGTCAGCAAATAATTACCCAGTTAGAGCAATTCCTGGCAGGAACCTAGGCATTCCTCAGTGTCGTGATTGTACAGCTGAGAGAGAAACCCTTAGTCATGTTTTGGGACAATGTCAGAACAGTGCTCTACTGAGAAATACAAGGCATCATGAAATTAGGTCAATTATTGCAAAACGTTTAAGGTAAACCCCGTCTTTTGGTCAAAGATTCTGGATAGTGGAAGAGGAAGTAGGATGTCATGATGAAGATGGGTCCCCGCAAAGAGTAGATATTTTGTGCTATGACAAAGACAAAAAAGTTGGATTTATATTTGACCCAACAGTTCGTTTTGAACAAAATATTGACCAAGCGATAGAAGTGGATAGAGAGAAAAAAGCTATATATGATCCTTGTGTTAAATATTTTAAAGAGATGTATGAATTGGACCAAATAGAAGTCATTAGATTGCTAATTAAGGCCCGAGAAACAATGACATCATTTTTTAAAATTTTTAAAAGACGATTTTCCCGAAGTCCTACCATCACCAAAGAAATTGTAGTCGCAGCTATTAGAGGATCCACTATGATAGCGCACCATCATTTATATAATACCAATGAATTTATTTTTACGTATCAAATTAATCCATATATAATGTGTTGATGATGTGTTTGTTTTTTACTGTGCCTTAATGGCAAATACTATTGTAGTATTAGTGTAATAAATTTACAATCTCTCTCTACAAAGATTATTGTCTGCACTATTGATTCAATATTAGGTTATATAAAAATTCAGTTTAAATTACCGAACACTAAGATTAGAGCAAGTTTTAAATGACAAATATGAAAACAATAAGAACAATCAAAAGTATTTATACATACGTCTTTTTTAAATCAAGTGGGTCCATTAAATAGATAATTAAATCGCTAATATTACGAAGTTACTTTAAAATAAAACAAATAATGTGATTTTGTCAGCAGTTTAATATTTAAATTATTTAATTAACTCCAAGTTAACTATATTAGCTGGTGATCATATTTTGTTTGCAAATTCCAAGCTTTAAACTGTCAGAAAATGATAAAAGCTAAGTTTACCGACTACATTATGGTTGTAATTTTTTACTCGTCGGGATTATTATACTACAATTTAGGTAATCAGAGGCATTGCTCAGCTTTAAGGGTACTTAAGTTAAATTATTATAAAACATCTAAAACACTAATTGTTTTTGTTTATTTTTTACATGTCACCTAGGTAAAACCCTTCAATACCCTGGATGCTACGGTATTATTATTAATAGTCCTCAAATTACTCAGATTCAACACAGTCAAGAAGACGCTCGTATACCTAACAATAACGTCTACTCAACACGAATTATAGGATCTATTTCTGGGCCATTACATGATCACGCTATTAGAATTGCTTTAATTAGTAATTATGAAACCGCACTTTGTGCAGGAGCGATTCAAAATGCTCTGTACATTATAACAGCTGCGCACTGCGTTAGTGGTATTGATTGTTCGCAATTAATTGTGACCGCGGGAACTGGGCCCGTGTTTCCTGAATTTCCTAGACAAAACCGATCTGTTGTGTCATGTGACATTCATCCTGACTTGGACTTAAAAACGTTGCTAAATGACGTAGCAATTCTAAAACTAAATCATTCTTTGTTTATAGCTGGCGGACAAGTGTCCCCACGCGAATTAGGTCCACCTATTCCACCCGGCGGAAATGTAACAGATGTTTGGATTGTTGGATGGGGATTGTATAAAGGGGGATGGAATAGTAGTCAAAACCTTACGTACCCCAAGTTTCGCCAGTCAACACCCGTTACAGTGGTTGATGCAAGCGCATGCAAAGCATTTCACGAACAACAAGGTAAAGAAAACTATACTAATCAAATTTGTGCCCAAGCTGAAGTAGGTGCAGGCCCATGCACAGGTGATGACGGAGCTCCGCTAAGTATAGGTGTTTTGTACCCTAATTTGGTCTGGCGAGTGTTTGTAATTGGCATATTATCATCATTTCAAGATTGCGCTACTGGAGCAATTGATACTTACACAGAGCTAGGACACTATAAAACCTGGATTGAATCTATAGCTGGGTATAAATACAAGATTTTAATCTGTTAGGACATGGTATGTCTGCTTGTTAGTTATGATATGGGTTAATGTTTCTATTTCAGGCGACAATGTGATTTTAATATTTACGCCTACGATAAAGAAACGCGTAAGTAAAACTTGCAACAATTATTTTTGCTAACTTTCGCACGTGCTTCGTAAACTCAAATGACAACGCTAATTCTTGTTAATATTTTTATACATAAGGTACACAATTAACTAACAAAAAAAAATCATCTAAACCGAAAGGACGTATTGATGAAGAAGTAGCAAACGCAATATGTGCTTCCTACTATACGTTTACTCAAACAAATAAAATACAAGGTCCACTTAAAAGCGCTTTTAGGCTTACAAATTATAAAAGTGGTACACAATCTGTTAAAAAGGCTTCTGTATGCACAAATTTAAAGTGGAACACTTGCAGTAAGTTTTTATTATTTTTGTTTTCTGACTTGCTATAAAAATGGGTTCCCAGTGAATGTGTACAATAACTATAGGCATTTGTCACCGATTTGAACGCGTTAAATGCAAAGAAGAACCAAGTACATTAACAGTGTCTCAGATTTCTTCAAGAATTATAGGCGGCAATGACGCAGTACCTAATCAAAACCCGCACCAAATACGAATTTCTCGAGTAATTGATGACAAAGAGACCCCTACAGCTTGTGGTGGTTTTATTTATAATTCCATGTACGTCCTCACTGCAGCATATTGTGTAAGCAAGGACATGCCATGTGTGCTGTTGATCACAGCAGGAGATCACAGCATTACCACGAAAGAGAAAACAGAACAAGTTCGAAGAGTAGTGTCAATTATTATTCATGAACATTATAATCATGATGATGCGTACAAAAATAACATAGCTCTCTTACGACTTGATCGTGCTTTTATTTTCACGAAATTTGTGCATCCAGTACTATTAGCTTCACAAGAGTATCCTACAAACAAAGTATCAATCGTAGAGCTAAGTGGCTGGGGCAAGCTTAATTCCAAGCGTGATCAACCTGATATGCTTCAATCCGTAGAGGTTCCTTTTGTCGATGACTGCAACTGTAGGCTGGCATATGCAAGCATGCGTGGCAGCCCAATTAATATTGACAAGATTTGCGCTGGACTTCGAGGTCATGGAATTTGCATCGGTGATACCGGCACTCCTTGGACTGTTAAAGATAGAGACACAAGATATGTTGTTGGCATAACGTCTTTCACAGGCTCGTGCACAGTCGGTCCTGGTGTTGCAACTAAGCTTTTAGCGTACCAAAAATGGATTTATATAAGGGCTGGGTAAAGTTTAACAAATTTTCTTGTGTTCAACTCTGAACCTTAAACTTCTTTATGTAACTGTGCAAGTTAATTAAGTGTGCAAGTTGATTAACTAACGAAAATAAAAGCGTTACTGTTAAGGTAGTTGTAATGTTTTGTAAGCTCACACAATAATTGTTAATTTACTTGTTAAACTAATCGCGCTGATATTTGTTTTGTTTTTGTTTATCTAAGTACCCAAGGCTTTGCTAATAAAGAAGATTACTGACGATATAAAACAAAAACGCTAAGTTGTTCAAATCAAGATCATCTTAGGGGTTTGATGACACATTTAATTAAAGCAGCTGGTGCAAATGTTGTGTTTTTTGAATTGGACCGTATAAAAGCCAATTAATTGATGTGGAAGTTTTTTTATATTTTGTTTTCTACTGTAATTTTCCAACGTTAGGGCATTTATGTCTTTTTTTAATCAAAGAACTCTATTAGGTCATTTACAAATTATTGTCGTATGGCTTACAATTTGTATTATATTAAGACAACAAATATTGATAAAAACTTGTGTCATGTTTTTGATTTAAGGTGTTTTCTGAATATTTCTGTATTTTGTGCACAAATGCTATCTAAAGTAAATCTTACCTTCAATAAAATGTTTGCAATAAACGATTGTGATTTCGGTAAATCTAGCTGTAAAAAGTTTTTTTTAATGACGTTGACTAAAGCCTTTATAGTATTTTTTAATGATGTCACTTCTGCACTTGCTAACATTACCTGCAATTGCTTGTTTACAGCTAAAGGGCGAAAGAGAATCGTGTTTAGATCTAAAAACTTTAAATAACCACCTGGGGTACTTAAAAAATTTTCATTCATATTTTAATAGAGTATTTGAAAATTTTTAAATTATGTTAAAAGTTGTAACTTAAAAATGTCAATTTAGATAGGAGCCCATATCTTTTAATTTAATTTTCTTCAAAATAGAAAACACCAACAATGTTTTCGGAAACAATCCCTTTTATTTGTATACTCTACCATAGAGTGTCATATTTATCTGAGGTTAGATTAATCACTTGGTAATGTTTTTTGATGTAAATTATTCCGTCATGGTAATTCTAGTTCAAGTAAATAGATGTTTAAAAAAATGATGTTATTAAATTACAAATCAGGCCAGGTAGCAAATACCCCAAATTAAAATGCATGTTTCATCTTTTTACTGTTTATTTGTCATATGTTAGTATGATATTCATATTTTAAAATAAAAAGGCATGCAAGTCAAATAATGTATTGTGCATAACTACTATCTTACAATATTTTTTGAGTTGAACTGCTTTAAACATTTAATTAACAGCTTAACAAGCTATTTAAGGCATTTTTATTTAAAAGTCCGAATTTAGATATGTTGGAAATTATTCTACATAATTATTTCAAATAGTTTTATTTATACTAATATTTTTGTACTCAAATAATTTACAAGATCAATTGCATAGCGTGTGTCATAAAATTAATTATTTTGCTAAAAATATGTCATAGATGGATTTACTAAAGCAGCTTTTACAATTAAGTTCGTACTTATTTTTCGCTAACTCTTACTATGACGGGTACAACGCTTGTATAAAAAATCCGGCGCTTCGCGCCGGATTTGTCGACCGTGGGCGGGCCCGAAGTAGATGCTGAGCTTCAACAAAGGCGCAAGACAATTTATGTTACGCTTGAAGGTGGTATAAGATTTATGGAAGCTCCCCTACAATCAATAAGACATACGAATGTGCGTAGCATGTAGTTAAATATATCTGAAATTTTTTAATAAATTACACCATTCACAAATGACGTCATTTATGAAGGCTTCCTTACCATCAATAAGCCATATAGTAGTACGTGGCATGTAGTTAAGAAACGCTGGAATATTTTTGAGAATTGCATGATTAACAAATGACGTCATTTATGGATCCTCCCCTATAATCAATAAAATATATACGAATGCACGTGGCAAGCAGTTAAAAATAAGTTGGAAAATATTTTGATGTTAACAGTACTACATGTTTATAGTCCATTCTGGAGACTTTATTTATTGATTGGAGAGAGAGTAGTTAATTAGTGGGAAGATGAGGAAGAAAGATTAAGGGTGCTGGGAATCTGTAGGGTGGAGGTGGGAGGCTGGGGAGGCTGGGAGCCAGGCAATGGAGAGAGGGAGGGAAAGAGATGCATAGGGAGCAATGTAGATTAGTAGGTAGGTGTGTAATAAATAAATCCGTAATGTATAATGCGATTTGAAGTAATAGGATGCAATTCAATGAGACAAAGAAGAAGAAGGAGAGTTATTGCATAGTAAGTGTTGCGAATTATTTGTGTCTTTGCCAAGGTGTGCTAAATCTAATGCAAAATTGAGACAGCGACGTAAGCATGTGTGCAGCGCCATATAATAAGATGCATCACCCAGGCCAATCAAATTGTGTATGGGCTGTATCAGTACACAGGCAGGTTTCTATACAAAATTACAATGTTTTTGAATTTATTACAATTTATACAACATTTATATACATGAAATACAGGACATTTAATTATTCAACGGTATACTTAACAGTATATACAATATATATCTAGGTTACATCTACACTATACTAAATATATATACACTTCTTACAAGCTAGAGCTAATTATTTAATAAATAAATGTAGTTCACAAATAACATTGACATTAAACAGCTAGGTTGCTTATATACTAAACAATTGAAATACACAAGTCTTACAAATACAGGACATTTAATTATTCGACGGTATACTTAACATTTACATATACATTATAAATCTAGGTTACATCTACACTATACTAAATATATATACACTTCTTACAAGCTAGAGCTTAGTATTTAATAAATATATGTACTTCACAAATAACATTGACATTAAACAGCTAGGTTGCTTATATACTAAACAATTGAAATACACGAGTCTTACAAATACAGAACATTTAATAATTCAAAGGTATACTTAACAGTATATACATTATATATCTAGGTTACATCTACACTATACAATAAATATATACACTTCTTACAAGCTAAAACTTAGTATTTAATAAATATATGTAGTTCACAAATAACATTGACATTAAACAGCTAGGTTGCTTCTATACTAAACAATTAAAATACACAAGTCTTACAAATACAGAACATTTAATTATTCAAAGGTATACGTAACAGTATATACATTATATATTTAGGTTACATTATTATAAAACTATAAATATACAACTATTACAGAACAATATATTTACTTATTTAACAAATCTTTATGGCCAAAGGGCAAACTAAAATTACAATCATTGGGGTCTGAAAATACCCGTGATATATCTAATGTGTTGAATGCTAATCTATTTACACTCACTACGTACATGTTATGATCTACTGATCGTATAGAATTTACAATAATATTACACGGCTTGTCTGTTTCAAGCATTTGTTTATACTTGTCGTGCCTGCATTGGCGTAACGCAATAGCCGGGACACCTCTGAACTTTTGTTGTTCGCTACTATTTAAATATAACATGCTATACATTTTAGGCTTAAGTGTAATTAATTCTGATACATCTAAGCTCTGTATTCTTATTTTGCCACTCTCGTCTTTATTTAGAAGATACAACTCTGGATACTTATTTTCGTACCGCTTAAAAAAGTCGTGATTTCGTGGAATTTTGCTGAAATCAAATTCTGCACGTGCACTAACTATATCATCCCACAAAGTATTTGAGGGATCTAATATATCTAACTCATATCCGTCGGTATCTGAATAATCCAAGTAAGCTCTATTCTGGAATATTCGACACAGCATATCAAACTTTTCATAGAAGTTAACTTTTGCATTGGCTAAAATTGCCAGTCCTGTGAGTGACAAGTCATCTGCACGATACCTCTTAAGATATTGCGTAATAATACTTAAACAATCAGACAGACCATCAAAATCTTTACATCGTGGTGATGCAAGTAGTTTTTCAGCATGGGCGGTACTGGTGCAAATACTGGTTTCAACATAATCTTTAACTTTTTTTAAAGTCTTGCCATACAAAACATTAGATTGGAATTTAAGTAATTTATTTTCAAAAGGGGTTTTTGCTTGCTTGCGTCTTTCTAGATTGGCATCTATATATGATTTGAAGTAACGTTGCTGTTTGAATCTAACACCACAGTGTATTTTTAAGAGTACCATTCCCTTTGAAAGATAGTAGCGCAATTCCTTGAAATGAACTGTGTAATTGAATTTGTCATAAAGAGTTAACATAAGTCTTGGTCGGGATATAAAATGTTTAATTGAAGCGTTTTTGCGATATTTTAAATTTAACTGGCTCGGCATTTCTTCGAGCCTTATTACTCTCTGTTCCATGGCAAGAGGCAAATTTGCGTCGCGATCATGCAAATGCTCTGGGTATTGCAAGTCACAAACCAGTACGTACCCATAGCTTCCTTCCGTACTTCCTAATTCTGGGTCAGTCCAGTCTATGTTTATAAGATCTTTTGTTTCCATGTACTCGTAATCAGACACTGGCATCAGTGACTTCATACTATGTGGATATAAACTATTGATATCTAGTGACAGTAAGTGTCTACGTGGCTGTGATGTATCTAACCCACCCGGACAACGTTCGTGATTTGCAGTCACATGTTTCTTTGCAAATATACATTGACCTCCCCTTATTCCATTTTTTGCAATTTCATATACCCTGTAATCTCTTATGTAATCTATTTCAGCTTTTGAATGTTTTAAAAAGCATTGCCATGAGAAGCTTGGCAAAGTTAAAGAATAGGTAGGATCCATTTCGTATGTTTCCATTCCAAATTTTCGAAAATTTTGCCAAACTTCTGCAAGTAATACTGTATCTAACAAACAAGTAAAACGCATGTAATCAGCTAATGTAAAAAGGTTGAATTTTGCACAGATGTTTTGAACAAGCTCCCATTCACTGTCTGGTATTGGCATATCATCAAGTAAAGATTTCCTAAAACACGATCTTGTAGGAATAGGAATGTCAAGACTTGTATTTTTAGTAAGAGACAAGAAAGGAAAATAAACAGGTTTTTGTAATAACACAAGATCGTCATGGCATGGTTTTGATACTTTAAGTTTCTTTGCAAAAGAACCATGGGTTTGTGTAGGTAAAAATTTATATAAACACTGCTGTACTATTTTAAGTGACTGAGAGGTTTTTGCGTTAAGTGAATCTACAAGTTCAAATAAATCAGAGTCAAAAAATAAATTGGCATCCATAAAACGTATTTTAACTTTTGAAGCAAAAGATTTGCCAGTATAGTTGGGTTGTTTTGAATTTTCAGAGGGATATTCTAAATTTAATTTAGGAAGCCACGTATCCTTAGCAGTTATTGTTATTGAAATAAATTCTTTTGGGGCTTTTGCAAGAGCTTTTACGTTTTTGGACGAAAACATATTAATTTTCATTGCATTAATTAAAAGGTGATAATCAAAAGAACCTCCGTAGTGCGAAATAAGTGGGATCTCGTGCTTGTATTTAATATTTAGGTTACAACGACTACATGCAGCAAACTCAAAATTACCATGGTCGTGGTTATGGTGGAAGGTCCTGATCGTCTTGGTTTCTTTACTAAATTCGCGCTCACACAGATGGCAGTGCGTAGCTTGTTCAAACTGTACTCTTACACTTTCTGTTGGTTTTACTTTGTTATTTGTTTCTCTAATATGTGTAAGTAACCTGTTTGCCCAGTAAAATATACGTTTAAAAAAATGTTGTACAACATCTTCCCCATCAAAATACTCTATAGAAACAACGTTGTCTTTATCTTGCATTCTTCTAATAATAATAAAAGAATAAGCTGCAGGTGTAATTTCTGTTGTATACTTTGTGTTATTTTTTGCAAGTTTAAAATCTTGAATCGGATTTGCAAACGTAAAGAACTTATAAACAATGACAAAGGGGTACGGAAGTGTTTGCCATGGTTTTGCAAACTTAACTCGTTCCGATGGTTTAGGAAAAATGATTTTTATTTCTTCACGAACTTGGCAGTTGTCACTGTGCTGTTGTAAATTCTTTTTAGAGTTAAAACTTCTTAAACACAATTCGCAATAAAAAGCTTTTTTTTGACGTCCATTACGCATAAATTTATCAAGATCAGTAATAAGAACTAAATGGTAAGAGTTAGTCTTGTTTTCCTTTTCTTGATTGTAAATTAAAAATAAATTACACAGTTCAGTTAACTCAGAATTGCGCGACCGTCTTATAGGGACAATGTCGTCATCGCGATGACTCCAAATATTAATACCAAGATTATTTTTAATTTCAAAATTATTTAAATCTTCGCCAATACGCAAAGGACAATTAATATCAGTAAAATCAAATTGCGAAAAATAGGGAATATACTGTTTGGGACTCTCTAGTTTTTGTTTGGCATAGCGAATAGCGTTTGGTGTAGCCTGCTGCTTATTAACTTTATACCCAGCTAAGATTTCATCGCGGTATCTGTGAGCAGCAACACAGAATTTAAAGCAGTCATCGCATTTGTTTTTAATATTTAAGTATCCACTTCTTTTATAATTCAACTTTGGAAATTTAATATATCCTTTTGCTTCAGCATTTGAAAATAAATTTAAAACTCCTACTTTAAATTGAATAGAATTTACTTGCTGAACTGTCCAACCAGTACCGTACTTATTAAAGTCGTTAAGCTTTTGTATAACTTCACTTGCACTATTAAATATAAAGTTTTCAATTTCGTCTTCATTCATTATATCGTAATTCTTAGACACAAACTCAATGCTACGTTTTTCTGTTTTTAGTTCGTTTTCTACTATAATTTCTAATTCTAATGCTACATCTAATATAAGTTGAGCCTTAATACTAATATGTACAGCTAAGTTTTGAGTTAACAATTTCACAATAGACTCGTATAGTTCAGTCAAAATGTATGTAATGTCTTGAAACTCTTCAGTTGGTTGATGCTTGTAGGTCACCATTAGTCCCTTATGAGCTCTTGAGGATTCTTGAAATACATCTTGATCTATCAACGACGAACGACGAGTGCGACGAGAAGGTCCAGCGGGACTATCTTCGCTGCTGGTAGTAGTATCAAGTCCGTAGGTTGCTCCTGAACGACTAATTCCACCGCCAGTTAGATTTTGATTTCTGTTGTCATAGTGTGCAAGACGCTCACCAGGCTGCAGACATAAATGACGGGTCTTGTCAGAACAGAATCGGTTGCAATCTCCACAGTGATGAATATCCTCAACGTGAGCTTGATACGCCACATACGTTCTGCATTCGAACAGACATCTAGGCATGGAACACTCAAAGCGCTGAAAATCAACAAACACAGTATTATTAGAATCAAACTTATATTAAACAATAAAATAACTACGGAAGGAAATAAACAATGTAATATCACATGTACTTGACACCAAAATATACGTACATAGTTAGACTGTCCGTTGTTAATTGCAGTTGGGAAGTTTGGCTGTTCGTGGTACTGAACTGCCGTGTTTGGTACAAGGGCTGGTTGATCCATGTTGAACAAATAGTGTTGTAGAGTCGATGCTTTTCGTATGTTCTAATGCTGTTCTTTGAGGCGAGTGGAGTAAGATGGAAACGTTGATGCTCAGAGGAGTGCTTGAGATGGTGTGAGGGTCCCTATGAGTCCGCCGCGGTACTTATAGTTGATCCGTGGTGGGTGGTGGCCACCTGTTTCTGGTAAACCCCTTCTGATTTAACCAGGGACCATAGTTTTCCATTGCGATAAATCTTGATCATTTTGAATACAAAGAGTAGTAGGACCAGGATAAACGACACGTAGATGGCTGCACATGCGCAGAAAGAGAAACAATAACAAATTCACATTTAGCAATGGTTTCAAATCGTACACGTGGTATATGCGCATCATATGTTTAGTACAATATATATTTGTATTACACGTAATGGTGAATTTTGCACTCACTAATTAAATGAAACGTTGTATTTACTACCGGTTTTGCTTCGTGTTGGTTGTACTTGTCCACTACATCAAGTATAATTCCGTTTTGCGTATTCAAATTTTCAAGCATATATTTTAAGGCTTGAAGAATCAACTTGTTGGATGAACTGGGCTTGGTTACGGCAGATGGCGTAATAACAGGGCTGGAAAATGACGGTTTGTCTTGCTGGAGGGTGTTTTGTATTGCTTCTAGGGCTATCTTTTCCTTTGTAAATAAACCATTATTGCTTGGTGTACTTTCAAAGCTTGGAGCGGTGCTTTTAGTGTCAACGATTGGATTATTTAATTCATGCTGGGCATGCACTACAGTGTTGCAACATGTTGCAAGTAGGAGAAGCGCCAGTGCGCAAAAACGGAATACTACACGTTGCAGAAACATTGTATAGCTTTGTATTGAACACTTTGGCATTACAAGGTAGACTGACACTGTCTAATTGATGGCAGCTCTATTTATATATATCGAGATTTAACTTTCTTTGATGCACTTGTATTGCTGCGATTTCTCACGTATGCATATCCACGGTTGCGAACTGATTTTAGCTGTGGTTTCTTTATATTAGCTTGCGACATTACTTGCTCGTAGCTGAGCCACTCCTGCACCGGTAGTTGTTTTAACCTATCGACGCCAGATGGAGCACTGATGGAGGAACTTTCACTTGGTTCTTTGTAATTTCCGCCAACGTGCATTGGAACTTCTTTGTAACAATCGAGTTTATTCTCTGGCAAACAGCAGTGTTGCTTGGCAACGTTCAAAGCCTTTTGCTCTTCTCGAATTTTCATAAGCTCAGCATAGAGCTTGGGTTCAATTGCTTTCATAACAGTAGCCATAACTATTTTAATTGTTTGAATTGTATATTTTATCAGCACAAATTATATCTGACAGTAGTGTAACACGGCAGATTTCACTGTTGTAAACTTTGTGGAATATTGTTGCTAAGATTCGACGCACAAGGTTCTTGTTTCTTATGTATAGTTTTTCCATGTTATCTAGACCCGTTTTTTTCAAAGTTTTTACAAGTCTATTTATTTGATTTGAATATCGCGGATCTATATGTTTGCAAAACTTATCTACGTTGAATATACACTCTGCTATAACATAAAGCAAATCAACAGTTGCACACTTGATGTAAGTTGAATATTCTCTTGGTTTTGAGTTTGCTAATAGTGATAGATATTCAAAGTTTTCTTCAAACAGACTTCGTTGCTTTCGTTCCACCGGCATGATGAGTTTTATTTGTATACATATATGTCAGTACCATTTACAGGGAAAATGTTATTACGTACAAACATGTGTGGGTTCGGGCACTGTGGATGCAAGTCCAAGAACAAGTAACTATGTTGGCGTAGACTGCATGCTTTTTCGTATGCTTCTTGCAAAAACTTCTTACGACTAGGTGCAATTTGTCTTGCAATTTGGTTAATTATGCTACGGTCTCTAGGCACGTCAAAGAGAACTAAATATTTCGTACTTAAACTAGTGGTTCTCAGTTCTTTAGAAAAGGCGTTTTGCAGAATAAGTATTACACTGAAATTCATATGATGAGACAATTCTGTGAATATTTTCTGAACTAATTGTCTAGCCTTATGATTTGCTTCCATAAAGTTTAAATGATCGTCTAAAACAACAAGACACGGGCTGTCTATTTCTTGAATCAGTGACTCAATATTATCTATATCAGATGTTAAAGTTATATCTTTATCTTCTAGGAAATCAGTGCTTGAAAATTCTGGTTGGTCAGTATGTACACTTATATACAACACTTTATTAATATTATTTCCAATTATTTGCCTACGGCGCTTAACAATTTCTAAACACAGAGTACTTTTACCAGAAAAACTAGGGCCACATAGCATAGCCGTAAAAGGGTGTATTAATTTAAAGTCAACAGTATCTGATGTTGCCATCGTCAAGTGCAAACAACAACTGATCAGAACTCACAAAGAACAAGTATATTTAAGGAATATTCACAATATATTATAATAGCTAATTATTTATACAACTATTTCTTATACAATTTGCTACTAATTCTTAAACTATTTACATTTTATACATTTTTATTATTATTTATACAATTAACATACGTTTATTCAGACATTTTACAAATATGTATATAGTACTCTGTGTATTCATTTACAATTTTACTTAAACATTAACTTATGACTTATATTATATACAAAAACATATATATATATAGTTTATACAATGTAATTTCTATACTATTACTATAGTTTCACAATAAACTGTGGTTTTTACATTAAATAGACAATGTTTTATTCCTTAATGTATTACAATACACAATAGGTTTACAAAAACGGGTGCTTAATTGCTATATATTTACAATATACACTTCTTATTGTTATATCTTAAGCCTAGGGATACCATAACATATTTTTACAAAACTCGGGACAACATACTTTACATGTATTAGACTGTAACTTATATCTATGTGTAGAACACTTGCTTAACATAGGGATCATATTTACAAACTTTTTAACTTTTCTATCATTAACTAGTACAGAACATGTAAATACATTTATAAAATCTTGGTATGAAATACCAATTGCACGCGAATATAAGAAATATAAACAATACATTCCGCAAACAGTAGATCGTCCACTCTGCAGTGCTGTACAATTTTCTGCAATAACGTATCTGCCTGGCACCTGGAGGTTTTTGTATTGCTGAATTGGGAAACCATAGGAGTCGAAATATTCAAAGGATTCTCTCGAAACGATCCAGTAACAAATCCAGTGACGCCCAGTGCCCTCTAGCTTGTCTGTATTTTGTATTATTGCAATTGGATACGATAGTTCCCCGTTGCTGGTTTCTTTTCTTGCGTTTTCTAATGTAATCTTCATTTCGTCTGCAGCTATTACGTAGTATTTGATGCTTGTTCTGCCAAGTAAGATTCCGAGACATTGCTCCAACTGTGCTGTATTCATTCTGCACGCGCGTGTTGTTGTTGGTCAGTCAGCTTCTATTTAGCAACAGACATGTCTTGAATTCGCACACGTGATTTTATGCACATTTGTCTAAGGTGTTTTGGGTTTAAGGTGTTTTGGCAGAAAGCTTGATGGTTTGCTACATACATTTTAACGGTTGATGATGACTTGCTTATTTCGGTCAATCTCAACTACGGTTTGGTACTGGCTAAACAGTATAGCCGTAACAGACGTGGTCAATGCGGTTCTGAATTTCAACTGGATCTGAACTTGACCAGATTTATTCACACTCAGTGCATTAGCTTGTGTAGGTACCAGCTCAAATGCAAACAGGACTCTTCCTTTGGTGTAGTTCTGCTGAGATATGCCATTTCCTAGAGTTGGGTTGGCTGCGGTCTTCTTCAAGGTGTTCAAAGCAAGTAGGTAATTATCTTGACCATTACCAGAGGCATCTTTAAAACTCATAGGCAATGTCTTGTACTCTATTGCTTCTTGGTTCATTGAAACTGTGATTTCGCTGAGATTAAAGTGTTGAAAGTTGCAGAATGATTTGGTCAGCTTCCCCAAGTACGCTGCAGAATCAACAAGTCCAAAAACTATATACTGCGGCAACCTGCCGTTAATACAGTTATCCAATGAGTGCGAGCTGACTCCAGATGGAATGACAAAGTTCTTGATCTCAGGTTCAAGGCAAGGATACTTCAAAGTCCCATTGTTGAGATTAAGTCTATGCTTCTCAATTGCCATTGGAGATACTGTCTGCCGCTTCAAGTACAGTACAGCATTAACAATGTCTACACGGAATGGACAGCCAGAATACCCAGACCTTGTTTCAGTTTCAGCGTCAATGCAGAAGGCAGGATGAGATCTGCGCATGATAATTCGGATATCAGTTTCTCCAGGCAGCATTCGCGTTTGTTCAAAGAATGGTGACTCGGGTCTTCCTACCATAGTAAACGGTTTTGACTGTGTTGCAATATTGTATCTAGCCAAAAATCCGGTGTCTGTCTTCTTAAATTCATCGGGAGTAATGTTTGGGTAGTACAGCTGATCCAACATTCCATTGTTCTTTTCAATTGGGTTTGATGAAAGTTCCCGTTTCAAGTATGAACTAATGGCATAGTGATTTGAGTTGTCACTCACGAGTTGGCCATTAAGAAAGAATTCCATGTTACTGAATAGGCCATAGAACAGCATGGAACACGGAGCGACCACGTCGGTAGCTGCGATCTCCTTGCCATCTGCTAGCATTACTCGGCAAGCTAGTTCCAAGTGGGATTCGTTCAAGTTGTAGTATTTTCCAGGAGATTTTAGTATGTCGAATATAAGGGGATTCTCATTATCTCTTGGACTGAGCACTGGATAATATGGGTAATATTCAGGTGCATCTTCAAGACTTATATTGGTTGGGGGAAGTTTATCAAGCACTAGGTTGCTTTGAATAGACTTCTGGGACCCCTCGTACACTGTCGGTTCGTCGTAAAAGCCTTGTGTTTCCATGATTTGCGGAGCTGCTAATAGACTTTTGATACTGCTTCGTGGTAGTCAGGATGTTGAATGACAAAAATTTCAGCAAACAGTAGTTTATAACTTATCGTCGTCGGCTAATATTGCGCCTACGTCCTGCCCCAGTCTGGGTAGAACTTCTGCTTGATACAGTTCGTCTTACACGAGAGACTGGGGTTTTTCGCAGCCGACCCCCAATTTGCGTTCTCTTCTTACCACGCCTGCCCCGTGATCCTCCAGCTTGAGTGCGCCTGTACACCATCCTTCCGCCTCCACTCTGACTAGCTCGAGCTAGTGGTTTACGTGATGTACTTCTGTGTTTATTGCATAAAGTGCGACAATGAGATACTCTGCATTTACGGCCTGTGGCAGTTGGTTTAGTGATTCTACGTTGTTTCAATGGCACAAGATATTGATTTTCTTCGACACTTGAATCGCCTAATGAATTTCCGATAGGTTCTGCAGTTTCAATTGCTACACTATTATCGCCTGCCCCCATTTGGCTCTTGTTGCTGTCTTTATTTTGATTTGCAGAAATAGGTTCAAGAACACAGTATTCACCAAGCAAGCTATCTTTCACAATGTCTTCGTCCACTACACTTGAATTTGTGTCGTAAATGTTTTTGCACAGTATCTTACGCATTATTGATAAACAACAATGTTTATTTAAGCACTAGTTTGAATGCATTCAGACTGGTTTGCAATAATAAGAATTTTTAGAACTTGCTCTTTAAAAGATTTGATGTTGTCACTTCAAAGGTTAAATAAGAATAACTGCTAAATTCGCACGTCTTCGCCTTTTATACTTGGCGGCATGTTGTTTGCTTAGAAATTGCGAGGTCGAAACTGCAATTCAATTATAGTCTGAGTATTGGCATCAAGTTGCACAAGGGAACGGTACTCATTGACCAAACTGAATCTCATTACTTGATGTTGTTGTCTGTGTAATGGCACAAACAGTATAGGGACAAAGCTGTGGACAGTCTCATTAGTGTAGTCATTAGATATATCGACTGCTCGCAGTAACGGCAGTGAATGAGAGGCATATAACTGGTTTTCAACTAGGCTGCATAATACAAGAAGCCTCTTTGCTGGTACAGTGTGTTCAGGCTCAACGTCTTCTTCAAATTGTTCTTTTTCTACTTCTCGTTCTTCTTCCTTTGCTAATTCCTGTCTCAGTTGCGCAGACTCGTCAGCTTTGAATATAAAATTGTCATCAAAGCCGAAAAATCGATTCACAAGTAGTGGCAGCTGTACTGTGATATCTTCGCGCATGCCTGGTATACTAAGGTGTCCATCCGCATGTTCAAACTGTACTTGCGTATCAGCCCACAAATTTTCCATTAGAGTACGATTAATTTCATGCACCACGTGATCCAAATCTAGTTCTTCTGGTTCGTTCATTGGAATAAAGTTTGCATATTTTTTGAATAATCGCAAGTCCATATATTCATAGTCCACAATGTTATTGTATAACTCTTCATCTAAATCAAATTCAGATTCGTAGACGCCATTATAAAACTTGTCGTGCTGCTGCAGTCCTAAGCACAATGCGATGGGTTCAGGCAAAATTACATACTCGTTCTCACTGCATTCAAATGTAAGCTTGCACTTTGTATTACTTTCATCTAACGGAAATTCAATCTTTAGATTTATATTATAAAACTCTGGGTCATTCATTTCAACGTTAAATCGTTCAAAGAATTTGCGAAAATCAGAATCTCCATGGTTATTCTCTCTTCTAAACATTAAAATGTTCTCAAAGCCTTGGTAAAGCTGTATGATGTTTTCCATATTTTGAATTTTCTCAGCTCCAAAATTAAAGTTTGCACCAATCGGAATACTTTCCATGTCAGTTTCAAGTACATTGGCATACGGATAATGGTTTCCTGACATAAATCTGGATCTGTTTTGCTTGAAAAATGATGAAAGTGATTTGGGAATTTCAATAATGACACTATTTGATGGGGACAGGTTCTGGAGTAGCATATGTATATTGCCAGGGTTCAAGCTCAATGCTTTCTGTGCAACGTCCAATGGCACAGTGTCTTTATTTAGCCTTAGCTTGGTAGTGAGTCCACTCATAAATTCTTTCAAGGTCGTTTCTTGGTTTTGAAAGTTGACAAATGTCTTGATAGTTGGCTTGTAGTTTGGAAATAATTTGCCAATTGCATCTTCTTCAACGGCAGTTGTGTTTCGCACTTTACGTACTCGTGGTCTCTGAACAGGTTGTATCATAGCAGGTTGTGGGCTTGAAGTATACCTCAGGCTTACGAGTCCAACGTCATAGTTTTGCAGATCCAAAGGGTATGGCAACACAGCTACAAAGCTTGCTGGTGTGTTATCTGTATATACACTATTTTGCTGGTCACTTGTAACTGTCACGTATATATTCTCGGAACCAATAGGATCTCGGTCTAACGGCGAGCAGTAATGGCCGTCCAGTCTTCTTCTTTTCTGCGAAAATTGCTGTTGTATAGCATTGGAAAACAAGGGCAAGAATCCAGAAGGCTCCATTGTAGCAGATATTAGGCTAGGCTCAGCTCTTCACTATAGAATGCTCCTGTTATAGGCGTGTTATTCAGATCTTCAAGGTAGTAGGTTATAGGTATAGTATCAACGTTTACTGACTTTACAAGGAACAATTCCTCCGAGTACGATTGGCTATATCCTGTTTGAAATACAAACGATGAATGCATGTTAAACCTAAAGTGCATCTTCTTATATATACTGTGTTTGTTGAACTACGTGTATTTATTACATGTACCTTTATCAAATAAGAGTTTTGTTCGGCTAATTCTAACATGGTCGCCGAGGGAATACTTTGCCTTTCTTTTGTCAGTGTTGTTAATTATATCTGAAAACATTGTTCTCCAGACTTGGTTTTCGTTCAATCGATTAACTTCAGAGGGCGCCATCTGTATTGTTGAGTGGAATGTGTTGTTGTATACCTTTACAAAGGCGGGAAATATATCTATAATCCTAGTTGTATTTCTCTCAGTCATGTACCTAGCAATCCGTTGAAAGATGGTCCTATACCAAACAAAGCATGTAATAATTAGTATACGTGACTATATAATACTGTATCTAAATATATAAAGGCTTACAATCCTGACAGACTAACCTTATAACCCGCTCTACTATACTAGACTTTGTCTCGCTATATGTGTTATAATACTTGATTCCATGAGTTTTTAAAAACTGTTTAAACGACTCGGCGCGAAATTCTGTGCCTGTATACAAATTAATATAATAGGGTCAAGCTACAATTTATAATAATTTAAATTAAATAGATTTATATAACTCTAATACTAATTTATAATATTATTATAATATACGTAAGACATTGAAGGCTGACACACCTTGGTCTGTAAATAGGTATATTGGAGTCTTCTTTGATTCTTTAAAAATATCTTTAAAAGCTTTGATGACTAACTGGGGTTTCTTATTTTTAATGAAACGGCAGTACAATTTCTTTGAAAATGCATCAATAACGAATAGAATATTAGTATAGCCGGAATTATCTTTAGCGAATTCCTTTCCCAAGATTTTCAGATCCGCACAATAGATTTCCCCTTCCATATTAACTAACGTTCTTCGTCGTTTAAAGTTTTTGCGTACAGGCCGGTGCATTGAAAATGAACGCAGCTGACTTAGCTCCTTATTTACTACTGCTTTATCATGAAAGTTTTTGTTATTCTTGAGAAAACCACTGAGGGCCGAATACGAACCCTTGAATCTAGAGTTTGAATATGATTTACGAATTTCTGCCATATTTAGAGCTGTAATAATTACTGACCTACGTTGAACAACTGTCGATTGTAAATGCATACGGAGTCTTAAAATCAATGCTTTTTATACACTCCCAGCCACATTTACATTTATACACTATTTTTTAATAGACAATATATTATTAACAAGGTGTACATAGTATTTTTTAGTTTTTCAATTTTAAAATTAAAACAACCACCGAGACTTGCATTATTTTCTATGTAAGATTGTACATTATTCTACTAAAGTATTAGTAAACATTTACAAAAATCGTTTCACTTGTTCCTTTATATTTGCTTTGCGTGCTTCCCTGCTACTAACTTGTAGTTCTTGCAACCTTTCCTCCTCCTTCCACCGTAACTCCATCTCGCGCTTGTGAGAAACATTTAACATCCTTCTAGCTTGAATTATTTCACTGTCCAAAATCATTAGATTTTCAAATGACGCAAACCGAGACAACGCCACGTATGTTGTACACGCAATCATTTCTCTTGTGTCTAGAAATACACAGCCAATTGGTATGGTTGTTCCCTGTGACCTAAAAATATAATAAATTCCCAAACGATTATTCTGCGCTCTTGGCTACGGTGTACACAAATTAACTAGTGCTAAAAATCAATAAAGTACAATATTTTTGATCAATACACACCTATGAATTGTCATTGCCCAACTTAGAACCAGTGGAAATGTATGCACTCGCACATACTGCTGTGTTTCAAGGTCCAGTTCATTACTTTCAGTCCTGGAAATTCGGCAACCTTGCCCTCTTGACGTAACTACGATGTCGTTTCCTCTGTAGAACGGAAAGTGAACAATAATAGCCTCAACAAAGTTTGCCCAGTAGAGCCTGTTACGCGATGAACTAAAGACAATATCGACAACTGTGCCTCTGCTGCCATTCACAAGATTTGCCTTTACATCCAAGTTCTTTGTTAACATTATCGGGACACCATAATCGATTTCCAAAGGATCTTTTGCAAGTGACGAGTGCTCAGCAATAACGGCAGGTATTTCAGTAAAATCCGGATGCAGTTTTCGTATCATTTTTCTGTGTAATAGAAACAAGCAACAGAACAACACATTTAGTAAAAATGTTAAGAAAATAAAATTAGCACTATATATTTATACAAGCTAGTCGTCGTCACTGCCAGTCATTGTCAGATTCAGATTCAGTGTCACTTTCGGATTCGTCGCCAAGTCTTACTGCGAAAAGGGGCTTTTTGTATAATGGGTTAGCAAGTAATAATCGTGCGTGTAAATAACTTCTGTACGACATTGTTGGCATCTTTAGGCCAGCCTCTCTAATTCTCGAAGCTGACACAGAATTATATATTTGAAAATTTTCACGCTCCAAGTGTATGCCTGAATGTTTCTTTAAAAACCGTAAAGGATGTCTGTTGATGAAAAAACAGTCAAAGCAATTAAACTTTCCTCTGACAGATAGTATAAAATAGGAAACAGGGACTCCAAAAAGCTGAACATGGCACTTTGAGCATTCGTATTTGTCTTTAGGCTTTACTTTTAAATGATGGGTTGGAATATAGTTTCGGTAAACTCCGTCAACTAAATATTTTTGACGATTTTCTGACCATTTGTTTGAATCACACTCTTTACAATAAAAAGTCTCGCTTTGACTTGAAACTACAACCAGGGAATCGTTGCAAGACAAGCAAAACGTAATGGATTGCTTGCATTCCCCCAGGACTGAGCCGCGACAGTGAATTGCCCAGTGGTTGTCTACTGGAGGCTTCATTGCGACTAAATAAAATAATTAAATAAAGACTTGTATCACTGCAGTGGGGTGATAACCAAAAGGAGAAACTCTACTCAGCAAATCCCCATGAATCTGAGTTTGTATAGCATGACATATATTGGGGGTTGTAGGAGACAGTCTTGATACGACATGCGCTGCAGCCTATTTTATTAAAGTATAAATGAATATAAAAATAATATAACTAGAAGATATAACTGTATAAATAATTTACTTGCATACACAAGGCAATAAAATACTGACTTGTTGTGAGCGGCAACGTTGATGTTGAGTTCGTACAGATGTATTGATTTTTCAAATGCTTGAATTTCCTCGGTGCTGAGACGTGTTCTTAATACATGCTTTTGACGTTGTTGAATATTAAAAAGATCTAACGGAGTACATCGCCAGTACCTTAGCCTCATAAGAAACTCGTAGTACTGTTGCTGCTTTGGATCTGTAGTATTTTGTCTAAATGGTTTGTCCAAAACAAACGCCGTAGTAAAAGAGTTGTAAATTTGAATTGCGGCAACAATGTCGTCGGTCACGTTAGTTACAAATTTAGTATACAGTGCATAATCGCCGCAGCAAGAAGTTTGGTTGAAATCTCCAAACATGACGATCGTTCTACCTGCAAACGGCATAGAGGCTCGCGCGGGATCAACTAGTTTAAAATATTGGTCAACAAAATAAAGAAGGCGCAGACCAACAGTTGATACCTCATCTATTAATAAAACTTTGACGTTTTGAAAAGCAATTTTATCTGCTTGTGATATTCCATTGCTTAATTGGTCTAACAAAGTTCCGTTGGTATGTGGACGAATCTTAAAGCAACTGTGAAATGTTGTTCCTCTTAAACTTGAAGCACAAATGCCCATGAACGAAACAGTTCGAAACGAAAATTTGCTATCTCGACTTTGTTTTTGTGACAGTATATGGTTTATTGTTTTTAGAGCCTGAGACTTTCCAGCTCCTGGAGTACCTGTGACAATCATTCTCAACGGGTTTTGGTAAAACTGTTTTTCAGGCAACTCAATTTGATTTCTGACAAGATCGATAATTCGTTTCTGAGCGGGTGACATAAAAGTGTACGACACTTCTGGAGGTTGTGACATTTCTAATATTGCAGCTAGTGTCAAATCGTCAAACTGAGTTCGATCAAATGAGTACAATGGTTCCCACTTTAATGTTTTATCAGAAATAGAACTAGACAAATCACACTCACACTTACAATCTTCGTTGTCTCTGGCACTGAGTCGATGCTTGTAAAAACAACTTGGACAAAGTGAGTGATTTAAATTGAAAGCATAGAAACGCGACTGTGGCATCAGTGGTTTGTGTGGCAATGGTTCTGAGTATAGTCTAGGTAAGCCTGGCCGAATTGCTTCCCTATATTCTTTCAACGTTTTTTCGGCAACCTCTGCAAACTCAAAAGAAGTTCGTTTACATGAGCAGCATTTTATGTGTCTACAACAAACTCTTCCCGCTGGCTCATGCGATTCTCGTTCTGAGGATGGCAAGCTTTGTAATACTACTGGTGGTGGCTCTAGCCAAAGTTGACCGTCGCGAGTGTTTGCACAAAGAAGTCTCTGAAGTTGTAAAGAAAAATATATTATACTTCCGTGGCACTGTCCACAAGTGAATCGATGTTGAACTGAACTAAAATTGTTAGTATGAAACCTGGCATTCAAGTCTCTATTAAAGTATTTGGGTTCTGTTGGTCGAGCCCATAAACTTCTCTTAGCAAAAACCGAAGCGCCACAAAACTGGCAGCCTATGAAAGTCAGCATGCTACAGTACAAATTGCTCGGATCCACAACATTCATACAATAGCAGCTCTCCTGGAGATGGACTTCTCAATTGAATTGTGCTGGACAACTGAATTTAAAATATACAAGTATTGGAACTTTGTTATTATAGTTTCTTGTTCTTGGACTCGTAAAAAGGGGTGGTGGGTAGGACTATGGTTCACCTTAGCCAATCACACGACGCAATTTCCTGACCCCCGCCCTGATCACCGGTCTCATTAAATTAGCATAACTGCAAACTCTGAGGGACCAAACTAAAACGTCGCTACATTAATAACCTCTGGCCACTACAATCAATGATATTAATAGGCAAAGCTTGCTATTTTTAGAACCATTCTGTGTTCAACTTTCAAAGTCAACTTGTCTCCTCATTTTTTAGTCTCTTTCAATACTACAGTCAACTATACCCAACCATGCAACGAGGAAAAGAAATAAAGCAAGCTCGACAACATCAAGATTACTCTTACAATTCCAAATTAACCCAAGGAAGAAACAGACTTTTGATGTTGCCAAAGCAAACAATTCAAAACAGTCCTCGTGTGGCACCATATGGACTCGACAGAAACCATGGACATGGCAAGTGGAACTCTGACTGCAAATCAGTCAATGCATTGTCAACTGAAAACGACAACTACAACAGCGAAGACTTGACCAGCTTTAATGCGCGTAGCATTACTGCTCAAGACTGGAAGTTTTTCGAGACGTTTGACACTACTGTTATTTACGAGACTCTTAAAGTTGAAGACCAAATTCGAGCACGGCTTGTCTACGACCAGTATCTGCAGGCCCATGTCTACTACTTTGGGCGCAAGAACTATGGCAACTCTAGCCATTCCAAAGTTTCGTTCACTGTATTTGAAAGCCATAATATTCTGGACTGGGCAATTGAAATGCTGAAGCAAAATAAGAACCATCCGCTGCCAGGGAAAAAGATCACGGACCATTTGCCGTATTTTCAAAACAGAAGCAGTGCTGAGCTTTTAGAAGAACCGCGAAATCCAGCCAAGAAGTTTACTTACTGGCAAAGCCCACATTACACTCTACGCTCTGTGCGAGTCCGCTTTTCATTCAACACCATGACTGGAGCAATCAAAATGTTTATCAACTCTAACCCATCTGAAAACTACGCTCAGAAATACCCTGGGTATGGTGGCAGCACTGTTTCATTCAGTCTGATGGAAATCAACGCTTTGGTTGACTTTCTGACTGCACAAAACGCAAAGCTTGCTGCATCTGAACCCCACGATTTTACACCTCGGTCTCGTCAATTGAATGCCCAAGAAGTCACACAGGAAGAACATAACCCAGAACCAGCCGTCAAAGTCCAGCCGGCACCACAACGTGTGGAAGTCGATTGGGATGGAGTTATTTCTACTGCAGTAGCAGGGTTTCAACCGTCACCGGAACAACCAATTGACTATTCTGATGTTGCTGCCGTCACTGATTCAGACATTGACGACTCTGACAATTCTGACGAAGACTGCGATGCAGAAGACGAAAACAGCAATGAAGAATATAATTTGTAAACTGCAACTCGCAAGTTTAAAGAAATAATAATATAAAACATTTGTAGTAATGTGAATTTTGTAGTGTGTCCAACGGCAATATTAATGTGTGTGTGTACTTGTCATGTCTCTTGAAAATGTTGCCAAGTTCTTGTAATAAATTTAAAGTTTAGTTCTGTGTTCAATTTTAAAAAGCAGTAGCAAGTCGTGTGCGTAAAATAGAATAATACTTTATTAATAGTTTATAACTAACGTGTGAAATATTTTATATTCTGAATTTGTATAAGTGAAAGTTTAAAAAGTAAAATAAAATGTATAAAATGTAAACCTTGTGTTCTAGACTCGAACGTTTATAAATTAGATTTAATAATAGTGGCATAAATATACTGCAGTTGTAGTTCAGTTGCAACAGCGAATTCTATTTCTTGAAAAATATTTATTTCGATGGCACAAAACAAAGCAGAGAAACATAATTGTAAGTTTCTATTTATTTGCAACGTTAAAAGCGAGGACTGACATTGCATTTCCAATCATGTTATTTAGTAGACATGTAAATGAGAACTACTGCAGAGACCGCCTATTTCAAAACTTTACATTTTGCCTTTTGTAATACAACTCATATAAGAAACAGTGAGAACAGTAGCCATTCCTGAAAAATAAGAGTTGTATAGGGGTACACTGAGATGGTTACATGTGTGAACATATACACTAGCAACAACGAGTATACCATGTAAACAAGAAGTTTCTACAACTAGAAATTTAAAGGACACACATTGCACCAATACATATTGCTACATGGGCAAAGACATTTCGTCCATAAAATCCGCCATATTTTTTAACATCAAAATATCAAGTCCAAATATAAATTTTTGTTTTGGAAAAGAGAAAGTTTTGAATTTTTTGGGAGGACGTTTTGCACCCCTATTCACATTGCCCCTGGTAGGTAAAGTGCCAAAACGCTCGAGTTTTTATTTTTACAACTTTTACATAACATGACATGACATTTACATACGTATACATAGAAAGCTCTATTTACGCTAGTTTTAACATGTCTACACTATACATTTTGCTACAAAAGCATAAAATCTTGTGTCGGGTAACTCACAGCAAAATATTTTTAAACACAACATATTTAATTATATACCAACTTTAATTAGACCAAAATATTATTTTTACAAAAGAAATATTACTACGGAACTTTTAAAACTACAAAAGAAGCATAAAGTAAAGGTGAAAGTAAAAGAAAGTGGAGAAAGAATAAAGTAGAACCAAAAGCTAAATTTCAACACGACAGAATTCAAACCAAAAAATAAAACACAAAGGTAGAATGTTAAAGTTGGGAAATGAAAAGAAGGAACAAAACAAAGCAGAATATAAGTTGAGGGAGCAAACAGAATCCAGGTTGGTTGTAGAAGTGGAGAAAGAATAAAGTCAAACCAAAAGCGAAACTTCAACACGACAGAATTCAAACGAGAAAACTAAAGCGCAAAGGTAGAATGTAAAAGTTGGGAAATGAAAAGAAGGAACAAAGTGCAGTCAAATTAAAAAGCTAAAAGGATCCAGGTAGGTAGTAGTAGTGGTAAAAGCAGAGAGAGAATTTGGAACATTCAGTATCGTCCATCCTGGCCATGGGACTGGCACCAGACCAAATATGAACTGAAAATATATACTATTTCATGATGTGAGACAAGAGAAGCACATGCGATTGATAATTGCAACTGTGCGCACAAGAGCCTTTCATTTCCTCAACTCACTTCACTTGCGTGTCGCGCATTCTAATTAGATTACGCTCCTACCTATGTACATGTCTCTCTGTCCTTCTCTCTCTCGCTCTCAACCGAATTGATCGTATTTAATTGAATTAGCCATTACGCACCATTCTATGTACTTACATGCTTTCCCTCATGCCACTTACTTGAATTAGCCATTACATGTATCTGCATCTCTCTCTCTCTCTCTCGCTCACACTCACTCATTTCCATTGCATTGAATTGCACTTAATTGATGTAGGCGTTGCGTACCTGCGTACCTATATACCTACATGCTTCACATACCTCTCCCTCTATATCTCTTCCTCTCTCTCTCTCTCTCTCTCTCTCTCTCTCTGTCCCATTACACTGTAATTAATTGAATTATATATCTCGCTCTTCACTCATCTCCTCGCCCTACCTACCTACTAATCTACATTGCTCCCTATGCATCTCTCTCCCTCTCCCTCTCTCCATTGCCCGGGTCCAGCCTCTCCAGCCTCCCACCTCCAGCCTACAGATTCCCAGCACCCTTAATCTTTCTTCCTCATCTTCCCACTAATTAACTACTCTCTCCAATCAATAAATAAAGTCTCCAGAATGGACTATAAACATGTAGTAACAGTGGGGGTCCTAAAAACTATAATATTTGAATGACGTCATTATGGACAATCCCTGAATATCGATAACACATATAGTTACGTCCGTGACATGTTGTTAAATTAGGATGGAAACAAGTGTAAAGTTGGGACTGGGGATACTAGAAACTATGGTATTAGAACGATGTCATTATGGACGATTCCTGACTATCTATAACTCATATAGGTAAGTCCGTGACATGTAGTCAATATAGGATGGAAAAACATTTAAAATTGGTACTGGAGGTTCTAAAAACTATTAAATTTAAAGTACGTCATTATGTACGATCCCTCGATATCTATAACACGGAAGGACGTCATTATGTGCTTAGCATCTACAAATGGTTAAATAATTAAAAGGGAGGGGAAAGGGGGCACCTACAATTATGATATTTTTGAAAGACGTCATTAACGGACGTTCCCTCACAATGTATAAGGAAAAATTTCAGAGTTGCTCAATGCAAATACTAATTGTGGAAAAACGATTAGTGTGATCTGAATTAAAAAATATCTATAACTAATATAAGTTAGTTCAAAACATGCATGATAAAATTGGCTGGAAAAAATATTAATGGTGGAGGACGTCGTTTATGGACGATCCGTCACCATCTACACCCCATTTTTACAACTGGTGATATCATTCAAATGGGTACGTGCATATGAAAATTCCCTGTTTGCATTATGTTAAACATCAGTGGAAATGGGTGGGTGGGTCAGAAAATTAAGATAGCATCATTTGTGAACGCTCCTTAACATTCAATTTCGTATGGTATTTATACACACGGAATGGAATGCTAAGAGTGAGAAGCGTAGGCCGATCGTACCTGAGTACGTTTGTTTAGTGGTAGGTATGTATAGTAGCGACAACCGAAAGAGAAGGCTGGCAAGGATAAATTTTACATGCAAACAATTGCAGCTTTATCTTTGCCAGCCGCCTCTTTCAGTTGCCTCAGCTATTTGGTTCAGCCATTTTTAGCCTCTCCAATTTACAAATTTCTGACATAGGTCCAGTAATCAATTTATTGTGGATAACTGGTTAGACTAATTACAACTAAAAAACAATACAGACCTGCCTAGTCGCATTTCTGGTCTAATACTATTTTTTTATGAAAATCGGTCGTAACCTGTGACCTGTAGTGTACGGCCAACGGACGGACGGACGGACGGACGGACGGACATGACTATTACAATAGATGCGTAAGCTCAGCATCTAAAAACCGTGTCCACCGTGGGCTGGCCCGAAGTAGATGCTGAACTTCAACAAAGGCGCAAGACAATTTATATTACGCTAAAAGATGATATAAGATTTATGAAAGCTCCTCTACAATCAATAAGACATATACCAATGTTCGTAGCATGTAATTTAAAATAGCTGAATTTGTTTTATAAATTGCACTAATCACAAATAACGTCATTATAGACAATCCCTGAATATCTGTTACGCTTATGGGTAAGTACGTGACATGTAGTTAAAATAGGATAAAAACTTTAACGTTGAGACTTGAGATACTAGAAACTATGGTATTTGAAGGACGTTATTATGGACGATCTCTGAACATGAATAACACATATAGGTCAGTCCGTGACATGTAGAAGAAATTTTCACGTGACATCATTTGCGCGTAGCCCACAACCTGCTTACCTAATGTTAATGCGATTCCATCTGGGTGGGGGTGTCTAAAAGAAATTTTTGCCTGACGTCAGTTGCGCGTCACCTCTAACCTGCTTACCTCATGTAAATGCAATAGCAGCTGGGTGGGAGTGTCAAGAAGAAATTTTCACGTGACGTCATTTGCGCGTCACCCCTAGCCTGCTCACCTTATGTTAATGCGGTAACAGCTGGGTGGGGGTGTCTAGAAGAAATTATCACGTGAGGTCATTTGCGCGTCACCCCTAGCCTGCTTACCTAATGTTAATGCAATAACAGCTGGGTGGGGGTGTGTAGAAGAAATTTTCACGTGACGTCATTTGCGCGTCACCCCTAGCCTGCTTACCTAATGTTAATGCGATAACAGCTGGGTGGGGGTGTCTAGAAGAAATTATCACGTGACGTCATTTGCGCGTCACCCCTATCCTGCTTACCAAATGTGAATGCAATAGCAGCTAGGGGGGGGTGTCTAAAAGAAATTTTCACGTGACGTCATTTGCGCGTCACCCTTAGCCTGCTTACCTAATGTTAATGCGATAACAGCTGGGTGGGGGTGTCTAGAACAAATTATCACGTGACGTCATTTGCGCAGTTCAACATTTAATTGCTTAGCAATGGTCAGTTCGATTACAGTGAAAAAACAATACAGACCTGCCGGCTCGCATTTGTGATTGTTTTAAAAAAGTTCGAAGACAATAGTGCAAACGGTTTGACCTGTAGCGTGGGGACAACAGACGGACAGACGGACGGACAGACGGACATGACCATTTCATTAGATGCTTATGAGCTAAACCTCAGCATCTAAAAAGTACGAAGGGTAACGTCGTCCTACTTTCAAGAGTGGGAAGACAGGCAATTTCCTAATATTATTCAAGAATTAACCACAACCACCACACCCCCAAATCCCTACCACACTGCCTGTCCACGTGCATGCTGTCTTCCGTTGAAAACCTAATACGCAATTAATGCGATAAGATTGCACTAGAAAATTTAGACACAATTATGTGAATTAATATACAAACAAAATTTAATGCATCGTGATCCGCATCGCGATCCTAAAAAAGTGAAACTATGATATTGTACACTTTATAAAAGCAAGTAGGTATAGAACGGGTAAAACTTTTTTGCTCAGTGAGGGTACTCTATTCGGCTATGATTTTACTTCAATCATTCAGTGATTTATTAAATTTAATCAGTACTCGTATTAGCAGTTAAAATTTTTATTTGTTTTTGCAATGGCGGACTTGCAGTGACCCAGAACATAATTATTTTAATTGGCAATCATAGTTACTTTTAATAATTTTATTTTAATCAGCAATGATATTTACAAATCTGTTGAAATCTACAGTAAGCGTGTTAAAGAAAGAATTTATGTCACAGTATAAATATGTACCGTATATCCTATAATAGTACGCCCCGCGTACTATCCAAATTTGGACCTCTCAGACCCGCGTACTATTACAGACCAGCGTAGTATTGCAGACCCGCGTACTGCCATTTAATAGTGTGTTAAATTGACCCGCGTACTATTGAAACTGAGGCCTCTCAGACCCGCGTACTATTACAGACCCGCGCACTATTATAGGATATACGGTATGCGAAAATAGTCGCCTATTACTATATGTTTCGCGCCAGTTCAGTAGTTAAGGCTGGAAAGTACCTATGACCATGGTTGCGGGTTCGAATCCTGGTTTTGGTGTTATTTTTGAACTAAAAAAATCCGGCGCTTCGCTCCGGATTTGTCGACCGGGGGCGGGCCCGAAGTAGATGCTGAGCTTCAACAAATGCGCAACACAATTTATGTTACGCTAAAAGATGATATTAGATTTATGAAAGCTCCCCTACCATCAATAAGCCATATACGAATGTGCGTAGCATGTAGTTAAATATAGCCGAATAATGTTGACAAATTGCACCATTCACAAATGACGTCATTTATAGAGGCTCTTCTACCATCAATAAGCCATATATGGAAGTACGTGGCATGTAGTTAAATATAGCTGGAAAATTTGTAAGAATTGCCTAATTCACAAATAACGTCATTTATAGAGCCTCCTCTACCACCAATAAGTCATTTACGAATGTACGTTGCAAGCAGTTAAAAAAATAATAATACTTAGATGAAGGTATTTGTAAACGATCTGTGTATGTATTCTTGTAACACCCCCGCGTTCAAAGTATCTGTTTGCCTAATTTTTAAACAAATGCAGAGCGGAACCCTAAAATAGTGATATTTAGATGACGTCATTTATGGAAGATCCCAGTATGAATACTGCAGGCATTCCATAATATGGGTACCCGTTTACCTCATTTTAAAACTGAAGACAGGCGGGATACTTGAAATATTAATATTTAAACAACGCCATCTATGAATACTAAAAAAATCATATGTTGAGGTCATACGTCCACCTAATTTCTGAACTTATTACAGTAGGGATCTCTAAAATAGTAAAATTTAAATGACGTCATTTACGGACGATCCCCGTATGTAAGATTGAAAATTCAATGTTAAGTATATAAGTTAACTTAATTTTAGAACTAAAGGCATGTGAATTTCTAAAACGGTAAAATTTGTATGACGCCCTTTATAGACAAACCCTTCATGCATACTAGTAAAATCTTATGCTAAGGATACATGTCAACCTAATTTCTAAACCTATGACAGTGGGGATCCCTAAAAAAGTAAAATTTGTATGACGTCATTTTTGGACGATCCCTACATGCATACTAGTAAAATCCTATGTTAAGGATATATGTCAACCGAATTTCTGAACTGTTGACAGTAAGGATCCCAAAAATAGTAAAATTTGTATTACGTCATTTATGGAAGACCCCTGCATGCATACTTGTAAAATGCTATGTTAAGAATATATTTCAACCGAATTTTTATACTTATGACAGTGGGGATCCCTAAAACAGTAAAATTTGTATGACGTCATTTATGGACGATCCCTAGGCTGCATTGTTAACGTCTGTAAAATGATGAGGAAGGAGTTTTCTGAATGCCTGAGCTGGTATTCGAAGAGTGGACCCCCGTCATGAGAACGCATATTTTCCAATTTTACATTGCAGTCTCAAACCAACGACCACTATACCAGTCTGCCCTGTGAACCTACATATGTCAGCAGTACATTTACTTGTAATGAATATTGGTGAAAATTTTCCATGTGTATTTCTAACGGCGAAACTTGACAAGCTCTCAGCTCCATATGTACCTTCCATGTATTTTTCGCCCTTTTTTTTTATCTTGAAATATGGATTTTATTCTTGGTCGGTTTAACTGCTAATTGCGAAGAAACTATAACTTCAACAATAACCAAAAACTATACAGCACTTCTCCCTCGCTTTTCTGGGCGATTAGAAAAGGTTTTAATTTAAAATCTTCAAAAATGCGACCTGTAGCGTGCGACCAACACCCCTGGGACAGACAGACAGACAGACGGACAGCAAACACCAGACCAATAGATGCTTGCTCAGCATCTAAAAACACCAGACCAATAGATGCTTGCTCAGCATCTAAAAACACCAGACCAATAGATGCTTGCTCAGCATCTAAAAAGCATTCAACAGCATTACCTGCTGGGTGATCTAACAGTTGTTTTATTCATATTTTTCTAAGCGTGAAGGGTGCGACCAAGCCTTCGCCATTCCAACATCCACTTTGGCAGGCGTTTCTCGCTGCAGTTTACCCTCTTTACCTGCCAGTGGATCAAATATAGCTTTATTAGAAAATGCTAGCAGGCAAGTTTTTCTGGTAGGATACGCAAGAACTAGAAAACAATAGTAAGTCGTTATAATAGAGGTAAATCTCATGAAAAGAAAAGAAATGTTCTTTAAAAGTTTTAAATAAACGATAAGACTTGGTTTCTGTAGTAATAACTGCTGTTGGTAAAAAAAGTGGATAAGATTCATATGAGATTCGTTCCCTACCGAATCCCAAAAATCTCGTCCCAAAATTTTCGGGACGGGAAACTTAAATCCCGTCCCGTACCGTCCTGAACGCTTGACGTCATCCACTATAAATAGTTTATCATTCCAAAACACTACCCAAGGACTCATGAATACATTATTCTAATATTTTGGTTTGTCTGATAAAAAAAAGTATCTACTCCATAAAATAGCTGTAAATATATGATTGCAGAAAAAATTATTTAAATATCACTGAATGAAAATAAATATATCATTGCAAAAACAAATGAGGGCGCCATTGAAGAAACGCAAAAATTTCACTGAAGCACTAAAATACCACCCGTATAGAACATATTGCACTTTTATAAAAGCATCTAAATAAAACATTTTACACTTTTCAAAAACTTGTATGTAATTAACATTTTACTTTAGTTTCTCATTTTGTTTTTATGATATATCGTATTTTGATTGTAGCTTAAATTTGATGTGGGTCATTTTGGTTCTTCACAGATGAAATAAAACTTGTATTTAGTTATCATAGGAGTGACATTTGGATTGACACTGACAAGATAAATCCTTGCCAAAAACTAAAATGTAGTTGTGCAAAATACACGCCTGGGCACAGCAAATCGTTTGAAATTTATTCTGCTGTTACGTTCTGTTAAAATCACTGTTGTTTACCAGTGCCATTGTCAAAGAACATAACACCACTGCCGCACAAAATTTGCATAATATATGATTTCATAATTTATTTCCAATCTTGCAATAAACAAAGCCATATAAAGATACTATTATTTATTTTGTTTCTGAAGCTTGACAAACCCTGATAGCTAAAATTTAAAAAAATATATATAATTCAGAATAAGTAAATAATTTTTGACGTAATAATTTTACACTAATCACCTGTCTTTTTTGATTTCACACAGAATTCCCTTTAATCTGTAAACTTAAGTTTAATTTTAAATTTTAGAATTCATTAGCAGCGTCAAATGAAAATACACTATTTTGTAAAGAATTAAAAACTGTTTCTATTTCTAATTTATGATTTCAAAGACAATTATTAAAATACGAACACATAATGAGACAAATAGATGTTTGAAAATTAATCGTTTGATAAAATAAATGTTATAATTTATTAAAAGGTAATTTTATGATTATTTTTCCCCTCAGTTGTTTTAATATTCTCCTCTTCAAGTCATTCCGGATGTTCAGATCATAAGTCATAATACATATGCTAGTGTAAGGCGTAAGGCTACTTTCAGGAATTAAAAATAAAAATACCAGTGACCTATAGTGGTGTTGTAGGATCTTGGGGAAAATTCTCCAAGTGAAAAATCTTCTATTAACATACAATTTATTATTACCAACTGTTCTATGTACATACGTGTTTTTGGAAAGAAAAAATGTTACATTTGACTGACTTTTGAAAAAGGGAAAGCTTTTCACTTTCATGTTTAAAAACGTTATTACATAATGTTTTAATAAATTTGGGTCTTGAAAATTTCACAACGTTCTATCTACTCGTATTTTTAAAAGGGCTAACAGTTCCATTTAATTTTCCTGGTTGGTTTGTATAGAGTTAAATACTGCATTTTTAGTAAGTTAAAATAGAAAGAAGTAATTCTGATTTTTCACTTCGAATTAATTAATTACAACAGGTCCCCTACTGTTACAGACAAAAATTTACATTTCTAATTTTGCATATACCATTGACCACACAGAATATCAAGTAACCACAAATAGTATATGTATTTATGGTTTATTTTGTTGTTATCCTAAATAACTTTTGCAAGGGTAATGAATGTCATATCATTACCCTTGAATAAATTTGTAAAATTGAACCTATATTAAAATATTAAAATCAATAAAATACATTATTTGGTATAGCCCAGATGTAAATTTTATGCTTCACATAAACAGCATCAAAATTAAATGTAAATTTGAATATTATTTAAAAATGTAATTTTTTCCTTCTTCAGGATGTAAATTATTATGCACCATTTGTACGTTTAAGTATTTTCAAAATAATGTATTGTTATAAATCAACCATACACAATATTGTTGTAGTAGAGTACTTCATAATTTTACTATCCTCTTGAAATCTGGCATAGTGGGATAAATATTTTATTTTACTGCCACCTTCCCACATGACAAATGGTTCACCTGGTAATGTGATGTAACTATGAAGGTCAGTACAATGACATTATGACTCATCACATATGAATTCTGTTTCTGTGCTAAATCCAATCCTAAATGTTTTGATAAAAACATTTAACAGCTTCATTATGAAAGTAATTACTTATGAACCAGACGTCTAAAAAGCTATAAGCGGAATATTAAATTCTTACATTAAATTAAAAACAAAAATATCGCTGGCGAAGGATCAAATCCGTTTTCTTTCACTTCTCGCTGGAAGCAAATCCGCTTTCTTCCATTTTACCTTTAAAAGCAAATCTGGGTCCTTCCACTTTTGTTTTAAATGGGTGTTTTAGCTGATTATTTCATAATAACATAGTAATGAAAAGTGCAAAATCGCACTAATTTCATATTAAAAAACGCACAATGTTCTAACTGCATGATTTTAATACGCTCATTGCTCTAACTTTATAATTTTATAAATGGTAAAATGCAATAAATACCTAATTTTAGTTGCAAATTGCTCTAACTCAGTGATTTCAAAAATTGAGAAATGTTGCAAACGAATCTAAATACGTGAATATAAAAAGTTAAAAATGTAAAAACTGCACAGTTTTAAGTTGAAAACTAATCTAACTATATGATTTTGAAAAGTGTCAAATTTTCTATTTACATCCTTTGGAATATTATAGATAGTTTAAGATTTTTGCACTTTTTAAATGTTGTATTTAGAACATTTTGCACTTTGTAATATTTTGCAATTTAAAACGATTCAAAGTTTTTCAAACATATAGTTAAGACATTTTGCACTTTTTAAAAATCATGTAGCTATGTAGATTCGTTTGTACCCTAAAACTATGCAGTTTGAACATTTTGCGATTCTAGAAATCATAAAGTTAGAGCAATTTGCGACTAAATTCATAAATTAGGAGCAATTAGCGTTTTAAAATCCTGTAGTTAGAACCATTTGCAGTTTTTTGTTATACAGTTAGAACGTTTTGCGTTTTAATATTATGCAATTACAGCAATTTTCACTTTTCATACCCAGGTTACTATAAATTAGCCAGCTAAATCCCTTATTTAAATCAAAAGTGGAAGAAAGCAGATTTGCTTGCAGCGAAAAGTGGAAGAAAACGGATTTGATCCTTCACCGGCGATATCCATAAAAACTTTACATTAATATAAAAATATTTGTTTTTGTAAATGCACAGCGTAGAGCGTAGATCATGGTAATATATTGTTTTTTATGCTACTAATAAGTTATGTATTACAAACCAGATGTTACCAGATTCATACGTTAGGCCCACGTAAATTTAGTTAAGATAACTAATTTCCCCATGCAAAATATTGTTTTCAGGGATTGTATAAATAGCTCGGAATATTTATTTTTAATATTCAATGTTGTACGTTGCTTTTGAAGGTAAAATTAATAAAGATTTTTAATTTTTGTATCTATTTTTGTTTTGTTTAAAGCACGCCAAAGCAGCAGGACGTCAAATCATGAAGACAACACAACTTGTAACAATTTTTATATTAGTCGCTCATATAGCCGTGGTGTACGCCGCTACTTATCCAGTGGCGACTCTTTACAGTGACGACGGGCGCGATGTTACAATTTCGGGGCGCAATTCTCCTGATCTAGGAGCCCAAAATTTTGACAACTTTGCTGTAGCTGCAGAAGTACAGGGAAGGTACGTATGTTCACAAAAATGTATTTAACTTTAATTATACACGTTTCATTTATGTAGCCAATAATGTGTTTTGCGAACATGTACAATTATTGTTAATGATATTAGAGTTGCGCAGTCAATATAAAATAATGTATTTTTATTTTTAGATGGATTTTGTATGCGAGTTATAACTACTACGGGGCCTTTCAAATTATGACAAACACCGACATTGAAAGGTTAAACAATGAGATCCGCGGTCAAGTATCCTCCATACGCATCGTGGGCTCTTCGGACGACTATACTGAAAGCGCACTCACACTCTACGAAGGTATTAATTTTCAAGGCAAGGAGGAGTACACAGCAACCAAAAATACTTTAAGCAGAGGTGCCTCATCGCTCATCATCAAAGGGAAATGTCCCATGGACAGTATTTTTTGATTCTAACTTTGAGGGTGACGCGGTGTGCGTGAACCCAGGAGTGGTGTGCGACTCAACTGATATTGGAATTCCAAACAACGCGATTCAATCAGTCCGGCCTGGCTGCTAATAATAGTGTTACAATTTCTAATTGAACAAAATTTTGTGACATAGCAATTTAATAAACTTGGTCATACTGGTATATGAATTTTGAACTCAAAATTTGAATCCATTTGTAAATTAGAAAAATGAATTAAATTGGTTTACTATCATTTCAGTGTATTAATGTGTCAATGTGTATGTATTTACAGTTGAATAAATTTCAAATACCACTACTGAATAAAATTAATAAAATTATTGAAAATTAGGTATAGAAGTTAAAACTACATACTATGATTTTAATTATTTGCAAGCCCTGTAAATTGATTAAAATGTCTGTTAAAAAAATAACGTAAAATCTGATAAATGCTTTTTATACCAAACCAACCCGACTTAAACTTATCCACATACTTTAGGAAATTCTTAATTGAATGATTTTGACGCGCTATAGCTTGTTAGGAAGTTCCAAGAAACATCAAACTGATACGTAAAATGGTAATATTTGGATGACGTCATTCATAGATTATTTATGCATTTAAAGAAGTAACATCAGACCTGATGTTTGGGACATTCGTACTTGCAAACAACTTATATATTGGACTCAGTGGCGGATCCAGGATTTTGTCATAGGGGGAGCTAATAATGATAAGCGACCGTATTGGAAAATGGTCGCTCCTATCCTTGCAATGTTAAAAAGGTCTCTTTTAGGGGGAAGGGGGGCTCAAGACTCTTAGCACCCCCCCCCCTCCCTCCCTTTGTATCAGCCACTGATCGGATTGTAACAAAACATCCGACGCTTTGCGGCCATATTTGGCCATCAGGGTCCCGAAGTAGGTGTTAAGCTTATGTACAGCGAACATAGAGTGGTTAAATTACTGGTAAATACGGCTTTAATAGGAAAGTTAACATCAAAGATGCACAGTTTACGCCAGCAAAAGCGAAATTAGTACAAGTCAAAGTACTATTATTTTATATGTACGTTTTAAATTTATGTTAATAATTTATTGTGTAGTTATGCTGAATACCGGCATTATTGAAATATAAAATGACAGTTTTAATAAATAATTGAATTGAACATTTTATGTTGTAGTAGCGTGTTACATAATAACTTGGAATAGAAACTTTAAATACAAAATTGTAAATATAATGTTGATAGTGCCATCTATTATTAATTATTTTAAATTGCATTACCTAATGCTTACTTATGTTTGCATTCTATTATCTTCCAACAAGCAACTTTCTGATTTGTAGTAAATAAATAAGGTAGTTATATTAAACAAAATATAGTTTGTTTACTGGACTTATTTTATTTTCAATGGCGACTACTGAAATATACTAACTAATTAATGGTTACGTACATTTACACAAAGTAATCCCCCGGACATTTTCCTCCTAAGCAGTAAAGCCGGAAGTTTTCCCTCCGTGCCCTTATTAAAGATGCGAAGATGCATATTGTTATACGACTGTTTATACTATACAGTGATGATCCATTAAACGCTATACTTACAAATCCAATTCATTCGCAAATTTATTAAACCTTATCCTTATCTGAGTAATGACACATAAAATATAAATCCAAAAGCCTAGAAAAGGATATTTTAAAATGCAACATAGATCCTAATACTATTCTTTGAAGTTAGCAGTTTCCTGGAAAATTAGAAATTAGTAAAATATTTGTAATATAAACTGTGTCTCCAATGTATATAAACATTCTGTACATGTGTCTGCTATATGTATGTATATTATATAAAATTCTTAGGCACAAGATAGGGTCGAGGTAATCGGACATGAAAAAGTCAAAACTGTTTAAGCCAATTAAAATAATAATAGGGTACCAATCACGAATGGCTCTGAACATTATAATAACTTCCTCGAGAATTAAAAATAATTTAAAAAAATGGGAGAAAAAGTAAAAAATAGTAAGTAAATCTTGCACTGCCGTAAAAATACTAAAAACTAAATCTGGTAGATTGTTGCATATTAATGACTAAGCTTGTCATGAGAAAATGCATCGAAGCTCAGATTTCCTTAGAATAATTTTCATTTTGAGACTAGGGGGAAATGTCCGGGGTTACCACATAGGGGTGAGATGTCCGGGAAGGAAATGTCCGATACCATTAAAAGCTATACCCAAATTTCGATTTTTTATTGAACCCAATTGAAAAATTATTGTTTCGCTGTATTCAAAATAACATTACATTTGATTACATGCATAACGGTTGCAGGACATTACTACCTGGACATTTGCTACCCGAAAATTTGTTACTCGGACATCTGCTACCCAAGACCAAACCCAGGACGTTTGCTACCCGCACCCAAACCTAGGGCATTTGCTACCCATGGCTAATGTAGATATAAAATGCAGGGACAATATTTATTAGCGTACTGTGTGATAACATGGCACTGTTAAAACAGTTCATTTATTCTATTATTGTTAATGATAGAAGATGGTTTAATTGCAGATGGTTGTTAAAAAATCTAATTTAAAAGTTAAATATTTATTAAATTCACAATTAATTTTTTCAATTAATAAACCCTGCATATTAGGTCTATTTAAAATTTCTCAAAATATGAAAATGCTAAAAAACCAAATATACCATATTGCTTCCTGCACTAGATTAGAATCATAGGCCAATGTTCATTGCAAATAATTGCAAGGCAGGAAAAGTGTTTTTTTGTCCTATAATACACATATTATAACTAAATAATAGTTTATTCTTCTGTAATTACTTTGTTAGGCAAAAATAAGTTCCGTCCGCAGGACGGGCCAGGTGACATGTGTATTTTAATAATGAGATCAATTTGACTTCCGCTGTGCTCAAAAAAGGAATTTTCAAATACGAAAATAAAAGCATTATTGTTTATATTTTTTTTCAATTACGCAATTTAAATATTACTTAGCTATTGCGCAAACTATACAGAAAAGCAATGGAAATAAAATTCACTTCCTCAGTTTTGTTTTTATAGCCAATTTATGTAAGTGTTCGTACTCGCAGTTAGTTATATAATTATTCTGCTATGCACAAATCGGTGACTACTTAACATACATAGGCGCCTTATAGGAAATGGAAATAATGGCTTTCACATATAATTTCTGACAAACACTATTTAATTTACTGTGATATACTTTTATTTTTTCAGATTCTATAACTGCACTGTCAAGGACAGCATTCGCCTTATTTCACCTTAAATTCGTCTTCTAATGATAAGCTACGTGATTTTCTACTCAGTAAAACTGTTAATTTGAAATTATTTCGTATCTAAAGAAGAAAATTCTGTGTTTAGTTTTTTAATATTTTCTAAACTAAAATTTTGAGTTTTCTTTAGAAATCTCGTGAATAAAGTATATTCAGGAAAAAAATGGATGACATTGTTGGTAACTTGCCTTTGAAATGGGAGGAAGACTGGATGCTCATACTTGAGGTGGCGTACGTGCTATTTGTAATCGGCAGCTTATTCACTTTATTGACGCCTCTTCGCTATGGGAGATACTTTGCCGCTGGCAAATCAAATGGCACAATAATAAGTGCGCGGAATTATTTGCACGTACGTTAACGCACCAGTTGCTAAAAAACATTAAGGGATCGTCCACAAATGACGTCATCCGTAGCATCAATAGAACTACTTAACAACTGTTACTAGTGGCATCATAAAACTGAAAGATTGTCATTTACACAGTGGTAAAGCCATATAGCTATCACAATAGGGAGTTTTAAAGAAGTGTGTCATTTGTGAACGATCCATTATGCGAATTTACATTTTGTTATATTTCATTATCTAATTACATAACAGATACATTATTTCAATAAATTAATTGCAATTTAAACGATTTTGAAGCAAATTTAAATCTTATTACCCTGATGTAAGAATTCAATCGTTTAATTTTATTTTAAAATTATATAGGTATTCATTTTGGTATTTTTATCGCCCATTCTTCACATGCTCTCCACACGAAGTCAATTGGTTTCCAACTTTCCAAATTTTTTGGCTATTTCCTTATTCATTTTTCACTATTTTTACAGGTAACTGTAGATACTCAATTGTTGTTCAAATTTAATATTTATTTTGTTCGAAATCAAACTGACAAATATTCATTTTTAGCTCAAATGATATTATGATCTATGTAATAAAATGTATTATAATTTCTTATCTCAAACAAAATTCATGTAGGAGTGTAATTTACCCAATCAAATACTTGGCGAATGCAACACCATGGCCAATAGATAAAACCTATTTGGGTACTTTTGTCTTTATTATCGTGCATGGCTCCATTCACGGCTTTCACCTCACTAAGATTCACAGGGTTCCTGACATTGGACTTGTAAGTGTCATTGGTGAGTCAGTTTTGTACATAAATAGGAATCTAATGATCCATTTTATTATTTAAGATATAATTGTATTTTAGTAAATGGAAAACACAATAAAGCATGAGTACCTATTTTGTCCTGATTTTACTTGCAGGTTTAATGCTATACGTGACTGGACTTACAATCAATGTAACACACGACAGGATTTTATTTCAACTCCGGAATCAAAAACAAGATCAAGGTTCAAAATCCATTACTAATAATTCTGCTGGGAGTGTGCTACACCAGGGGAAAAAGTACTCCATTCCACGTGGTGGCCTATTCGAATTCGTCTCTGCTGCTAATTACTTTGGGGAAATTGTGGAGTGGTGGGGTTGGGCCTTGTTTACACGTGGATTTCCCCAGCTCCTTTTTGCCATTTTGTCAACGATACTTATGGGAATTCGGGGCTGGCAACATCATCAGTTTTATAAGAGAGTCTTCGGCAAAGCATATCCTGTTAAGAGACGAGCTATTGTTCCATTTATTTGCTGACCTAATTTAAATATAGCTATGCGTTTTTTTCCTGATTCTAAAACCTAAAATACAAAATATTACAAACAACTATTTCTCTAGTTTTACTTAAAATTTAGTCAAATACAGTAGTCAATAATGGGTGAAAACGGAAGAATTTTTCTGTTAATAAATTAGGCAAGATCAAATATTTAGCCATGTAATTCAGTTAACTCAATTAGTGACCCATTGTTTACGTGCTTTTATTTGAATGGGTTTTGTCCTCTTATTATTTATGATGTTTCATAAGAATTGATTTTATTATTATTACAAATGTCGTGATGGTTTATGCGACGTGTCAATAATATTAAAGCTACTTTTTTTTACTGATTGAAGATGTAAATGTAATTCAATGAAATCGACAAAAGAAATAAGGGCCACTTGGGTTGTATAAAGAGGCTAATATCTTATGTGTTTGCATGTACCTACAATAGATTTTCCAATCCTCATTACATTAAACTATGAGCGTGACTATAAAAGGTTAACTACTTTTATGATATATGACACGTAGCCTCGTGCAGATTACGTATGACTACAGTATTATATTTTGAATTTTAGGCCAGGTTTTCAACTTATATAACTTAAATTTTAAAACAACATGCACATCAAAGCCTTTATAACACCCAGCAACAATTTTGTAGAATAACATACTAACGATAAGATTGTAATTGAGCGTAAACTATAATTTTGTAGGCTATCTACATATTTGTCATAAATTATTTGTAAGCTGTCATATCAAAGCATTACTTTTCTCCGTATCAATCAAGTATCAACGCTATCAAATTATTTATTCACCATATAAAAAAATTTACTGAATACTTAGTCCTTGTCAAAAATGATTTATTATCTTTCAGTAACAATTCTTGTTGTACTTATTTTATTCCTGCTAGAATTATCATGCCGTCCAGCATTGCAAAACATCATTGTTGAAACTGAGCAGCGTCCAATTTTGCATAAAGCATCGCATTCGCTACGTGACTGTCAGTTAGTCCTTGGTATTAAAAATCCTTATCAAGAATTTGGTTCATTTCTTCAACTCATCTTCAGTGAAATTGGGCGTCATATCGGAATAATAGTTTAAATTTACAGCAACAGCCTTGAAAGTTTCAACAGATGGGGTCAGTATTTGAGGCATTACAAGACGATTTGTTACGTAAACGTTGTCATTCCAATCGTTGCGCTAACCCAGACCGAAATAAGGTATTTACATTGGTTTGGTCTATCGCGTTCTACTTTAGGACACGCCTTACAGGAAAATATTCTACAAACCGATGATATCCTAATAGTAATTTTCTAAAATTTGGTTCAAACTAGAAATCTTCTGCACAGTCTCATTTGTGTCATTCCGCTCAATTTCTTTGTGCCTTATTCACAAAATACAATGTACACAAACACACTCATTTTCAGAATTAGATTACACTGCACAAAGACAAGACCTTGTCTTAAATCGCTCTTACATGACTTTCCAAGCTATAGGGTTACTTCTTACAAACAAATTGTAACAGAACTGCAGGAGCTTCGCTCTAATTTTTTTCAAACCCTTGTTCTAGTCCAATTTATTAGATTTTCTGATGACAATGAGTATTTTTCCCGCGAATATGTAACATTCGTTAAAACGTATTTGTCACACCATACTGCCTATCCACTCATTCAAATTCCCCAAATCATTGTTAATCGCCTTAATTTCACGATTAAACGCAGGAAAAACATTAGGACAACATTGCAAATCAGGATTAATTTCATTCGGCGATGTCAATGACTATACCGAATTTTTTACCTAGTGATCAGAATCCTCCCCTCCTAGACGACTCCCTTATTTCATCTGCGTTCTACTGCTGCCTTATCGGAATGGGGCTTGGAATACTGGGACTAGTTCAGGAATTAATACAAGCTTGGTGTGTGATTACTTATGACGATACACAAGACGACAAAAGAAAAGACGTCATCGTCGTGGCATCAGAGAATTTCGATAACGTCTGAGAAAATTTCCTCAATTAGCAGGTTTTTCAATAAGTAATAGTATTAGGGCATAAGCATAAAGCAAGTTAATGCAAAACTCGTGATTTAATTTTCAATGCTGCGGTACAACTACCATCTAAAGCGGCACTTAAACTTTATTTTTTTTAAATACGAAAATAGCATTATAATTTATTTTTATTTTCAATAGTAAGCACTTTTAAGATATTAGGTGGGTATTGTGTGAACTATACAGAAAAACAATGAAAAAAAATCATTATTGACTTACGTTATAAGAGTCAATTTATTTTGGTTGATGTACTCGCAGTAAACTATATAACTGTTATGCATTACTAAAAAAAATGGTATAATGGTAAATGTCATTTATATATTTTTTTTGACGAAAAGTATTTAATCCACCGTGAAATAATTTTAGTCCGTTGACTGCACCGTCACTGTCAAAGAAAGCGTTCGGCGTTCTCTTCATTTTAAACTAAAAATACGTCTTACTAATTACAAGTCGCTCTTTGTTTTGTAAAATTGCTATTCTGGAAATATTTTGTCTGTAAAGACGAAGGTCTGAATTTTTTTAATATTTCGTTGCAAAAAACATCGTTGCAAAAATAAACGGAGGATTTAAAAACATATAATCAGGAAGACAATGGATGCCATGGATGAATTGCCTTTGAAATGGGAAGAAGACTGGATGCTCATACTTGAGGTAGCGTATGGGTTATTTGTAATTGGCAGCGTATTTACGTCATTGTCGCCCCTTCCTTATAGAAGGTACTTCGCCGCTAGCAAATTAGATGGCAGGGCCATAAGTGCGCGCATAGGTTGGCACGTAAGTGAGCGCACGTGTTGGTGATAAACCTCAAAGGGATCGTACAGAAATGACGTCATGAGGAGAGCCAATAGTGGTAATCTATTGTAATGATTACTATTTACGCATTGGTTAAGCTGATCACAAGGAAGTAGGACTATAACAATGGAAATTATATATGACATCATTTGTGGCCGATCTTGAATTTAATTTAATGTACACATTAGGTATGTAACGTATTTAAAGGTATGATTTAATCTGCATTTTAACGAATTTAAAGCATATTTTAATCTTATTTATGTGATGCAAGAATTTAATGTAGGTACTTATATTAAACAGGCATTTAGCCTGGTATTTTTATCCCCCATCCTTCAAATGCTCTTTACAGAGAGTCGAATGATCTCGAATTTTCTAAATTTTCTGGCTTTTTCCTTATTCATCATTCATTATTTTTACAGGTAATAATATATGACTGACAAGGGAATGTCGCCGCATGTACTCTCTCGATTTTAAAAACAATACCCATACTAGATTCGGCTGCACTTGGTTACTACAGATCCAAAGTAACTCCACTGCATTTTGCGCTGTTCGCTCACAATCACGCGCCAAAATTCAAAAAAATCGATTTTTTGCAACTTTGCAACCCTGTAGCTCCTACAATTTTGGTCGGATTTTCAAAAAATTTGTAGTTTTGTGATCTCTGCAACATTATTTAAAAATTTAAATAAAGTTTAAAAAATGTTCATTTTTTTAATAAAATTGGGGTATTTTGAGTGCCTTCGAAAAAAATGATTTTCAAACAAATTTCGGAAAAAAATAAAAAAATCTTAAATCATAAATGTTTTAATTTTTATTTTAAGAAAATGTCCTGGAGATCACAAGCTTCAATTTTTTTGAAAATCGGACGAACATTGTAGAAACTACAGGGTTGCAAAGTTGCAAAAAATCGATTTTTTTGAACTTTGGCGCGTGATTGTGAGCAAACGGCGCAAAATGCAGTCGAGTTACTTTGGATCTGTAGTAACTAAGTGCAGCCAAATCTAGTATGGGTATTGTTTTTAAAATCGAGAGAGTACATGCGGCGGCATTCCCTTGTGAGTATTTGACGATAAAATCAAATACCTGTAGCAAAAATTCAAAATAGCACGTATCCTTTTTTAGCTAACATTAAAATACTCTATGTTTGTAATAAGAACATTATCGAGAGTGTTGACACAATTACATTAAGCAAGTTTTAAAAACGTGTATTACGAAATAATTTGCATTTTCCAAAAACATGTAAATACCCATTTTTAGATCTCTAAGAAGAATGTAAATAGAACATTTAACACTTTGCAAAAATATGTAAATAGAACATTTAACACTTTGAAAAAATATGTAAATAGAACATTTAACACTTTGCAAAAATATGTGAATAGAAAATTTTGCACTTTTAAAAATACTGGTAAAAATAACATTTTGCACTTTTCAAAAATATGTAAATAGAACATTTTGCACTTCTCAAAAACATGAAAATACGCCTTTTAAGATACCTATAAGAACAGTGTAAATAGAACATTTAGCACTACAAAAAGGCAGACAACTTAAGCATTTGAGATTTTTAAAAAACTTTTATTTACTATTTAAGGCATCTATCTCATTAAGTGTTGTTCTTGAAACAACGGATTTCATTCTAGCTGAAAATAAATGTGGCTCATTTTGATCCTTGAATCACGGTATTAGGCAATTCATAAACTCATTGATGAACTATATTTAACTAAAATTTTTTCCATGTAGGAGTGTAATTTACCCAATCAAATACTTGGCGAATGCAACCCCGTGGCCAATAGATAAAACTAATTTTGGTACTTTCGTCTTTATTATCGTACATGGCTCCATTCACGGCTTTCACCTCACTAAGATTCACAGGGTTCCAGATATTGGACTCGTAAGTGTCATTGGTAAGTCACTTATGTACTAAAATACGCATCCAGGAATCTGTAATATTATTTAATTACTTTCTGTATTTTCGTAAATGCAAAACCAAATATGTAGCCCTAATAAGCACCTGTTTTGTACCAATTTCACGCGCAGGTTTAATGCTAAACCTGACCGGACTCGCTATGAATATAACTCACGACCAGATTTTAGTTCAACTCCGGAATTAAAAACAAGATCAAGGTTCAAAATCTATCACGAATAATTCTGCTAGGAGTGTGCTACACCAAGGAAAGAAGTACTCGATTCCACAAGGTGGCCTATTTGAATTCGTGTCTGCTGCTAATTACTTTAGGGAAATTGTAGAGTGGTGGGGTTGGGCCATGTTTACGCGTGGATTTCCTCAGATCAAATCCCGTTATTGGTGAAGAGGGATTTAGCACATTTTAGTATCATCAGATGCTCTACTTAAGCAATCATTGTATTCATTATACATGCAAACTAACGTATCTAATCAGAGATATAAGCTAGTAACAAATTGTGAAATCTCCATGAACATGTCGATGAATATTTGAAAATTATTGTCAACTTAAAAAAGTCGAAATTATAAGCCTTTCTTCACGAAAACATTGAGCATTATTTGTGCTGACGATTCGGGAATTGTTTCTTGCGTCATCCTTCAACTAGCAATTACTTTTATCACTTTATTGCAGTAAATCAGGCATGTATATTTCACAATACAGGATGGTTGAGCCATATTCATTTCCTCCTAACCATCACCACTATTGCAGCGACTCATCAGTCCTTATTGTTCTTACAGTACTGTTACATATACATTAGTATATGATATAACATATATAAACATTGATATATCAAAATCTTACTAACCTAGTTCTACTCGACACCCAGAGACTAAACATAAAATAATCTTAGACTGATCGTTAGAAGAGCAACTTCTTATTACTTCGTGTTCCTCTGGAACATTTTTCTTTTATCTTTGATTCACCCAAATACGATATTTATGGAGATTGGAGTTTTATTTAAATACTAATTTATCCTATTCAAACTCATTTCTATGAATAGAGTTATCACGTTATAAGCATAGCTCAGTATGAAACCATTTTTACCCTGATTCAATCAGTGTAAAAGACAGGCAAGTTCCTGTTAGACACTAGCTAGTGCACCCGAAGTTTGTCCTGTATAATATAAACCTGAAATTTAAGATTTTAGTATTTTGTGAAAACTGTTTAATTCTTTTGGAAAAATTTTCCTATTGGATTTTGACGAAATTTGATTTTTTGTAATCCTGTCTGTATTCTAAAAAGTAATAACAAGATTTTGAAAAATTCGAAAATTATGATCTTTTTTGAAAAAATACAAAAAAAGTATATTTTTGAGGCTCAATTTTTAACCCCGATTTTTTCAAAAATTTGAAATTTTTAAAATTTTTCAAAATCTTGTTACAACTTTTAAAAAAACAGACTGAGTATTACAAAAAATCAAATTTTGTCAACATCAGATAGAAACTGTAGAAGTTATAGGGCGGCAAAGTTTCAAAATTTGAATTTTTTTGAACTTTTGCGGGTCACTGTGACCAAACAACGCAAAATCAACTCGAGTTACTTTCAATCTGGGTCTAATTTTAGTGAAGTTTGAGATAAGACGTGTCCGGTCGTCGGTCCTGGAAGCCAACGCTGAACTATTGAATACTTCAAGTATTTCAGACTCGGTTTGGGATTTTTCTGTGTTTAGGAGTGAGTAAGCGATTAGACAGTTGCAAGCGATTGGCTCTATAGGGCTAATTGTTTGCATTTGCTTATCGGAGATCTCCTCCTGGGCTTCCTCATTCTCAGAGGCAGGGATAGTGGAGGTAGGGAACAGAAGTTGAGGACATTCGTTGAACTTAACTAATTGTATATCTTCCTTGTTGAGTAACACTATCTCTGCTTTCGGGAAAGACGAGGCATGGGAGAGGGGGCAGATAAGGAGATTTGGCTATCGGAACTCTTATGGTCGAAGGCTGGGGCTTTTTCTTGCGTACTTCTTCCTCGCGTAGAATAATTAACCAGACGCATCTTGTGATTTTATTTGCGTTATCTGCTTCGTCGATCTGAATAGAATGGAGCATTCGTTGCATACATAATTCAGCCCAAAGTGAGAGATGGTGCATTCAGCGCATTAGAGGATCCTGATATAGGACTCTTTTGCTTTTCCTCATGTACTGGCCAGACTAGCTGGTCATCGGAACTTATTGTATTAAGATAGATTAGCATTAAGTCGAAAAAAGCCGAAGGCTATTCACGTGACTGTGCTTGCACAATCAACTTATTGGGTATGTCCTAGGTAAAAAAATTTCTATACAGCAAATTATTCTAATTAGGATGGAAATAGGTCGATACCGGCCTGGTCCAATGATTATCGAGTGCCAAACTGTGAGCGTGCTCGATATGAAACCCAAAAGATACATACATACATACATACATACTTTCAGTCTATGCTATTGAAATGTGACCTGATTTTTTGAAATAAGTCTCTAAGAAATCTGGGTGTATCATGTCGCGTCATTTCCTTGTAAGCCTCCGACAATCACAGTACCCGGAGCAGAAACTAAAAAGAATCAATCCGAAGATTTTTGAACTGAAAAGCGTTCATCACATTAAAAATTAATTTAAGGAACAGAATTTATAGAAATAAGGAAATTCGATTCAACAATGACCAAGCCTAACCACACAAGCTCAGCACTAAATAAGCGTGGCACCATAACCCCAGCACCATTTAAGCGTGACCCCATACACTTAGCATTTCATAAGCCTGACCCACGCGCTCAGCACTAAAAAAGCCTGACTTGACGTCGTCAGCACCAGCCACAGGTAACGTTAACAATTTTAAATTCGTTCTTGACCCAGACACGGGCAACGGGATACCGTACCATATGTTGTTCAATTCCTCTGGCAAAGAAAATTTATCATCTCCCGAGAAAACGCCTCGGTCAAAGAAATTCAAGAAACACGAGGGTATAGATTATACTCCTCAACTTACCCCAGACATACAGATGTCAAGACAAAATTGAGTCAATAACTACGGAACTGAAAATTTTAAAGAAGTTATCCAGTTAACCGAGACGAAGGATACATTGTCGTTATACGACACAAAAATGGACAAAATTCATATAGTCAATTTTGTCTGTATTAAAATTTAACACGAAAATGGAGAAGAAACCGACACTCCATCATCATTAGCCAAGTCCCTTAATCTACTGAATTCGGACTTACATCAAAGCCTCCAACTCAAGCCAGCATTCATAAAGCAACCGCAGAAGAATCCCTATTCATGGAAATTAGTCGAAATGCCCCCACAATGCTGTCAAGATATGTTTGACAAAAGAAAACATCATGATAGCCATACTGACGTATGTACTGACCTACTAGTTTATACATGGATTACCAGTCTTAAACATCAAAAGCCTTCTTCATAATCAGAAGCCATATTTGACTATCTATCTATCTCCAATCATCAAAATTCAGGACGAATGACATTAGATGGATAAAACCTAGCGAGTTAAGCGATGTACCTGACGACAAAGACACAGTACTAAAACATTGTTTGTCATTTTAAGAATATTTTTCGTTTAGTTTAACATTGAAATTACCTAATCAACTGATCAAAAACGAGAGTTAATTTAGCAAGATGTACCTTGGTAGATTTATTAGCTGTAAGTCTATAAAAGGTTGACTCATATATATTATTATTGTAAATGGGCAGCCTTATTCAAAAGACTCGCTGATGTCATTGATTAGATCATTGCTATGTAAAATAGGAAGAAATTTTGAGCAAATCGGGATAAAAAGCTACTACACTCTACCCACTGGACTTATCCCGTTATCGTCAAACATGTCTTCATATTATTGTAAAAACAATTGCCGCTTTATTACGCACCTACCTATTAACATATTGAAAATAAAAAAGCCAAAACATACTGTCATTTCAGTACATTTCATAGTTTGTAATGCGATGAATACGTAAGAAATTGAAGCCTTAAAGTAAATATTAATCATCACTAAGCGATATAATGTGTAGAGCTGTAGATAAATGATTTTTCGATATATGTGTGGATTGTGTATAGACAATACTAAAAGGGAATAAAAATAAAACTACTATAAAATTTATTTCTATTCTCAAAACATCATTTGTATGATAATTATTAAAATTTTATAGTTTATAAAGCGCCGGATTTTTTGAATTCAAATATCTCTCGCTTAATTTTAAGAAAATTATGTATGTATGTATGAGTTTAGAGATTTTCAACCTGAGGTTATATCATATCCCACTCAATTTTACTGTGTGATTTAAAGATCCCGCGAAGTAGTATTATACTAAAATTGCATTGGGCTTTGCATCGTATTTTACTTTTACTTTAATTACCTACACTAGTAGTAATTGGTTTGGTTTTCGTCGCTGCTAGCTGCGGACCACTTTGCGATCATCTATTTAGTATCCTTATTCAGGAGCTATTTCAACTTTCTGCCTGAGATTGCTCTTGGGCGAGGAGCGGTTGGGTATCAAACAATTAGGCAGAGGTCATCACTCTCCGACTAAATGAAATACGCCCGCTTGCGAACCCCGCCAGTTAGCTCTTCAATCCTCCACGAGGGAAAGTAGCAGCAGCTTCTTGCAGAGTGGGTTTGAAAGATATCTTGAATTGGCTTATTACGTTCATGCTTACGCTCGGCATTGAGCAGACTCATGTCGTCTATTACTGCTATCGCCTCTGTCGCCATCAGTATTAAACTGATACAGATAAACGAAAGCAAACTCATTTACCTTAAACATTCATCAAACTCTCAAACTCCCCTCCCCAAGCCAAGTATTACCACTGTACCATTCTCATGCGAGAGAGTCTAAACGTAATACTGGCTGCGGTTCCCCCGACGCATTTAAAAAATTAATTCGCCGAGGATTATTTAGGACAGAGAATACCTCACCAAACTCCCCTAAGCCACGTAGCCGGTTAAATTTTAAAAAAATTACGAAATATTGTACGCATACTTTTACATCTGTGAGTTGGGCTTATGAATAGAATCAATAACTTTGACCATCCGATGAATCCAGTCAGTATAGAACTGGTAGCGTGTATACGAAAAGGCGCGTCAAACTCATAGCAAATTTTTTCGCAGTTTGATAACATGAAGAAATGACAAATTTTTAAGAATGGAAGAAAAAAATCCGGCGCCTCGCGCCGGATTTGTCGACCGGGGGCGGGCCCAAAGTAGATACTGAGCTTCCACGACGGCACAAGATAATTTATGTTACGCTTAAACATGATATAGGATTTGTGAAAGCTCCTCTACCATCAATAGGCCATATGCGAATGTGAGTAGCCTGTAGTTTAATATAGCTGCAAAACTTTTACAAATTGCACCATTCACAAATGCTGTCATTTACGAAGGCTCCTCTCCTATCAATAAGCTATATATGGATGTACGTGGCAAGCAGTTTAAAAAAAAGTTGAAAAAAATTCTATAGTTGAAAATCATGGTCCCAAAAACTATGATATTTGAATGACGTTATTATAGACGATCCCTGAATATCTATACCACAAATAAGTCCGTGACATGTAGTTAAAATAGGTTGGGAAAAACTCTAACGTTGGCACTGGGAGTACTGAAAACTATGATATTTGAAGGACGTCATTATGGAATATCTCTGAATATCAATAACAAATATAGATCATAACATGAAGTTACAATAGGTTGGAGAAAATTTTAAAGTTAAAAATAGGGGTACCTTAAACTGCAAAATATGAAGGACGTCATAAGGGACGGTCTCAGAATATCTATTAACTATGAAGGTATAGAAATATTTATGACAGGTAGTTGAAATAGGTTGAAAATAATTAAAGTTGTTTACAATGTGAAAGACGTCATTATTAACGATCCCTAAATATCTATATACTATATAGGTATATTTATGACATGTGGTTAAAATAAATAGGGGTACTTAAAACTAAAATGTGGAGGACGTCATTGTAGACAATCCCTGAATATCCATATGCTATATAGGTATATTTATGACATGTGATTAAAATCTTTGGGGGTACTTAAAAATATAAAATGTGAAGGACGTCATTATAGACGATCCCTGAATAACTTTATAATATGTAGGTATATTTATGACATGTGGTTAAAATAAATGGGGGTACTAAAAACTATAAAATGTGGAGGGCGTCATTATGGACGATCCTTGAATATATACATACTATATAGGTATATTTATGACATGTTGTTAAAATCGTTGGCGGTACTTAAAACTATAAAATGTGAAATACGTTGTTATAGACGATCCCTGAATATCTATTTACTATATACCTAGGTATATTAATGACATGTGGTTAAAATAGTTAATTTCCAAGTAGACCAATTGACCCTACTCATAATATCATTTATGGACGATCCCTAACCTATTTACGTACGCATGTCCAAAACATATGGTAATGAATAGGAATCTGTAAAATAGCGAGAAAGGGGAACAGTGATGCCCATAGATTTTACGCGGTGTGTTTAAACACACGACAGTCCATGTAGAATTTAAAATTTTGAAAATTTGGTTGGTATGCACGTTAATGTAACCTTAAGGGAGCTAAGACTCGGTTTTTGCCTGTGAATAAAATGATCGAAGTTTAAAAAATTTTGAGAGTTGGTCCATTTAACTGCTAATTGCAAATAACATACAGTATGTATGTATGTACGTATGTATGAGTTTAGAGTTTCAACCTTTAAGGTTATATTTCACTCAATTCATTAGGTAATTTGAAGGATCCCACGAAGTAGTATTATACTAAATCGCATTGGCCTTCGCATCATTTACTTAATTACCTACACTTGTAGTATTTGGTTTTCGTCGCTCATCTTATACGCGTACCACTTTGCGATTCATTAGATTTTCAAAGCTAATTAAACATTACTACTTGTTGCTTTCCGATAAGATTACTCTTAGTCGAGGAGAGGCAATTGGATATCGAACAAATAGGCAGAAGTCATCACTCTCTGACTAGATGAAATAAGTCCGCTCGCCTACCCCGCCAGTTAGCCCTCCAACCTCCACGAGCGAAAGTAGCAGCAGCTACTTGCAGGATGGATTGGAAAGATATGTTGAATTGGCTTATTATGTTCATGCTTACGCTCGGCATTGAGCAGACACATGTCGTCTATTATTGCTATCGCCTCTGTCGCCATCAGTATTAAACTGATACAGATAAACCAAAGCAAACTCATTTACCTTAAACATTCATACAACTCTCAAACTCCCCTCCCCAAGCCAAGTATTACCACTGTACCATTCTCGTGCAAAAGGGTCTAAACTGACTGCCGGCTGCGGTTCCCTCGACGCAAAAAATGAGCCGAGGATTATTTACGACGGAGCAAACCTCAGCTTGTCCCCTAAGCCACGTAGCCGGCTTAATAACATACAGTATTGATAATACCCAAAAACTACAGCACATCTACATCGCATTCACGTGATTTAGGAATTTTTTTTATTATACTTGATTTAAAGTTACGACCTGTTGGGTACAACAATGAAAAGGGGAACAGACAGACAGACAGACAGACAGACGGAAAAAAACATTTTATTAGATGCAGCTAAAGCTCAGCATCCAAAAATGATGAATATAACAATTATTGTATATTACGCAAACTCTTTCTGGTGGAATAATGTAAATGCACATAAGGTGTACTAAATTCCTGTAATAATAATGACAGAAAATTACATGTTTCTTCTCAGTTCAAAATTTATTGCCTTATATTTTATTAGGCTTTATTGTTGACAATTTCACTTAATTTTTGGATCATGTAATCATTCTTATTTTATTTCAAAACCGTTTAAACCTTTTTTGTTCCGCATGACTGCGTTTTCTCCAATCCCCTGCACGTTATTTCATCAGCCAGATTAATATGCAACTTTTTAAAATATAAACCTCTGAGTGAATTCCGTATCCCAGTATTAGAAATGAACAGAATAAAATAGTACAATACCATTATTTGGTGAGAATTGAGAATTGAGTATTTTAATATTTATGATTGCTAAAAATTTCTAGCTTTCTCAAAAAGCTCCACACACTCAAGCCTATAGAAAAAACTTATAAAACACAGAGAACCGATATTATTGCTTGAATAAAAATTGTTATTCCCACATGATGAAACACCATGTTATTGACAACCGTTCACATAATTAATAGGTAAACTAATGACAAGGGAATCTTTTAAATGTTGATATTTCCATGAAGTGTGAGACTGAATATAATAAATAGGGCTGGTATTACAAGGAAATAGGTATAGAGGAGCACAGGATATATAGTGCAGGCAGAAAAAGAGATCAGCGGTGGAATAAAGGGGCTAACGTGGAGCCGTCGTGATGGCGGGATGGTAGTTGGTAGTGCTGATGGAAGAGATGACGTATGGTAAAGAAAGGCCGGATGAGTAGACGAGGTCGGGGTTATGTATGTATCTTATGGGTTCCATAACTGATACGCTCACAGATTCGTATCAGTCATTTCATAGCGCAGTCCATTACTGAACCATTGCTGTCCCATTTATTGTAAGAATAATTTGTTATAAGGAATTTGTACCTTGGACATACCTAATAAGTGGATTGCGTAAAGCATTCCGTGAATAGACTTTGGTCATTCCCATTGAACTAGTTGCTACACCCTATACTGCGAGATTCTTCCTAGGCTAATCCAGAGAGAAAAATATAACAACTGAGTCCACTATGCCAGGAGCCCCGGTTGCGATGAATAATATATCTAGCACAATTGGCTGAAGTTGATGCAAGTCTACTTCTAGGAGCTCCTTGCACAACCGACTGATAATGCAAAGCGTTCGAGATTTCGAACGTGTTTGGATAATCCAGATTAAAAGGAATTCAGTAAAGAAGGTACTTCAAGCCTCCGTATTACAGAGCCCATAGACTGATTTTCCATATCTGCTTCTTCTCTGCAACTGCCAATACCTTGGAGTTCAAGGATAGTATAACAGAAAGGAGTATTCTAATGAGTACAACGAATGCCCTCACTGATAATTTCTTTATATATCTCTGTTTCCTTGTGCACTGAGACTTAAGTGGAGATGCAAATAAGGATCAACGGCCTCCGGACTCCAAAATCCAATAACTAGAGTACCTTATCACATCCTCCCCTTCAAGTCCGGACAACCAAACCAGAGAACAGCACACAACTCGTGTATAGGTTGCAGTACTAAAGGACACAGTCAGAGCAGGAGCTCTAAAAAATGCGACTGGTCGGCTTCAGCTTCACCGATGAACTCCTGTGGTCGTGGTTAGGTAACCAATTAAGGATAACGGACAGGCACTCGAGAGGGTGGTAATTTAAAATCCGGTGACGTTTCATACGTCCCTGGTTATCCCGTTGGCTAAAATTAAACATTGTTATAATGGGACGTCCGCAATAGGGTTTATTGGCCTTGGCGGTGGCTGTGCGGTTTAGTATTATGAACTACATGGTGCCCAATAATAATAATAATAATAATAATAATTCAGTCTAGTTGCAATATTCACTAAATAAATTGGGTAAAATTTATGACAGCATTTTAATTATTATTTGACATATCCCTCTCGCTAATTATTAATTCAAATGGAATTGGCGCCACAACGAATCCAAAATCAGACTCAAGTGAAGGTATTTTGTCAGTGCAGGACACAGTAAACTTTTGAAAAAAATGTGTCGTCACTAAAAATAGTTGGTCACGGGCAATTTTTTCTCCAATGCAATTTCTTTTACCGGAACCAAACGGCAATATATGACCAGTTGGTGCGGGTTTTGAAGTGTTGCCGTCCGCTGCCTCATCAGCTGCATTAAGAAATCTTTCAGGTTGAAACAAATCTGGTTCGGTCCACATGTCTGGGTCCTGATGAATTCCGTACAGATTTGGAACAATCATCGTGTCTTTTGGGATGCTGTAGCCATGGAAATGAACATCTTCTGTAGTTCGGTGGTACATTGCTAGAGGAGCGATAGAGGAAATTCGTAGAAGTTCCTTCATCAGAGCTTCAGTGTACGGCATTAGAGTTCTGTCTAAAATTGAAAATGACCGCGGGGATCCATTTTCTTTAACATCTAAACCAATAATATCGTCAATTTCTGCCTGCAGTTTTTGCTGAATATAAGGCTCCCTCGCCATGTAAAGAAGTAGCCAGTCGAGGGAGACAGTTGTAGTGTCTGTCGCGGCGAAAAACAAATCGCCAGTTGTAAAAAGTTGTTGGTGTCCTTGGAAAAAAATATCTTGAATTAATTAAAAATTTTCCAAAACGACTAAAACAATTTTATAAAGAGTAGAAATTTTCTCGACATTTCAAAATAAATGAGAAATTAAACAACCTTTAAAAAAACTGGACTCAGGATTTGTCGTGAGTGAGACTTCTTCCAAGTACGCATGCGTCTAATTTGTGCGCTGTCCAACTTTAAAGTTCCCTCTGCTTTTCTCAATTTGTTCACTCATAAAGTTGTAAATCGTTTTCATTCCATCTACAGCACAATTTAGTCCCAGAAATGTTAAAGCGTTTGAAATCCAAGGATAGAAAAAAGATAGTTGCGCTCTCAGACACGTGTTTGTGTCAAATATCCTTTTTGTTTTGAAAACAAAAATCTACTATGTATTACGATAATTGTGGTTATCTTAAAAATCGTTAATTATGTCGTGACTTTAAATTTGTGTTTTATACGTATGCAAAATGTCAGTCAAATTTTTCAGCGTCGGGTCGTTCTCACTCAGTTTAAACCCAATGACGGAAACCCATAGAGAATTCAAAACTGGGAATCGAAAAAAATTATTAATTAAAATTTTTTTAGAGGTTTGATTTTTAGTTGACGTTTTGCATTTATTCTGAAGATCTCGCAAAAATTTTGAAATTTCTGTTTGTGCGTTAAATTCAAATTCAGATTTTGAAAAGCCTTCTCCTTTAAGGGCTCCCATTGCAAATTTCCTTTGTTCCATTTGGCGGGGTCCGTCAACAAAAATAATGCCTATAGTGAAATACAATTAATTTAGCCTATAACCATAATCAAAGGTCAAAATGTTTAGCGTAAATCATTGTAAAAAGCAGTTTTTTGTATTTTAGTAACTATTTTCACCTTTGTGATCACAAGATGTGGTAAAATTTCTAAGATTATGTCGCCCTGAAAAAGTTTCGAGGTTTAATGCTTCCTTAATAATTTTTGCATCATTTAAAACTACAGCTCTGGAAACAAAAATGTAATTAATCTTTACGTACGAATTCAACTTAATTAAAAATTTTAATTATGAAATTAAAAACATGCTAATTTAATTATACAGTTACAATTTTCGATATCTTACGAAATACCCCCAAATTTAACAGAGAAAATTGGTCCATAGATTTTAGCCCACTTCATAAATATAACTCCGGGATTTTTTCCAAAAAATAGGAGATGTCCTAAAACTGGAAGTCCCCATGGTCCTATACAAAACAAATAGATCAAATAAAACAGCGTACAAAACAAATCAAAATACCTATGCTTTTATGCCTCTTATTCAATAATACAACTAAAATTAGCTCAAAAATACATGACTAGAAAATCAATGAACAATTTAAGCAAAGTAGTGCAACATTTAACAATTAAATCGAAAAATAATACAAGTTAAGCGCAGTAATTTTTAATGGAGTAAATATTAGAGATATAATTAGTGCTGGATTTTATATCTGTACCTGGAAGTGCATCATAATTTCCATTTTTAGAATTTTTTTTAGACTACTTAACAATGTATAAACACCAATTCCAACTGCGACACAAGCCACTAGAAATGCAGTCAACATTTTAATAAACTAAATATAACAGCAACACAGATGGATCTACCTACAATGAAAAACTTTTATACGTGCGTCCGGCACCAGTTCTATAAACATTCTAGACATTAATTGCCCTCAACGATCGAATTTATAATAAAACTGCAGTTTTAATTTTCTTTTGTGTGTGAATATTTTTGAATAAAAATTTTAGTCACGCAGGAATATAACAAAACAAGGAAAATACAGAACTATTTTTTGGTCTATTAAGATTTTGTTTTAAAGGGACCCATTGTGACAAAAGGAGTAAAAGGAAAATAATGAATTTATTTCAGGGACATAAAATAATATAAAAATTAATTTTATGGTAAAAAACATTCATATCGACAATAAATAGTAATTTTGGTTCGAATCTATTTAATATTTAATAACATTCAGTCGTAAGTTTATTTGTTTCGGGTTTCGTAAGTCTATTTAATTGACAGCGCCAGCAGCTTAGCATTTCGTGCACATATCGTCAGATAAGAGGCAAATCTGACTATCTCCTTTTGGTGGTAAAAGCGAAACTGACTATTACCATTTTTTGCTAAAAGCGAAAATGACTATCTCCATTTTTCTCAAAATACTTTAAAAAGGAGGCAAAACAACTACATGTGCCAATGCAGCATGTTATAAAGCATACGTTTTTGTTGAGGGGTCGTCCATAAATGACGTCACAAAAATTATTGCTATTTAAGAACCCACCTACTCAGTACTCTTATTATAACAGCTCAACTGTAACAAGACGTGTCATAAATACCAGACAAGACCCACACAGGTTAAGTGTGACATCATTTATGGACAACCCATTATAAATATTACAATGTTTAAATTTTTAGCCATAGATTTTATTATTAACCATTAGTAATCTAAATCAATGTGTCAACCTTTTACTGACTGAACTCAGAGTTAACGTTCAAATTTTCAGATTCTCGTTTTCCACTTAATAACAAGTGTTTAATGTTCCTGCTCGCCGTATTCTAGTGACTACTGCTTTCTGTATATCGGGAAACAGCACGGTTGGCACATTGATTCAATATAATCATTAACTAATGGATTACGACACATATTTTCTAATAATAAAACTCCTTTCGATGGCTAAGCTTTTATAAATGGAGGTATTTTCTGAGAAAGCAATAATTAATTATTGCAACAAAAAGTCTAACAAAATTTTTTGTGACGTCATTTATGGACGACCCTCAACAAAAACGTCTTCTTCATAAGACGCTGCATTGGTACATATAGTTTTTGTGCCTTCTTTCAATGGTATTTCGAGAAAAATGGAGATAGTCATTTTCGCTTTCAGCAAAAAATGGTAATCGTCAGTTTCGCTTCTAGCACCAAAAGGAGATAGTCAGATTTGCTTCGCTGACGATATGCCACATTTAATTTAAGAATAAAATGGAATCACGACAGAATAAGTTTAGCTGCAGAATGAATTTACGCCAGAATGAATATTCCCCTACGATATTTTTTGAGCTTATAAAAAATGTATATGCTTTGTACATGTACAAAAGACAAAAGCGGTGGAACAAGAATTTTTCAAACACATTCCATATGTAATTAACGCATCTTATAGACTACGAAAAAACAAACTTTCCTAAGCTAAAACTAACCTATTATTTGTGTTAACTAAAACTAGAACCTAATTGTAATTTTTTAGTAATACTTAGCTAAAAAGTACATAATAAATTGTGCACATTTTTTAAACATTAATGATGGTTCAATTTTGAGAAATTATAAGTAACAAAATAATTTATATGCTCTGTACTACGATTTTTACGTTTGCTTAAATCATTGCACACTGCAGCAAATAAAAACATAAAATTTTAAATCATGAAGTGAAAAGTTCCTACATGAAATACAACTGGAGGATAAGTACGAAATATTGGTCACTTTTTATGGGTCATACTTTAGTGATTCAGTGAGATATACTACAATTCTTCAGATGCGGCAGTATTTTTTTCTTTAGAGCAATAATTATTAGTAATTTAGTGAAAAATACTTGATATACATATTTTTTTCTTCAGTAAAATATTTAGAGGCAAATTCGTTACCTATAATTTATTTTTCAGACAAATTGAAACGTAAGAATAGGGTATAGTCATTAGTTGACAGGCTCATAGCTTTCGAAATGAAAACTATTTATATTCGTGTGACGTCAGTTGCTCATAAGGTAAACTCACTTTTCTGTGCAATAATTGTCAGTTGAGTTGTGGATCTTAGTAGTTGTTGTTAGTGAGACTTTTGTTTACCAAAAGTAATAGAATATAAGTAGCGCTGTTGTGTGTAAATACACATGCTTAGCCATATCCAGAGGAAAAAGAAGCCTAGCCACGTTGCAAAGTAAATAGGTAAGGATGTGCGGCCTATCGATCACCTTTACAATATTGAGTAGAAAAAAAAAAAGAAATTTCAACGATGCATTGGCAGTATATAAAAGTTCACAATAATCTGCATTAGTTTTCTTATAAAGCCATATACAATATATACTGGTAAAATCAAGCAAAGAAGACCAGGGGAAGTCAGTGTTGGGAGGTCAAAACTAAAAACACAGCTTTGTAGCTCTCATATTTCGCTAAATATTATCATAGGAAGTAAATATCACTATCACTGCAGATTAAAAGAATTTTGTTTTGGTTACTGAAAGCTGTCTCTGAAAAATAAAGTGAATACCAATTAATGCACTAAAATAAAAAATATTTTCTCTGAGGATAAAAAACCAAAGACTAAGATTTCGAGTATGTAATACCACCGAAGGAAAAACATTTGCTCACTTTTTATTGTTCAAAAAAAGTAATTCTAACTTAATTAATACATGTTAGTCAAAACATCCAAAACTTGTAAACTAGTATCCAGTGGTCGAAGTGGTTGTGGCCACTACTTTCTAATGACTAGATAGATAAGGGATCCATAGTGCAGTACAATACATCAGAATGAAAACATGAACACACGAAAATTATTTGAAAACGTATTATGCTTAGATGTTTAAAATTGGAGGCACAAACTATTTTGCCTTCACACAACTTCACACAAGCATTATTGTAATGATCAGTCATTTAATTTTTATACCATAAATATTGAACTAAGCATTCCTTAGGTACCCCAATACTCTTGTGTACCCAAGTATTCGAATTCCTTGGGCATCCAAATAGTCTTGGATACCCAAATACTCAAATTCCTTGGGTACCCCAAAAGTCTTGGGGAACTAAATAACCAAATTCTTTGGGTACCAAAAGACTCTTGCCTAAGAAAATTCATTTTTTAATAAAACTCACACAAAAAAGCCAAAAAAGACTACTATGAAAAATCTGGACACCCAAGACTCTTAGGTTGGTCTTGGGTAGCATAGCGGAAATTCTTGGGTCTTGGGTGCTGATATCTCCAGTCAGGAATATAAAAAAACAAGGAAAATACAGACCAATTTTTTTGCCTGTTGAGATTTTGTTTTAAAAGGACCTATTGTGACAAAAAACGTATATGTATGTATTTTTAGGGTCTTGAATACCGTTTTTATAACCGCACAAGTAAGCGCAGGCCATTACTGACCCATTGCTATCCCATTGCCCATGCCATTGTTGTAGAGGCTTTTAATCTAATGTTTAAGCAGTGCTTAGTCCAGAGAAGTTTACTGTCGATAAGTACACCTAAGTACCTTACTACGTCTTAACGTTGAAGTACTGCCCCGTTTAGGACAATAGGTTTCAGTTTAACTGACCTCTTGTGCCCAAACACTACTAGATATGTCTTACTTGAGTTAGCATTCAGACCCTTAGTAGGGCACTAGTTTTCAGTAGGCCTAACGGCTTTTTAAATTCTGTCTGCCACTACGTTTTAGTCGATACCACTTTGTAGAACGCAGCCATCATCTGCTAATGCTTGTGATAGTGCGAATGATATTGATTTGAGTTTAACTATCAACTCATTAATAACGAGGTTCTAGAGCAATGGCGATAACACTCCTTCTTGCGGAAAGCCCCTAGTAATATTTTTGGAAATTGAGATACCATTCACCGAAGCTGTTGCAGTTCTCTGTGCAAGTATAAAGCTTATCCATCCTATCACAGTTAGAATATTACTAAATTTAGTTAGTGCCTGGGTTATTGCACTATAATAGAGGTTGTTAAACGCACTCTCTATGTCAATAAAGACACCTAGTACTATTTCCTTGTTTTCTATGGCTTTTTTGATGTACAAAACTAGCCTATAAATAGCCGCTTAAGTAGAGGAGCATTTTAAGTAGGCAAACTGATTGTTGTCCTTTAAGTGCTTGATAAGCTGCAGACTTCTCAAATTTCTGTTAATCAGTCTCTCCATAGTCTTTAGAGTTCAGTTGAATCGGTCGTCATGCTGAGTGCATTTCATAGTCCGACTTGCTTGGTTTTGGGTAAAAGATTATTTTAACTTGCATCCATATGTTTGGCATATAGCCAGTCGCAAGACTAGCTTTGAATAATTCCAGCATATGATTGAAGGCTGCGCTTAAACCTTTCTGCAATAGCACTGGGGCTTTGCCATAAGGCCATGGTGCCTTAAAAGTACTAAAGCTGAAGACCGCAGCCCACAGCTTTGCTAAAGTGAAAATTTCCTCTATTAGGCTTAAGTCACTTACTGTGTGATCTACCATTATTGTGTCCCTAACTAGTGCGCCCGGAAAGCGGCAGTCTACAAGAGTCTGCAATGCAGTTCTCTAGTCAATTACTTATTTTTAGCCGGTTACTGGGTCTATTATTATGCCTTGTTCTTACCTTACATCCCCAGACAGTATCTTATGTAGTCAGCACGCCGCAGGTAATGTAAATATCTCACTTATTTCAGTTGTTTCACTTTAGTGTGTGTGAGGGGCCAGACACAAATGGCGCAACACCTTAATAGGGCGATCGCTGCTTTCACTATGTAGTTTTAGAATCTTTTTGAAAAAAATCTTATCTACTCAATTTTTGTGTTTTACAACAATGTGATTGTCATGTGCAAGACATACTATCTGTTTTTGATTTAAAATAGTTAAATTACTGCATGTGAAACAGTAAGACACTTTAATTAAGTTACTCATTCAAAACATCTTAATAAAACTAACTATTACCTACCTACTTTAGATTCACTTTAAGTTGCACTTTTAGTATCTGCCTGTTGATGCAACAGAAATTAGATTACTTTAACGGACTTTGAAAACCTAGGTTTCTATTTTTTGTATTTACCCGCGCAGTTCAACTTTTCAAGTATAACTCTAAATGTTTTACATTTTTAATGCCAAACTTAGAAAATAATGGAAATATTTAATGTCTAATGGTGCGTAGGTAAAATAAATATAAAGCTTTTTGCTAAAATAATAAGGGGGCAAAACGATACCTTCGCCCCCCCCCCATTGATTTTATGGGAAGCACGCTGCTTCCTCTGCTTCCGTGGTTGCGACGCGCCTGGTACCTTGTGTAGGTGTTAGCTGTAATAAAATGCAAACTCAAAAAATAGGTTAATTTAAAATTAGTTTTGTTGTTAAATCATTTTTTTACCTTTTTCATTTTAAAACAATACAAAACACAATTATCATAAAATGATATATTTTAAAATCAATTTGCAGCTTACGCTTCATACCTACAAGCTAAGAAATGTATAACCAAATTAACCGCGTAGGTGTTAATTTTTGACTAATTTTGCTATTAAACTCGGACATCAACAATACTAATCAGTTAACATTAGTCTACATGAATCTTAGTTAGAAATCAACCTATCCTGATGTTATATTTTTTTGCTTAAATCGCAGATGGATCATGGAACTGGGAATCGGGTTAAGTACTTTTAGTTATTGGAAAATGTAATTTTAGAAAAAGTTATTGACAAGCAACTACGTGACCATATTGCGCTTAACCTAAATCAACGTGGTTTTACTACTTCACCTGGAACCTATAATATTGCAGCCATGTTAGCAGGATGCTTAAACAAAGCAAAAAAGAAAGAACAGAATTTATATGTGGCATTGCTTGATGTGGCCAAAGCGTTTGACAGGGTAGGCCACGCCCGCGCGGTAACCTATACCTTTAAATTTAGGTAATCTGGGGAAGGAACTCATTTTAAATAATCATTTTGTCATACAGACAAAAACCGCTATGACAGAACCCATTGCGCTTGGATGTGGAGTTTTGCAGGGGTCCCCACTAAGTCCTCTGATGTTTAACCTTGCAATTAATTACGTTTTAGAAGACACTACAGACCCAGACTATGCAAATTAGTACGGATTTAGTTTGGATGATAAGGTTTAGAAATTGACAGCTTTCAAGTTTGCTGATGATGATGAAAATCTCTGAGATTCATTAAAAAGGCTTACTGAAATCATCAAAAAAACAATTGACCTATTTAGTCATTCAGGTCTTCAGATTAACCCTGAGAAGTCCATTTGCATATGCATTGAACGTAAGTTACTCGTAACTGAAGATGTACAGTTATTTAACAGAGACCTAATTCTGTCTTTTAAAGTTGGGGAAACAGTTAAACATGTAGGAGTTGATTTTAGCTCTGAGTTAACATTCATTCCAAATATTAGAAATTTAAACAAGATGCCAAACAACCTTGTATCAAAGCCAGTCTTACGTCTACATGAGAAGTTAACCATTATTATTGATTATATTTAGCCAGTTATAATTTACCCACTTCAAATAACGCCATTGCACAAATTGCTTTAATTACTTCTAATAGATGTTGATCGAATAATACGAAGTGCTGTGAAAGAAATTTTAGGAATTCCTACGAATACTCCTAATGCTATGCTGTACACCTCTAAAAATTTGAGGAGTCTTTCCATAACTAAAGCGGAATGAGAAGCATTTCTACAGCATTATAACATATGCATGGATCTATTAGGTTTAAATGATGTGTTTGCACCATATTTAAAGGACATTGAAGCAGAATTAAAACAGTGTCAGACGGCTCTAAATATTACTAAAGAGGAGTTAAAAGAGTTACATGACCCTGAGGCAAAAAGTAAAGTTACAAAAAGAATGCGTACAAAACTTCGAGAAAATGAATTAGAATCTTCGTGCAAGATGAAATTAAGGGGAGCTGGAGTTTGTTAATTTAAGGATAATTCAAACGGAAATATACTGTTGATTAATAAAGTTGCACTAACCACTTCAGAATGGGTAACCAGTTTAAAAATGAATGCTAATTTTACTAGTGTAAGAGAAATTCCAAGAAGGAGCTTAGATGGAATCCAGTGCAGGCATTGCTGCGCTGAGAAAGAAAGTCTTGGTCATGTCTTAGGCTCTTGTGTCCGGGGAGAACTCATACGTAACAGTCGCCATAATGAAATTCGTGAAATAATTGCTAACACCCTGTCTAAGCGTGGTTTTGAAGTGGAACAGGAAGTTCACTGTGTTTCCGAAAATGGTTGTACAAGGAGGGTGGATATTCTTGCTTATGACAAATCATCAAGAATCAAATATATTTTGGATCATTTAATACGGTTTGAATTTGGAGACAGTGAGGAGCAATCGGTTGCAGTAGACTTAGAAAAGAAAGAAATTTATGAACCTTATGCTAAATACTTCATGGAAAAATGGAACTTGAAAAGTGTTCAAGTAACGGGCCTTTACATCGGGGCACGTCGCACGATAACGCAACATTTTAAGACTATAAATTAAGAGCTATAAATTTTGGCGTATCGTCGGCAGTTGTGGATGACATTTTATTATGTGCTTTAAGGGGATCAATTCAGATTTATAATCATCATCTATAATTATACTTGAATTTTATATAATTACTTTTTCCTAGTTGGAATGTAAATATTTAAATTCCAATATCACATTTTTGTATTGTATGCTGAGCTGTTAGGCTATTGCAATTGTGCAACAGTGACCTAATAAAGTTTTTCTCTCTCACAAGTTGTACTGGAACCCTTATTGACCTCAGTCGAGTGTGACGGCCTCTTTAACCATCGGACTGAAATAGCCCATTTAACAGTACATCACTAGTTTGGCATACATATAATTACAGTGGGGTAAATACGTTAACGGCGTTTATGTAAATTTTACTAATTTTATTATTAGTTCTTTTTAACTTTTAACACAGTATTACATAGGATACGTGTAGCTTTAACCAAATTCTTCGCTCTCCAACATTTTAAAAACATAAACCAGTCACCCGCCTCAAAAAACTGGTGGTGACGACTGAGGACCTTAAAAATATAGAATACGAAGGGATAAAAAATCCGGTAATATTCGAAGAAAATTGAAACCCGGTGAGAAACGGGCTGTAATGAAGCAGCGCGGCGGGCGTGTACTAACGTCATGCATGCCTAATAGCAAATAAAATCTTCACATATTATTGGATTTAATATAAGCCGCAGCCAAGTACTAATAACTATGTGTTTCTATATGTTTGTTTTATTTCAGTTTCAGTAGATCTGCTGGGAAGAAATAACCAATATCTATAAAATTGCTACAATCAAATCAGATTTCATTGTCAGCCGTCAGCTGGAGGATTTACACTTTGTAAGTTTAATTGAAACCACAAAGGATAAAGTCACTATCATAGTATAATATAAATTAATTGAAAGTTAAATCAAATGAATCTCAAAAGCAACCATAAGCAAATTGTATCGAATAGGCTGTCATTGTGCCGCTTTGGTTTTAAATTCACATTCACAACGATGAAAAAATCTGTATTTGAACAGTTGTTCAAATTTTGTCAAAAAACCGCACAAGTCTGGTTTGATAAAAAAAGTTTAAAGGATTTTTAGATCTAATATAATTTGAACTTGACTTTGAATTGATTTAATAATTGCCGCATCGACCATAGCAACTAATTGACGTCACCACTAAAATGATTCTTATAACTAAACCAAATTTACTTTTAATGCGTTATCTACATACACACTGCAATACAATAGTATAAAAGTCCCTAAAGTTTCCCATTTAATTAGTTAGATCAGTTTTACTTTTTACTAGTCTAGTCTTACCAAGTCCAGCCAAAGCGGAGTTCTTTTCAGAAGCCCTTGACTAATTTCACCAATTTAAAAAAACCAACAACAATCATTATGAAATTTGCAGTCGTATTTTCTGTCTTCTTTGTGGCATCAGCATTTCAGGTAAAAAAAAGCACTTTTTTTTCGATTTATTTGTGTTTAAAGCTGCAAGACAAAAAAAAATAAATTTTGTGTAGTCACCGCTTGACTATTTATATTTTGAAGTTGAAACGTAACGGTGACCGCGAGGGTTTAAAATTTTCAAAATATTTATTTTTTTAATACAACAGACAGTTCGTTTAATTATTTCTTTTTACACATAAATTTTTCCCGGCAGGTATCAGCACAAGCCCCTGAAAATGGCGAAGACGCACCTCAGTATGAAGATATGCAAGCTGGCCAAGATGAAGGAAATGATTTAGGAATCAACATACTTATGCACTTCATGTCCCAGCCATCTATTCAAGCTATTTTCCAAAGTCCAGCTTTCATGGAATTTTTGCTGAGTCCTGCTGGAGCTCCGTATAGGGATATGGCCATTCCAATGCCTTCCATGGGCAAACGTGAAGCCCCACAACAATCAGCAGACCAAGCAACAGCAGCAGTCCGACAAAACCCAGAAAATACCATCCAGACTATTATGTCAGCCCTTTTGGCGTCCATCTTTGCGGTTTTCCTACCTGTGCCTGCTATGGGCTGAAAATAAAATGTAAAACAAATAATTAAAAGTTTTTTGCTCATTACTCATGAAAATTCAAACTTGCAATTTTAGTTTTGTTAGAAAGTTGGTTGAACTACGATTATTTGCAATTTTAAGTTTAATAGTTTCAGGTTTATGTGTAAATTGTGAAAAAATTGCTATACGGCAAATAATGGAATAAAATAAATTTGAGCCCTAAAAATAATTATATCATTCAAAACTACAAGCGTATTATGTGTAATATTTAATTTTTGTGAATTACATTCCGTTTTTAGATGCTTCGGCCTTTTCATTACTACTTAATTTTCTCGATAAAAACTATTTTAATATTTACAGCCAGTGCAAAATCAAACTAAAAATTTGTCAATTTCGAGTTTTGCCAACTATGTATATTGCTAACAGCTAAAGTCCTGAAATATAGAACAAGCAAACAAATACAAAATGCAAAAAATTAAGGGAATCCATACCTGCAGTATTATCCAGTTTCCTATATGATATGCATCGGGTTAAAGTACCTGGTTTCGGTTTTAGTTTCCAATTGAAACTGTAAATAACTCTATTTAGTTTCGTAACAGCCGCTTGGGGATTAGCAGTATGACAGGGAAAATTGGCAGTTAGTGACAAAATTAGTCCACAAACATAAATTTATTGTTTTCAACTTTTTTACTGGTAATATGTAATTTTGCGTTGCTGTTAATTTAATTAAATCTAAACTATTCCCTGATATTTTTGCCTCCAAAATTTCCTGCTCAAGCTTTTAATGTATTCCGTTCATTTAAACTGTTATGATTGAAAAACAGCATTCGCATACAAATTACACCTTATTTCAATTTCATAGTTATAAACTACACTTTCTAGGTCAAACTGTCAGAAACTGCTAATGATCTAGATAAAATGACAGTTAACATAATAAAATACTGTAAGGCTTACCGCCGATTTCATATTTAGTAATTAGCTTCTACGTAACTGCTAAATGTCCTAAACATAGTAATTTAAAATTTTCTGCATAAATTTTTCTAGCATTCAACTTCGCTGTTGGTGGTGCTTTGAAATCAATAAGGTGCGCGTCAATATAACTGCCAAAACAAATTTGCCGATTGTTTTGTGTTGAAAACTATCACACCTTTATTACAGTAGCAAACAAATTTAAGCTAATCCTTTGAAATTGTATGTACAAAGGTTGCGAATATTTACACAGTTGTGTGACAATGCGTTCATTCACAAAATAAATCTGGAATTAATCTGCTGATTAAATATATTGCGACTCAAAAATTTATTGTCATAATTTTTCCTTTAGAAATTAAGATTGTTAGAAATAATTGAGTGACACGTAGATTAGTTAATGAAACGACCAACATTAATTTTATTGAAATTGTATCATTGTAGTGCAACGTATTGACTGTATACAAGTAATATTTTGCTAACATGTTTTATATAAAAACACAGGATTTTATTACAAGCAGTATCACTTCTCGTTCTGCTAGTACTATCACACAATATAGTCTAGTTCTTTAAAGTAGTCCCTCAAATTTTTAAGTACTACACTACACCTAAATAATTTTAATTATGAAATTTGCAGCAATCCTTTTGGTTTGCTTTGCAGCAGCTCAGGTGAGTCTCGACAGTACTGAATAAAGATTATAATTTATACTGCATAGTATTAATGATATATTTGCAATAACCATTTACAGCAACAGCTGGGGTTAAAATAACAATAACTAAATAATTTAAAAATATTTTGTATTTGTAATCTTTTCTAAAAATGTTAAAACCACTGTTGAATGTTCCATCTAAATTACATTTAATAATAATGGAAATATTTTTACTAAAGCTCTATTTTGCAGTGGAATTTACATAATTTCTCTAATCTAAAATAATTTTGAAATGTAGGCGTCCACACAAATTTACGGAACAATACCTCCAGGTGCTGCAGCACGCCCACCCAGCAGTGGAGCAGCAGCACGCCCACAAACGACTAGTGATTCAGCACGCCCACCCAGCGCTGCTGATTTAGCACGCCCACCAACCCCCAGCACTGGTGAATCAGCACGGCCACCAAGCAGTGGAGCAGCAGCTCGCCCACCACCCTCAAGCAGTAGTCAAGCACCACTCTCACGACCGATTCCAACGACTGAGAAAGAAATGATCGCTGATATGATCAATTTTCTCCACACAAATCCTAACCTTCAAGCCTTCATGGAATATTATATGTCCCCAACAGCTGTAGCTACCGGGCGTAAATAATGTAATGCTAATCTAACCTATAAAGACAGATGTTAGCTGAGGGAATTTTAAAACTGCATCCAACATCATATCATTTTACATATGAACATGTAATCATTCAGAAGGTTTTAAAAAATTTCAGTATAGAGTTTATTGTATGATATTCAAATGTTCGATATTAATTTCCGTGAATAAAAAAAAACTAAAATTATTCATGTAATGATAACCATAATTTCTATTCATTATTCATTGTGTATAGTTTGTTTCTAAATAGCATATGGTCATCGTCGGTAAACAGTCATTCTGTCCTCAGTCCGGTGCACGGCTAAAATCATTCTGTCCCAAGTCCATACGTTTCTTAAAGTCATTATGTCCCAAGTCTATTCAATTGGTAGCTGCTGTCGAGGTCGCTTCCGCGATGTCCTTGTCCTTTGCATTAAATGGGGGTGGGATGTTGCTGAATGTGTTGTACTCATGAGATACACTTAGGGGTCGTCCATAAAATACGCAATAAAAATTCCATTTCGAGAACATTTTGCGCTTTTAAAAAACATGCAAATAGACCATTTTGCACTTTTCAAAAACATGCACATAGAACATTTTGCACTTTTGAAAAACATGCACATAAAACATTTTGCAATTTTAAAATACATGTAAATAGAACATTTTGCACTTTTTATAAACATGGAAATAGGACATTTTGCGCTTTTCAAAAACATGTAAATAGAACATTATGCACTTTTCAAAAACATGTAAATAGAACATTATGCACTTTTTAACAATGAGTAACATTACGTCGTTTGTGGACGACCCTTAACTGACCGACATGAGTATAACACAGTGAGTAACATTACGTCTTTTTTGGACGACCCCTTAGTGTTCGTCATTAGTAAAACAGAGTCAGCAACATTACGTCTTTTGCGGACGACCCCTTAGTGTACGTGATGACTACAACGCAGTCGGTAAAACATACCACCCCCACCTAATGCATAGGACAACGCGGAAGCGACCTCGACAGTAGCTACTAATTGAATGGACTTGGCACAGAATGATTTTAACCGTGCACTGGACTTAAATCAGAATGACTCTTCAACGACGATATAAAAATCTACTAATTTCATTTCTACAGCGTTTGAAATCCAGCAGGCAGCTTAGCATCAGCAATTAATTAGAGCGCGTTTTCTTATGCTTAATTAAATCACATCACTGTCAAACAAACACTTTTGTCTCCGAATGAGGATTCTTGACCGTTTTATTTTATTTAAAGTTAATGTCTATAATACTGTCAAACTTTCAATTTCAATGTACTCAACCACTGGTATAAAATATCTTTCGCCATATAATCATACTATGGTACTGGCAGACACTTTTCTCGAGCTAATCCATGCATTTCAGTTCAGGGACAATAATATTATCTTTATCTTCGTTTGGTTTCCGCGGGCTACATTTTTTTTCATAAAAAGTCCATTATAGTTTGATAAGTTTCGAAATTTTTTAAAAAGTTAAAAAAAAATCTCTATTTCTCTATATACACATTGATCGAATTGTAACACAGACGAAGTATGTAGTTTAAAATTATAGTTGTAAAGATTAAAATTGGTAATTGTAAAAAAAATTAACTAAGCATTCTAATTCAGCAAACACAAAGCTTTATACGAATTTTGTATAGGATTCAAGGAAATTGGCAGTATACTATGGACAACTAGCAGTTAATTTGATTTGAAAATCAGACCATAAAAGGTATACGGACCATAGATAAGTTATATAATTCACAGTTTGTTACTTATACGTTAAGCAAAAATTACCTGACAGGGGAATAAAAAAACAAAGTATAAATCATACTGCCGTAATTGCCTCATTAACTTCTCATATACCAACGAAGGTACTTCTTATAATTTAGCAACTAATTAATTACAGAAATTATTAAAGCTCTTCATTAATTGTGGTAAAACGTACGACTTGAATTTAATTAGTAATTAGCTATAGAGAACAACTAGAATTAAATCAATCAAATTCTTCAACACTTAATTACGTATTTCAAATTATGAGTAGGTAATGTACTCAATTGCTTTAGACCATGAATACAATTTGTGAAAATGCTATAATTATGCTTTTTGAATTTATTACATTATTTAATACAATTATTTAAAAAAAACACACACAATCAAATCAACAGATGGCTGGTGGTGAAATGAATAAAGACTAATTACCTAATAAGCCTAATTATGCATTATACTTCATCGAAAAAATTTAATAAAAGGCATGTTAAACAGTCACTTTGCACCAATACTAAATAAGTGCTCAGTTGTTCCAACACTGAATGAAAAAATTAAATTCAAACATTTTGGTTGTAAACTTGTCTAATTTTGTTTCTTGTTGATTAATCCTTTCAATTTTTAATTATAATAAAGCGGGAAAAATCTAATAATTGAAACTTTTACACTTGTACAACTGTGTAAAGGTTCCACGAATATTTGAACAGATGCTTATAGTTCAATAAAAATTAAACGACTTTATATTCTAAATAAAATATTACGTCGCATGGATTTGATTTAAACAGTGCAGTGAATTCAATAAGTTCTATAAACGGATAATTCAATGTTATGTATTAAGGTAATAACAACCAAGGGCATTCAGAACAGAAGTAGAGAAAATTAAAATTTTATTGTTGTGTTTTCAACTCTATTTAAATACATACAAAATGTTGAGTATAAAAACTGAGATATTTTTTAGAGTCAGTATCAGTTCTACTAGTACTAATTACTTGTCTAGTTTAGCTAAAGCAGAAACATTTGATTCAAGAAACCTTAAATTTTCATCATGAAATTAGCAGCAGTCCTTCTGGTTTGCTTCGCTGTATCCCAGGTAAGCTCAGTTACTGCTAATTACCATTTTAAACAAAATACTATTGAAAAAGTAAAAGCGGGGATAATTTGTAAGGCGCTTTAAAATTATTTATGAATAAAATCAAAATCTGTAAATTAAAGTTCGAAAAAATATTTAATTTTTAAAATTTGCGACTTAAAATTGTTTATACTAAAACACAAGCCAGAGGATGCTTTTAATTACAGCCATTATTTTAGAGTGAGCTATGAGTGACCATTTAAAAATATAAAACTGATTAAATATTAAAATTCTGTAGGTGTCAGCGCAATGGGGATTTGGGCCACCAGGACCACAAAACGGAGGGTTCGGAAGGCGACCACCCCCAGGCCCACCACAATTTGGATTTGGACCACCACCTCAAAATGGATGGTTTGAAGGACTATTTGATGGACCACCAGGCCCACAACAATCAGGTCAACGACCACCAGGTCCACAAGGCCCACCACCACAAGGTCCTCCACCAGCAGGCCCACCACCACAAGGTCAACGACCAGCCGGTCCACCCCCAGCAGGTCCACCACCACAAGGCCCACCACAATTTGGATTTGGACCACCACCTCAAAATGGAGGGTTCGGAGGACCATTTGATCACCCACCACAGTTTGGATTTGGACCACTACCACAAAATGGAGGGTTCGGAGGACCATTTGATCACCCACCACAGTTTGGATTTGGACCATTACCTCAAAATGCAGGGTTCGGAGGACACTTTGGTCCCCCACCACCACGACCACCCCCATCAAGCCCACCTCCATCAGGCTCATCTCCATCAGGTCCACCCCCAACAGGCCCACCTCCGTCAGGCCCACCTCCATCAGGCCCACCACCATCAGGCCCACCACCATCAGGCCCACCACCAACAGGCGCACCACCAACAAGCCCAGCAAACGCAGCTACATTCCCAGCACCCGAAAAACGTCTAGCCCCACCACCACAAGGTCAACGACCAGCAGGTCCACCACCACAAGGTCCTCCACCACAAGGCCCACCACCACAAGGTCAACGACCAGCAGGTCCACCACCATCAGGCCCACGACCAGCAGGTCCACCACCACCAGGTCCTCCACCATCAGGCCCACGACCAGCAGGTCCACCACCAACAGGCCCACCACCACCGGCAGGTTCACGACCAACAGGGCCACCACTAACAGGCGCACCACCAACAAGTAAAACAAACGCAGCTACATTCCCAGTACCCGAAAAACGTTAAGCTTCTCAACTAAAAATTACTGAGCAAGAAATAGTCTTGAATATGATCCTAACACTCTTAACAAACCCATATCTCAATGCTTTCTATGAAAAGTATTTCAAACCAATTCCATAATTTGTTTCTGCTTAAATGCAATGCGACTGGAATAGATATGAACACACCTTACGCCTTACATAGTAGCTGAGTCTATATTGTACAGCTTAATCTATCTGAAGTAAATTACAACATAAGCTTCTATTGGACGGTTTACAATATTACCTAAGCGGAATTAATTGTGTGAAATTGGCTTTTAAAAATCAATGAATAAAAATAATCAATATTAGAAATAACTCTGTGTTATAGCCCGGAAATTGTATACGATATACACAGTTACACCCTTGTTATTCCGTAATAATGGAATAGACAATGAGAACTCCCATAAACCACTGTGTGGAATTATGAGTGAGTGAAAAATGATGGAAAAATATGGAAGAAATAAATTATGCTTCCTTCTCGTCCAAGTAATTTCTGAGTTCTGTCTCTTTATTTCACTTCAATGCACTGAGGCTAGTATTTGTTATTGGTTGAGATCAATGATATAGTGATTGAATGTTAAAACAAAGAATTGCATAGTATGTACTTGTATGTACTTGTGTGTGTGTGAGTTGGTGTGGATTGTGTGGAGTTGTATGTTTATTGAGGTCAGAGTAATAAAAACTCTCCTCTTCTCCATTTGTGTGGAGTTGAATGGGAGAAGCTGTCCCAATGTTAAAGATAGGAATGGGTGATTTTAGTGAGCGACTAAAATCACTGCTGTGACAAATAATATTCAAGAATATTATTTGTAGTGCTGAGGAAATATCCTGTCTCAGCGTGTTGGTTTGTGTGTGTGTGTAGTATGCATTGTACTGCGTACATTAGTTGTGTACTATATATATATGTGTGTATGGGATGGTATGTGAGTATATATATAGGGAATAATACCCTCCTCGGGGAGGCGCCTTTAAGGGAAAGACGCCTCTCCGCAAAAATTATGAAGGTGTTAAGGTTGATTTGTTTGTAAGGTTTGTGTTGTAATTGTTAAATCTCCATATAGTCAGTCGGTAGGTGATTGTTAGGCTGTATGGTGAGCGGGAGATGTTCCATTAGTGGTTGTGGAATTGGTTGATTTGCAGGATCATTGGGTAGGTACGCATCCTCCTGGTCGGCAGGTGAGTAGATGGTCCAACTGCGAAAAATGATCCATCCAAGTAAAGCATAGATACAGAGGAAGAACGATCCAATTGTGAGGGCTATCCATTTGATAGGAATCCAGGTCGGTCTTGAGATTGCTTCTAGGGTAGAGTCCATAGTAGGCGGAGTCTCCAGAATCCATTGTACGGATTTGAGTGTAGTAGGGAGGTCCTCTGTGGCATTGTATGACGTTGTTTGATTGTTGAAGTGTCGGTGGCCAATGGTGAATGCTGCTCTCAACGGTAATGTGAAGACTAAGTCCGGGCAGGGCCGAGTTTGATTGTTGTCCATGGTAATGTTGAGTGTGGCGCAGTAGACATAGAATTTCCCTTTGTAGATTTTTACTTGTAGAAGAGTTGGGTCAACATCGTCAGTACGGTTATTGCAGACAGCATACTGATAGGCCAGTCGATTGGCATAGAATTCCAGCTGTGGTTGGCAGGGTAGATGTTGAAGAGAAATCAGGTTGTGTCCATGCAGAGTGTCCATGCGTGTATGATAGACGCATTTTTTGGAGGTGTCCAAAATTGCATGCAGCGGGCCAGTGTATTTGAGGTTGCATTGTTGGGTTGAATTGTTTTCCCATCTAAGTCTGAAAGGATCCGCGGTAAGTAGTACCAAGTGTGGGTTGATTATTGGAATTGTGAATTGTAGTTGGAGAGTGTCCAAGTCCTTGTCAGAAGTGCAATAGTTGAAGATCGCTTGTTCGCGGGGGAAAATTTGATGTGGGAGTTCCAAGTGGAAGTAATCAAATAGTTTTCCAATGCTATGGCCTTGAGTCCAGGATTGATGTATGGTATGTAGAACATCATTGTAGTTCCATTTGTGGTTGATAACTTCAGAGACGTTAAGTAGGTTTGGGTTATCTGGAGAATCATGCAGAGGAAGAAGTTCCTTTTGCAGCTGTCGCATTTTGGGCATGAATACTTGTCCATTTTTAGTAACTTTGTTGACAACGGAGGTCCGTTCTCTGAATCGAATATCCATGGTAGGCTCATAGGTTGTGATCAGATTGTAAGTTGTCATGGCGTAGAAGGCCATGTCAATACCAGGGCTTGTTTGTACAGACATAAAGGTTTGTGTGAGTTTGTTGCGAATTATGTCATCAGGTGTGTATATGTATTGAGAGTAGAAGTCAATTGTAGGTGAGTTTGTATTGTTGACTCTAGTGGACGGGCAGATGACGTGTAGAGGCTGCAGGAAAAGTCGATCATAGTTTTGTAGACATCGAGTGTGTAATTCATTCATCTGGGCCTCGTCATCGTCGTCAGTGACATCATATACGAGAAGACTGCAAGGAGGTATAATCTCGATCTTGATGTTGAGTTCATTGTAGCCAATGCTTACGTTGAGATTTGTAGTGGTCCAGAGTACAGGGGATGTGTCGTCCATCCGGTAGGTGCTGCCAACGCAGATTGAAGCGGCAAATATTAGGCAGGTGAGTAGTCTTGCTAATTGTCGAGCAATAGTAGGACCATTAGTGTGTGCATAGGGGTGATGCATGTGAGGAGTGGATGACCGAAATTTTCGAATCTTTCCCAACGGTTGGTAGATATGTGATGGTTTGACATCAATTTCAGTGTAGTTAGCATATCTAGCTTGAGCATCATTGTTTGTAGTTGTAGTATCCATCGGGTCAGTATTTTCATCATGGATGAGTCGTTTAGTGGGCATGGCAGCATTGGTTTGTGCTAGTTGTGCCTGATGGATTTTTCCCTCCTGATTCATGGAAGTCATCCCAAGTAGAAACATGAGCTTCTTCATCCTGGGTCCAGTCAGGGGTTTAGTAAAAATGTCAGCGGCTAAGTCTTCAGTGCGGCGGTGCTGAATGACGAGCTGATTTGTTTCAATGAGATCTTTGACCCAGAAGATTCTGGTGTCAACGTGCTTTGTACGATCATGGTGATTATCGAGGCTGTAAATTAGTTTCCAGCCGGACTCTGAGTCTGTGAATTGATAGATAGTGTCGGTCCAATTACGTAATCCCATGTCGGAAAGAAGATTATGTGACCAGATTGCTGTTTTGGCCATATTGTTAATTCCATAAACTTCTGCAATTGTAGTTGAGTGAGCAACAAGGTTTTCTTGCTTGCTAGTCCAGATCCAAGCAGTTCCATTCAAGAGAACGCAACCACCCATGATGCTTCGGGCTCTTGGGGCTCCCATTGCAAAGTTAGCATCAGATTGGACTTCCATGCTAAGGTTGAATTTTCCATGGTCGTTCCTATAGTAGCGGAGACATTGGTCCTTGGTTGAGATGAGGTAGCGAGCTACACGTAGAGCTGCTTCATAGTGTCCTGCATCCCACTTAGCAAAGTATTGTGTTAGTTTTTGTACTGCATGAGAGATATCTGGTCTGGATATTCTTGAGATGAAGAGTAAGGATCCAACTAGGCTTTGGTAGAGAAGGTCGTCTCGTTTTGTCCATTCACCTTCTCGTTCACCGGTAAAGTCTTTGTGCATCGGGGTTTTTTCTGTTTTGCAGCCTTTGAGGTTGAATTTGATTTCAAGTTCTTCAATCTTTGTGTGTTGACTAATTTGTATGTAGTCAGCGGTCCGTTTTAGATCCATGCCAAGAAAATGAGTAATTGTATGAGTTTCTGTAATTTTGAAACGGTCCTTGAGGGCCTGGGTAAGGTCATCCAGGTCTTTTTGATGTGTGGAAGTAGCTAGACTGTCGTCTACGTACCAACAAATGTAAGTCTTGTGGTCGCGTCCAGCTGTGTCTGTGTAACACTTGATGTAGAGGCATTTTTCGTAATCGCTCTGCCTATAGCCGATGGAGTCCATGAATTGTTTGACTTTTTTGTAGAAATTGCGGGGACTTTGACACAGTCCGTAGAGGGATTTTTTGAGAAGACACACCATGTCTGTACCTTGTCGGTAGCCTTGAGGCTGGTGCATGTAAACCTCTTCTTCCAGTTCAGCGTATAAAAAGGCAGTCTTTACATCAAATTGGCATATGTATTTGTTGTTGAAACCTGCGTCAGCGAGCAGGAGGCGGAAAACTTCATATCTGGGGGTCGGTGCGAAGGTTTGCTTGTAGTCGACGCCGGGGGTTTGGAAGTTTCCACGAGCAACTAGTCGTGCTTTGAATCGGTCTTCGGCCATTTTGTGTCCATAAATCCACATAGAAGGTATGATTTGTCGATTCTCTGGTTTCGGGACTAGAGTCCACGTCTCATTGGCGAGTAGAGAGTTGTATTCAGAGTCCATGGCTTCCCTCCAGTAGTGGCGGTCAGGGGTCTTCATGGCTTGATTGTAATTTTGTGGAATTATGACTGGTCGTTTGTGAGTCCGATCTTGGTCATCAAGGCGTTCATAGAGAGTATTTGCGAGTAGTGCCTTGACTGGTTCTTGTGGTATTGCGTTTGCATATTTTAGTGAATAACCAATAAGTCGTGTGGACAAAGTGGTAGTGCGGCCCGCACGTGTGGTAACTTGCTGTATTTGGTCTCTGTGGAGCCGATCATTGTCTGGGATCGGTGGATCTTCACTCATGACTACATCACCTTGTGTGATAGGAACGTCTGGATTGGCGTCCTCTGGGGTTACTTCTTGATGTGGAGCCCAAAGGGTACTGACGTCTGTGGGTGTAAGAGTAGTGCGATCGGAACCTGGAGAATTAGTGTCCGTGGTTCTGTCCTGAGTGGTCTCAGCTTCGTCGTCATCATCATCATTGTCTGAGTATTCAAATAAGGAAGTATTGTTTGTCGAGTTTCCCTCCTGGCGAAGTCTTTCTTGAACCAGGGTGACGTTGTGTCTAGCGGGTGAGTCCGCAGTAGGAGTGCCTGTTTTGATGATAATGGGCTGAGGTATTGTTCGTTTTGGTGTCCGGTGGTCCCGAGTTGAAACTGGAGTGTTAGATACTTTGGGGGCCACTGGTGTAGAATTGGTTTGAGGTGTCCCTTGTTTAATGGATGATCTAGTTTGCATGTGGAATTGTCTAGGTTGTGCCGTTTGTGGTGTTTGTTGAGTTTGTGATTGAAAGGGTACCAATTCATTTCCGGTCGGAAGTGTAGTAGTTGTGATTGGAATAACGTTTGGTATGTTGACAGAATTGGTCAAACTGGGCAGTGATGACTCATTTGTAGGGAGAGTGCTCTGAGGAGTAATTAAGTCCCCAGCATTATTCCTTGGATTGGTTGTATATAGGCGAAGGTCTTCGATCCGGTCTCCACCATAAGTATGAGCATCAAAGAATTGGTCGTCTCTGAATAAGTGTGATGGCGGGGGTTGAACCGGTATTCTGGAGTCAAAGAAATCCACGTGGCGGGACCAAAAATGTGACTTGGTCTTGGGATCATATAGTCGGACTTCCAGGCTGTGCTCTTTGTAGCCAACAAAGAGGCCTTCTCTTGTCTTGCCTTCCCACCAGTTACGTTGATTGACTATTTTGGCGGAGGCTGGGCAGCCGAAAATGTGTAGATTGGAGAGTATTGTTGGTTTCTTACACATCATAGTGAAAGGGGTTGTCTTTCGGTTGCCATGGCATACTCGGTTATGAAGGTAGACTGCAGTGTCGACAGCATCTTCCCAGAATCTAGCTTGTAGATTGGCTTCGAGTAGTAGTGAGACTGCGGTTTCACGGATTGTTCGGACATCGCGCTCTAGTTTGCCATTTGATTGTGGGCAGTGCGGGGGAGTAATGAGGAAGCGAATGCCATTGTCGCTGCACCATCGTTGAAGGTGGGCATTCTTGAATTCTCCGCCGCCATCAGATTTGAAATATTTGACCTTGTTTCCACTGTTAGTTTCGATCCAAGTGCAGAATTCTTGGATGACAGGTAGAATGGTTAATGCTTCCTTGTCCGAGTGAAAGGAGACTTTCCGGTAGTCAGAGTGATCGTCCTTCAGGAGCAGGAAATAGCGATTGCGGTTGATTGAGGGAAATTTGGCATGTACCAAATCAGCGTGAATACACTCGCCTGTTTCATAGGTGTCTTGTGAGGATTGGCTGTGGAAGGGCTTTTTTGTGGCCTTGCTGCGGTTGCATATGATACAATCCTTGACATTTTCTAGAACGTTCCCATTTCCGAGTGTAGCTGCACCGTTTCTGAGGGTGTTTTGTAAGTAGCGATAGTTGATGTGTCCGAGTTTTTCATGCCATCTCTGGACACGTCCCAATGATAAGCCACGGGTCATCATGGCTACGGGTAATTGTTTGATAGGCTTGAAGAGCATCACTAGTTGGCCGGAGCCGCCAGGCTCGGTGGATGTCATGCCTTTGAGTATCAGTGTTTTTTCCATGGTTGCGGGATTTAGGCGATAGAATTCAATCTTCTCTTTGTTACCTTCAAATATGATATTCCCTTGGTTGACCATTTTAGTTACGGAAAAAAGATTTGCTGCATTTTTGAGATACCAGACATCTTGTAGTTCAAAAGGGTCCCATCTTGTTCCATTAAAGGCAGAGACTACTACAGAGCCATAGCCTTGCGCATAGATGATGGAGTTGTCTGCTATCCTTATTCCTCTGGGTCCTGTTGAAAAGGGTTTGTATGAGGAAAACCATTCCTTGCGACCGCATAAATGGATATTAGCGCCAGTGTCGCAGGGCCAGATAAAGTGGTCTCTGACTGCTTTGTATGCATATGGTTCTGAATGTTTGATTGGTTCGATCCTCCAGTCATTGGGCAGAGAGGATGATGTGTCATTGGTGACAGGATGAAAATGATCATCGTCCGGTTGTTGCGTTGTAGGCCGGATATAATTGACGCTTGGAATGAACTGAGCCATGTGAGCTCGGTGTAGGCGGGAGGGTATTGGTCGTCCTTCCGCATCTAGTTGTACACCTGTGCGGCGTGTACCGTTAATATTTGCTGGTTTGTGAAAGTTGTATACATGTTCATCGTCAATTTCGTCTTGTGTTTTCGGAGCGTCCGGGTCTTTTGGGGTTCTAGGTTCATAGTATGAGAGGATCCTAGCTCGGCGTCCGTACATTCGAATTTCTGCCATTGTGTTCGCCCTTTCTTTGATACTGAGTTGTGGGAGAAGATAAGCACGACGTGATTGAAATAGTAATGGTCTGTCACGTTTGGGGTTTTGGATTCCACATTCTTTGGTCAGAATCGTGGCAATTTCATCTTCTACTATCCAATTGTGGATTTCAGGGTTGAACATTCGAAATTCGTATCTCGATTCGTGTGCACCGTAGTGTGTCCCGTGTTCTTTCCTGTGGTATTCTTCAAATTCATTGAGGCGATAGAATTCACGGTAGTCTAGAGATATGAGAGGGTGAATGGCTGGGGTTTGAATTTTCGCCATTACTCTGTTGAAAATTGATTCGACTTCTTGGTTTGCAGCTTGAGTCGAAGTGTCGGTTTCTGAGTCCGATAAATCAGAGAGTTGAATGACTATTGAATTGGTTGTCTCTGGGTTGTGTTCGTGGTTGTCATCCAATCGTTGTCTTTTTGTATTGTGTGAGGGGTTGTCTGTATCCCTCCTGACCATAAATGCCCGGGCTTGAAAATCTGCCGGGGGTTCTTCGGTCGTAGGTTCAGGTAGCTGTGACTGATGGTCTCGATGGAATTCGAGTTCCCATTGGGAGTTGAGTTGTTCCGTGATTTCTTGCATTTGTCGCAAATTGGCTTTGATAGTAAACGGGTGAGTGTCACAGAATAAAGTAGCATGGCCTGTCTGTTCACATATTTCACAGGTTGAACCTGGGGTGCTGTGTTGTAGTTTGTATAGTATTCTTTTGGATTTTTTGTAGTCCAGAAAATTGTTTTGTTTGACTGCTTGGGCCAGCTTAAAGGTTTCAGATGCTTTCAGGGCTTCCATCTGTTGATTGTAGTGAGTAGCTTGTCGTTGGAGGCGGGCTTTGTCTTCGCAAGCAACTTGTTTAGTTTCAGAAGTAGTAGCTTCTGGACGGTCAGGGCATCGTCGAGCAACATGACCGAGTCCGGTGCATAGTGAGCACGGAATATTGTCACTGGTAAGTTTGTAATCTTCCCAATGCATCATTGCCTTTAGTGTGGAGCTTGTTGGCATCTCTCTTAATTCATATTCCAGTACTGGTTCTGACAGGGTGTGGAATGGAAGATGATCTATGCTCCTTATACGTGGTGATTCACGTCCTCGAAAATAATCGGGATTAAGGACATCAGGTCCTGGACAAGCATTTGGTACGAAATCATATTTTGGACAGATTTCGCAGAGTGTAAGAGGGTCTATGAGGCCTTCATCATCGCTGTCGCCCCTCCTTGTTTCTGGAGGTGGTAGGTCTTCTGTATCATGCGGTTCCTCAGTGTCAGTCGGTAGGGTGCTTTGAGGGCGGTATTCCGCAGCAGTGTCCGCATGTGCTTCTTTGTCAGCTTCGGCTTGTTGTGCCTGTGCCGAGTAATATTCAGCGATCCATTGTTGTATTTTGTCTTGTTGTTGGTCTACATATTGTGTGCGTTTTGCTTTAGAAGAGCGAGTAGTGTAGACGCAGTTCCATACTACGTGACCTTTGTTGCCACAATGTCCACAGAGGGAGTCGGGGGTTGTATTTGCTATGGAATCTGCTTGTACTTTGTCCATGATGTATTTACCAAGAGGATTTTTGGCAAATTGTTCTTGACATCTAGCCTCCACTGAGGTTGCGTGTAGCGCTGGAGTTGCAGCGAAAATTTGTTTGAGTTGTGCTTTTCGTTCCTCAGGTGGTAAGGCATATTCAATTTTCACTTGATCTAGTGGGATGAGTGTGAATTGATGAGAGTGTGAGTCATAATTGACATTTGGCCTTTTGAGTAGATTCTTTTGTTCTCTGGGGGACAAGTGTTCCACTAAGGTAATATGGTACCCTTTAAGGTGAATTCCTGTCTTAAATCCAGTGGGCCGTGGTGTCGTTGCCTTTGATTTGTTTGCCCAATAGGATTGTCTGTCTTTTTCAAGTCTTGAGGCTATTAACTCTTCACGATAGATTTCTTGAGACATATGGAAATCATAGACTTGATCAGCTTTGAGAGTGTCATGTCCATATTCATAGGCTAGTGCGGTTTGGGTGATATGTGTATCAATTAATTGATAAGTAGACATGTCTTTGAATTTGAAAGGATCCCCTGGTTTCATGCCATTTAGATCCATTGTAAGGACCGGGATATCCTCTTCATCTGCCGGGGAAAGTGTCTCCGACTGAGCGACTTGGCTCATTTTTTTCATGAGTTGTGGAATTGTTGAGGGATCCGATTTGTAACGGGTTAGTGTGTCCCTCGCAATTTGTAAAATCTCATCGAGTCCTTGTGTGGGGACTTCGTGATCTCCGGCCATCATGCGGACTTCATAGCCGGGTTCTTCGTTAATGAGAGTTTTGAGATTCTCGTACATTTTGATGCGATTTTCCAGTTGTTGTATAGCATCCAGGCCGTCTGTGGGCACTTCCGGAGCTAGTTTAAAATATGCGTGTCTCCCTTGATCTCGACCCAGGGTCTTCAAGTTGTCTTGAATTTGTTGCCTGAAGGCTTCTCTGCTGATGTCACCTGATAATTTCATGAAGGTGAGTTTGCCTTTTGAGGTTGTCGGTTTGTTGTCCCTTGTGGCGGGTTTTGTGGGCGTGGTCTTTACGGTTTCGGTTTGTACGTTTTTGGGTTCCACTGCCTTTGTTTCGAGTTTTGTATTGTTTGTTTCGGTCTCGATTGTTGCTTTTTCGCTTGGTGCGGTTTCGTTTGTTTTGCCTTTTATGGGGAGATTTGCAGGGTTGAGTGAATTTTGATTGTGATTTTCCACTTGTGGGCGTGGTTTGGTAGTATGTTTGTGATTTACTGCCACGGTTGTACCGTCTGCAGAATCAATTGTATTTGGGCCTTTTGTGATTGGCTTTGTGGCGGCGAGATTGTGTGCTGTCTCTGCCGTGACGTCTTCCTTTTGCACCAGAACCATGGCCTCGGGGGGGAGATTGCTGGGCGAAGAGTCTGTATATTGAAATTGCTGTGGCTCTTGGGCGGCCATTTCTACTCCTTTTTCATGGGTTATGTCCGAATTAGGAGGTATGATTGTTGAGGGGTGACCATTGGGGTCACTTTCACCATTGTGGTCTTCAGTTTGTAGTACTGGTACGGGATTAGTTGCCGTTTGAACTGTTGTGTTGGCGGTGAGATTTTGTATGTCATCGACCGCGACCTCTTGCGGTGGCACCAGAATCAAGGCCTCGGAAGGGAGATTACTGGGCATAGGGTCCGATTGTTGGAATGCCTGTGGCTTTTGTGTGGCCATATTGTTTGTAGTGTCGAGAGGACGGTGATCAGCCGTCTCGTTTGACTTTGTGACGTTCGGGGTTTGAGCCGTTGAAATGATGACTGGGGTAGCTAATCGAGCTTTCGGTTGAACTGTATTGGATTGCTTCAGGTCATAGGTTATCTGATTGTGGACTGTTTGTAGCTCCTTTGTAATTGTGTTCCAATCATCGATTTTGGACATTAAAGGCGCATTGTTGCTTGCCGTTAGAGGGTGTAGTCGGGTTTGGCATTGTTGGAGACGTGCTTGTAGAGCAGTCAGTTCTTGAAGAATGTCTGCGAGACATTCTAATTCCGGATCTTTTTGTAGGTCTGCCATGTCGGGGTGTGTCCCTTGTGAGTTGTAATGGTAGAAATCCGGTTGAAAGTGATTGTATTGTAATCCGGGGTGGTTTGCTTGTGAGTTGTAGGACTTGGTTGCAGCAATTATCCGAAGGATAAATCTCTGTGTATGTTGGGGGTGGTCCCTTGTGAGAACACAGATAATAATTTCTCTGTGAGAACCTTATTATTGTATTTGTTGGTTGTTGTCCAGTTGTAAATTTTGTATTTGTGATGGTCGGGGTATGTCCCTTGTGAGAATGAAGTCAATCGCAACGCCTCTGTGAGACAGTTACGACGGCTTGAGGGTGTGGTGCCCTCCTTACTATGAGCGAAAATAAACTCTCTGTGAGAAATTTATGATCGTCATGCGGGTGGTGGTTCCCTTGTGAGTGCTGCAAAAGAAAATGTCAGTCGTAAAACCTCTGTGAGGATTCTACTATGACCTGAGAGGTGAGTTGCCCTCTCAAATGTGACGGAAATATAAACTCTCTGTGAGAAATTTATATTCGTCAAGTGGGTGTAGGTTCCCTTGTGAGTTGTAAGGTCAAGCGCAACTCTCTGTGAGAAATTACGATGCCTTGAGAGGTTAGTTGTCCTCTAAAATATGACTGAAAATAAACTCTCTGTGAGAAATCTATAATCGTCAAATGAGGGAGGGTCCCTTGTGAGTTGTATTGTGAGTTGTATTGTGAGTTGTATGGGATCCCTCCTCAAGTCCGGTTTGTAGTATAATATGTAAAATCTCTGTGAGAAATTTACAATTATATTTCCTCTTTTGTTTGTAGAAAATATGATATATTCTGTGAATAATATCAAATTTAAATAGCGTTTGTACTATTTGTGAGGATTGTCCGGATTGGAAAATAATAAAGAAAAAGCTGTGCTTATTTCTCAAAATTTTCTGGTTGTTGTACGGATTTTAAGTGCCTGGCCAGGACTTAAATTGTTAGAAATCCGTAGTTTGTTAATCCAGTTTGTTGGTTGAGATTGTGGTTGTGATTGTGGTCCGTTTCATCGGTTTTGTCGGTATTTTGAACGGTACCAGGCTTTACATTGTTTGCAGGGTAAAGCGAGTGCTGAAACGTGTTATTCCGTAATAATGGAATAGACAATGAGAACTCCCATAAACCACTGTGTGGAATTATGAGTGAGTGAAAAATGATGGAAAAATATGGAAGAAATAAATTATGCTTCCTTCTCGTCCAAGTAATTTCTGAGTTCTGTCTCTTTATTTCACTTCAATGCACTGAGGCTAGTATTTGTTATTGGTTGAGATCAATGATATAGTGATTGAATGTTAAAACAAAGAATTGCATAGTATGTACTTGTATGTACTTGTGTGTGTGTGAGTTGGTGTGGATTGTGTGGAGTTGTATGTTTATTGAGGTCAGAGTAATAAAAACTCTCCTCTTCTCCATTTGTGTGGAGTTGAATGGGAGAAGCTGTCCCAATGTTAAAGATAGGAATGGGTGATTTTAGTGAGCGACTAAAATCACTGCTGTGACAAATAATATTCAAGAATATTATTTGTAGTGCTGAGGAAATATCCTGTCTCAGCGTGTTGGTTTGTGTGTGTGTGTAGTATGCATTGTACTGCGTACATTAGTTGTGTACTATATATATATGTGTGTATGGGATGGTATGTGAGTATATATATAGGGAATAATAACCCTTAATCGCCGTTGTTTTTAATTTGTAAGTACTTGTGTACGCGTCTCTATATACTCACCTACCTAATTATAATTATAAGTTCCCGTTCCCGTTTCCTAGTACCGTAGGCCGCAGGATATTAGTTTTAAATTTTAACTTTAAAGGAAACATTTTCGGCAATGTTTCCATATACCCTTTTAATAGAAAATTACTTTGTACTTATTCCGAGAATGTTTCCTATTTCTACGATTTCCGCTTACCTACTGCTACTGCATTTGACATAATAGTACGCGGGATTGAGAGTTCCAAATTTAAACAGTAGACGGGTCTGTTTAACACAATTATATATAGCAGTATAGACCGGACTGTAATCATCATCGCCATCGTAATAATCAGAATGAAATTTAAATAATGCTTTTTATGCTGTCCGGCACGAACGGTCAAAATCAGACCCAAATATGGAGTATTTGTTCTAATCTTGGAGATTCTCGAATTCGAGATCGATATTTAAGACGCACGTAAAAGGACCCATACTAAGAACCACGTGTACGTATATACTTTACTGACAACGACCTTTAATGTAAACGAATTTTATTAAATCTGATTTTTAAATAATTATCGCTCCTCTTCAAGTTTGGCAACAATCACTTTAATAAATCTATACTTGGTACATTTTGTATCTGTAATCTTTAATCTATTCTTTGAGCACCAAATTTCATTTGTGAACGAGTCAAGTTTGGTGGCAGTGTGCAAAAACGCGTGTGCATTGAAAATTGAAACAGCTGTTGATCGAGCTCCCTTCTGAGTTTATTGCTTCATAAACATCGATAATTTTTATGCTGATATTGAGGATATTAGTGATTATCATAGTATTGTAGTCAAGTGGTATCTCTTACGATACTAGATACAAACTGGAAATAACTGCTATAGGTGTCGAAATTTTTTCCTCTTAAATATAGTGCCATTAACTCAAAAAACAAATTACTTTTTTATACATGCTACACGGTATACCTGCGTTTCTATGAAACGAGAACGAGGCTTACTCTCACCTTGAACCGCATTATTGCTGCAAGAAAATGCATAAATAAATAATAATCAGAATCTGGAATTAGACGGTTTGAAAGATTTCTTGTAAAGAAACGTCATCTCTATTCTAGACATTAAGATGCTTTCGGATGCGATATATTGTGTAATATATCTCGTAGAAAATGTTAGTTCAACTAACCAGTAATTGTACCGAAATACCTCCTATCAACATCATATACTACAGAATTAGTAGGGCATTTTTATTCAGTTCGATGTTCGAGGCATATCAAAGTGAACTGGATACTGGATGTGACATTAATACTGATTTAAAAAATATTAATTTATATATGTTTCTGTATAGCTGTGAATAAATGGGAATGTGGTGAGTATATTTTATTTATTGTATTATTTTCAAGTTCCAAGCCCAAAATCTCCATAGTAGGATTCGACTAACCAGCAGCAACTAGAAAAGAATTCTGTGAAGTATCGTATCATCGCATCTCGCATCATCATCCTCATCATCTTCCACTGAAAAGTTGGCCGTTCCTCTTTCCTCACCCTTGACTTTTTATGCTACTGCAGTTCAACTCGTGGCACTCAAGAATTTATTGACTGCCTAAAAAGAGCAAGCTGTGCTTGTGTGCTCTGCTGCTATGTTAATCAGTGTGGCCGTAGGATGTAGTGTTCTTCACGTGTTCATACGAGTTCTCTAGGAACTGCAATGCAGTAGAGATATTAAATATTGCTCCCAGCCCTGCGCTATTAAGCAATACATTAAAGCAAACTCGAATAAACTGCTTTAGTAATTTAACAGTCTCTAAGTATCCATATCATGTATTTGCTACCAGCATATCCTTATGACAACATATTTGCTAAAACCGACGAAAAAAGAATATAAATAATTATGAAATGGTAGATTTTTTAAAAGGAAGGAATTTGCACGGAATTATTTAAGAATCTCAATGGAAATAATCCGTACTCCGTATATTTTATAAAACGACATAAGCTGAATTTTAGGAAATTTAAACATAATTTTAATTTGAAGAAATTTTCTGGAAAATGTTATAAAGTGGTTTAATTTTATGTATATAAATAAATTACATGGCGTATATACTTGTATTTGGTGTTTTACTATTATAATCAGCAGCAGAAGTAACGTATTTTCTAGTAGTAGTAGATAATATTAGTTTGCCTCATAATTTTATATTTTTACACATAATGACATAGTTACTACTTGATTGCCTCATAATTTTTTATTTTTACACATAATGACATAGTTACTACTTGATTTGCAGTATGTTCAACAAAAAATCTAAAACTTAGCCTAAACTTCAAGAAAGGTCATCCATGCGGTCCTGTCCCCGCAAAATAATAAAATAGAGAGCTATCAATTACTTATGACTTTCCGTAAAAACAGTGGCTATTTGACATTTAAAATACAGCTTGTTTCCTAGCTTAAATATTTTTAAGTTATCTTGGCAATAATTTACGTAAGTGTTAAAACAGTTAAATTTAGTCTTGGTCATTAGTGAACCGCAGTTTGTCTTAGTCGCAAACTATACATTTTTTGGAAAATTTTGAAAAATTGTTATATATATATATATAAATAAACCAATTGTATTTTAATCTACATATCAATGCACAAGGAAAAACGCATTTTTTAAAATACTTGGAGGCAGAATAAAGATATCCAAAAATTTGTATTAAATGCTGTACAATTTTTTATCGTAGAAACTGTGAATAACTCAAAACCGTCCCTTCCAAGGGAATTCCTGGGGAAAGGTGACACACACAATATTGCAACAATTTCCATTTCCTAATAAGCGAAAAATATGAAAAAAGAATTTAATTATAGTCAGAATCTGGTTAGCATTAGCATGACTTCATGAAATGGCAAATGGAAATGGAATAGCTTGGGGCAGGAACTTTGCAACACTTTTAAGTTGCCGAGTAGCTTCTGTCAAGTAAAGTGAATGGAATCAAGTTCTGCTGTGCTCCATAACCCTTCCTCACTTGCTTAGCAACATCCGAACTGACTAGTTCACTCTCGCCAACTAAGCTTTACATTGCGACTGCAGCTACACAACGTACTTAATTACAATTTTAAAACAATACTTGTGGCCACCATTTGTCTAGGCGAAATTTAACGGATATATTTCACCGTCTCTATCTTCCCACTTAATACTTTGAAGTTTACCTTTAATAATAATAATACTGAATTAAAGCGGCTTATTCACAAACGCATTCAAAATTAAATATCTTGCGTTCTGTATTCCTCAAAATATTAAATTGAGATAAATAAGGCCATATATTACTTCATATTGCAGACCTACATAATTCAGAAAAAGTGAGAAAAATCGTAGCATTATTTAATAATATTTAAAGAAAATCTATTAAATCAGTCATCAACTGCTGTGAGTTTAGTTGTCTTTGATTTGTTACTGTTCTCAACATTCAACATCGAAGAAAAGCTTTAACTCAAGTTTTGTTTATTTGTGCAGTACCCAGTTTGAAGTTTTCTAGTAACAAAATAACAATCATCAATCCACAATGTCTGTCCTTGCTGCTGAGACTCAGTCTATTCACATCTCCTTGAAACCGAACCCAGCCTTATCCTCGATGAGCTTTCCAGCCGAGTTGAGGTCACCGGTGAAGAGTCCGGAGATCTTTGAACAAAATACTCTTATTACCTACGTGTATTGCTTTGTTAAAAGTGTTATTGGGTAAGTAATCAAACTCACTTTTTTATTTCTATATTTTTTTGCATTACATTTACTGTTTACTCTTGAATTATGAAATAGCAACTTGGCTTAGTTGTCAGTCAGTGAATTAAATTATAGGTTACTGACTACTGATGACTAAAGAATGACTAACTGCGGGTACTAGCGATATTAATTCTAGGTCTGGTATTGTCATTAATCATAGTTGATAGTCATAGTTAATAGCTGATAGCACACCATTGAGCTAGATAGAGGGTAATGTATCATTTTATTAATTATTCGGGTAGCTCATAGCCTGTCTGTATGGTCACAAGTTAATGATTATGACCTCCGAATATTGCTCTAGCATTCCAGCACGTGTCTCGTCACGACTTGCGTAACTTTCAATCAGATAAAGCAAAGCCGTAATCCATTAAGCGTTGACTCTGGATCTTGATAGTTAATGTTGGTTGTTGGTTGTTAGCTCAGAGTTAATTAATTGTACCACAGACAATTATTTTTACACGATTGAGCATTGAGCATTGGATGCAATTGACTGAGATTAAATGAGAACAATCGTACTCTTCGTAATTGTATATGCATCGTTGAAGCAACATGTTCAACATCTCTTCTGTTATAAACTAAAGTTGAACTGTATAGTTTCTCTTTTCCTCCTTTGCCTTTATTGGACTTCCCTTGACGTCACAGTCACTAAAGGCATAATAATAATTGTAACGATTAGGGTCAATAAAAGTTATGACGTTCATTTATGCAGTTTTTGATTGTTAGGAGCTCATGTAGTTGGTTGGCACAGTCAGTGATCGTGTTAGTCAGGTACATGATATATTGCATTAATTGCACGTGAGGTTGAATATTATTGCCGAAAAAAGAAGTTGTTGAAAGAAAGGTTTTTTTGGTGTATAATATAGTATGTAGTGGATCATGATCATGCCGAGAGTTCGTGGACAAAATCCCAGTTTGTTATAGAATTCTACATATGAATTATTATTATATATGACGACTTACAAAAAACTTACGAATCAAATTATAGGTTTGCGTGATACTTTGCTCGTGTATTGGGTTATCTACAGGGTTCGCAATTATTATTGCTCGATGCAAAGAGCTAAGAAAATCATTACGTTCTTCGAAAACTTTGCAAGCATGCAATTTAGGAGGGGTCGTAAAGGTCGTAATGCTAGTTTTAGATTTTTTTCTTCTGTTTCTTCGTTCTTGATTCATTCATACTCTGTACTTATTTGATATTACTGCACTGGATGCATTATTTTAATCAGCATAAAAACAAAAAGTACATATCTAATTATACATACCTATGTCTGCATCATAGCCTACTAAGCCCCTTCAAGAACAGCCTTACTATGTAGGTATGTCGTTCGTCGTTAGATTTTTGACTTGTTTGCAACGAAATTGAAATCACCTAGGTACTTACGTACCAACATATTAACTATTATTTACCTATGCATTTAAATACTATGCATTTATTTAGTGTTTCATGTTTGTTGTTGTCATTCGTGTTTTAAGTAAAATGCAGGCTCTTGCAAATATCTTTAAAAAAACACACGTGGATTTAATTATGCATGTGGACCGATTTTAATACTTAATATTAGAGGTTAAAAGCACATGCTTGTTATATGCCCTATAATCTCGAAACCTGCAATTTCAGTGTTTCAGTACGACACGAAATTAATTAATGAAAACTATTGTTAAACTGGCGACTATCAGATCAGTACGTCAGTCAACAATCTTTAGGGTGGAATTTCCAATTAATAGCGGATCTCGCGGAATTGCCGATTAGCGAATATATGCTCAATGCAATTTCAGTAGTATAAGTTTGACGGTTTGCGGTTTGATTAATTTATTCAGGAAGGAAATGATTTTATTTTTATTATTATTATGATAAAAATAGATATGCCAACTGGGAAAATCGTATTAAATCAATTTTTTTATGTATTTTTTTTGTAGTGCTTCCGGTACGGGTACGAACACCGTCGCTATTGATAACAAGATTCAACAAGCTCTGGTAAGAATTACATAAAAAATATTACATTTTACTATTAATATTATGTATTGATTTTATTTTTCTTTAGTGGTCATATATGTTGTTGACATGGGGAGGTAGTATAGGTACTTTATGACAATTTTATTTATAGATATGAGCGTCATTCTGATCTGACTACGTAAAGCACTGAAATAGTTACTAGTGTCTTAGGTCCCAAGTTGCAAGTACAATTTGTTAAGCTTTAGTCGGTTGTGTGCTAAGTAAGTGCTAAGTAGTGTGCTCCAAGTTCGAATACTTAATCTAATTATGATTCATGAGTGAGAAGTTGAGAAGGTGCTACAAGTTCCAGTAGCAAATGCAATTTCATAACTCTGCCGATCCAGTTATATCATAACTTACAATACAGTTAAAACATACAGGATTATTTATGACGTACCAAACTACAAAAATCCGCAATCGTATAACGTACAGAACAACATCAACATCAGCACACTAAAATTTATATTCAGAATAATAATACTGATAAAAGCCTTCATTGCAAGATTAATATTAATATTTCGAGTTTAAGCCGGAATTATTTATCTATATAAGAGTAGAGATTGAGAGGTCGTATGTTACTACTTACAAAATCATGTAAATTTTTGCCAACCCTTTCCTTGTTTTTCTGTGATGTTCTGTGGGCTGTAGGCTGTAGTGCTATGAACTATACTGATAACAACTACTACACTACTGACTCCTCTCCTGACTACTAAATAGTTAAAAGCTTGTTTTTTTTCTATATTTTTGCACTGGAGTGATCAAATTCTCTGAACCTAAGTTAAGTCTGCGTAATACATAGATAATAAGGAACGGTGGTACTTATAAGTTTATATAACGAAATTATTATACGTATAGTTTTTGTAATGTTGTTGATATTGATGCTACGTGTCTTTAGTTAGTTAGGTAGGTGCCTATATCAGTAGTCAGTAGTTAAAACTATGAAGTCATGCTGGCTGCTGGTAAAAATAATTTCTGTTTTTTCCTTCATCAGCACGATTTCTGCATGCATCAGTGGAATGGCAATTTTTTACTGAAAATTCTATGTAGCGGTTCAGCACAGTACTTAATGTTGATGAGTCTCTCTATCATTTTAAGTATCTGCCTCTTTTATTATTTATTATGCAGGATTTGGAGTAGAGGTCGAAATTTTGTATTTCTGAGATATTTATTTTATTCATATTTAGTTTTAGTCCAAATTACAATAATAGTAATCGCAAAAATGTCGGCATTTAAATTAATTGTAATAGGTATGTCTGACTGGGATTTAGCCAGGGCCAGGAAAGATGCGAATTGCGATGCAGAAATTAATAACAGTAATACTGCAGATAATACTCTTGTTACATGCGATTTAGACGGGAAACTTTATATAATATCTTTGATTTTCTTTGTTATTAATTCAAGTAGAATTTCCAAGTAATCTTCAAAGTTTGAAATTTTTTTTGTCTGTCTCTGTACTGTGCTGCACAGCACGGCACAGGCAATGCGCCTAGCAACATAAGTAGGTACTTTATTTCGTCTGTTGTTAATGTTGTAGTATCACGTAAGCCTAACTAGTAAGATACATAATAATATGTAAATTATGAATGTGCAATTTCACTGTACTGTATGCTAATGACTTGGGCTGAATCGTCAAGAAGTCTGGGAGTGCAACTCAGCTACAGTATGTAAGTATGTAGATTTGTACGAGCCGTGGCTTTTTAACATATGGAAGAAAAGTTGTAGTTGGTAGAAGTTGCATAATAAATCGGAGATTCTCTGCTTGGTTTTGGTTTCTTGTTTTTGCTAACTACTGAGCTTCTGTTTGTAAACTTTATAAGCTTGAGTTTACATATGGATGGATGTTCAGTTTGTTAAAAGTATTTACTTAAGCTTATGCTGCTGGGTCTGGGACTGGGACTGGGACCTGGGAGGGATAGGAGGTTGTCTCTGAACTAAAAATCGGTCCCCTTTCTCGTCTTTCGTGTGTACACCACTATACCTCTTCTACGTACTTAACAGTACGGCTACGGCGTACATAACGATTATTGACTTTGGACTTGATATTTTCTTTTCTACAGATGCGAGATGCGATGCGAGGACATGCTGCATTTTATTCAACTAAATACTTTTATATGATTATATTATGACGAGCTCAATTTTCTAGTCCCAGTTAGTTGCGAGGCTACACCAACTTGTAGAACCAGAACAGAAGTTGGAAGTACAACATTTCTTCGCCTTTTTTCAACATTTTGTGTAGGCATATAGGTATAGGCATAGGCATAGGTACCTCTAGTAGGTAGAATTGTTAGAGAAAAGTGGTCGCCTATTAACTGCTGTCTTTTTTATTTTGCAAGGATTTAGATGGGATATATAAGAATCTATAACATGATAAAAGATAACAATCCGTCGTCGTACAGTCTGAACACTCTGAATCGTCTCGTCTGCACTGCGCAAATTCTACAAAATGAAATTATATTATTCTGCTGAATTGCACATATTTACATTGATTGCTATTGCTACATACTCTATATTCTATATATGTTTGGTCTTTGCATATCTCGTATGTATTTTGTGTGTACATATCAAAAACTATATGTAGGTACCTACTTGCCTCGGGTTTCGACTTCGAGAATTGCAATATTTTTTCAATATGGCGAAACTTTGGAACACGTGTAATAATAATACTGTCGAGATCATAAAAGATTGTGGTCGAAATTGTGTATTATTAGGATTAGGAATTATTGTGACATGCCATGTTTATTATTTTTTTTACCTTATGTAATTTTTTTTTCAATTTTCAGTAATTTTGTTTTTGCTGTAAATTTTAAAGTCCACGGCGCGACAGAAGCATCAAAATTTGCCATTTCCAACTTGAGCTAAAATAAAAATCAATACGAGCTATGTCCAGTATCGTTTCAGCTTAGGTATAGTTAAGCTAGCATATAATATTGCATAATGTGAAGATCCAAAATGGCCCATATCCAATTGAAGCTGGAGTCAGAATGAGCTATGTTATAAATACAAAATAAAAAACAGGCGTAAAATTTTAACTAAGAGTTTTGAAAAGCGTAAAATGTTCTATTTTTACATGTTTTTGAAAAGTGTAAAATTTTCTATTTACATATTTTTGAAAAGTCTAAAATGTTCTATTTACATATGTTTGAAAAGTGTAAAATGTTCTATTTACATATTTTTAAAAAGTGTGAAATAGTCGATTTACATGTTTTTAAAAATTGTAAAATATTCGATTTACATAGTTCAGAAAATTGCATAATGTTCTATTTAAAAGCTTATAAGACATATTTCAGTATTTTTGTAGATAGTAAATATTGTTTCTAGCTAAAAATGGATATGGGTCATTTTGCTTCTTCAGTAACAATTTTATTGCAGTTGCTAATAAAGCAGTGATAAAGGGTTGAAATTTAGATACTTCTATTTTATTTTACTTACGAGAGAAAAAAAACATAATAATAAATATTAAATTTTGGGCTTTGAGAACGGCGACAACTGACATCAGCAGCAGAAGCGGCTGCTGCTAAAAAGTATATAGTTTTGTTGTGTGTTGTAGACGATAAGTATTTTGAACGCGTTATCATTTATTATCGCTGTCGTTATCCGAGTATGCTCTCCGCTAAGAGGATTATATCTGATTAAATGGCTTCACGCCACAGCCTTCAAAATTAAAGGTCAAACTAATGCTATAGGGAAACTACTTATTGGTCCTATTCCTATTATACTGGCACTAGTACTGGTCCTGGTTCTCCCGTTAATAATGGCATGATGGCAATGGAGGTATTAAAAATTAAAATGATTGCGTCGACATTTTTGATCGCGGTGCATGATTCATATTTTTATTACTGCTTTTGCTGATATACGAGAGGGTTATGTGTTGGGTAATAGAAATATTTTTGTGGTGTTGTTGCCGATACCGGTACCGGTGCGGAATCCTGAAATGTTAATGAAAACGGGCTTTTCCACCCATCTCGAAACCATATCCGATTTTTATGGCTGTCTGGGCGGTCATAAAATTCTTAGGATTAGTTTCAAAGGTCCAGAGAGTCAAAGAAGTTTTCAGAGTCTAGATATATACTGTTTGGAATTGACGCTCTGCTAAAAGCTAAAACAGCCAGAAAACAGCCGTGTTTTTGTAATGTGATCGTGATCTGGTTACTAGTTTTGGCTGGTAAATCCGGAACTACACAGAGATATACACAGGCGACATTAAACTTGATCTTGAATCAAGCCAATAAATTCCTTAATTATTATACGGTGGAACAACAGATACTGTATGTGTATATAAGATATATCTGTTACATTCCTTATTTTATTTCCTATATGAGATAGATAAAGATGTCGATTAGGGATGTTGTAATGTATCCGGCTTAAGTTTTAATAGGAGCCTATAATAACCCCTTACATTTTTTTCCCTACTGCGTATTATTAATTCAATTTCAAGTGCCTGTCCTTCACCTTGTATTATTGTATTCTTTCAATCGCTCACTGAAAACCATCGCCGTCGTCATCGCATATAGTTCTGATAGTTTTGAATTTGAATGTCTCTATGTGGTTCATGTTTTGGACAGATGAAGTCGTTTCAAGTTTGAATGAATTTCTTGTCACGTTTTTTGATTTGTAGGTGTCATAAATATTCGTTAATGTCTCGTTAATATATCTGCTTACTTAAAGGTCAAGCCATAGGCTATGAGCTTGTTGGAAACTTGTTGGAGTTACAGTATTTTTTATTTTATCATAATGGTCCAGTCAGGTCCAGGTTCAAATTCCAGATAATATGCAAACGTGTGACAGATTAAGCCAAAGATGCGCGGTAGGAAATTTAATTAGTTATATTTATTTGCAAAATATTGATACGATATTTTATATTTAAATAAATGTAAATAAAATCTCCGATAAAAAATATTCAGATACTTAATACAATAGTGTGACTAGCACTGGCGTCATCTAAACTGTTCGATTACTACGCAGATTCTGATCTTAATTTCTCAAGTCAAAAATAAAAGACATGATAACCAGGGCAAAACCTTTACTGCTAAGTAATTACGGACGGGAGATACGCATTATCTATTTCTATATAAATTTGAATTTAATACAGAATCCAAAAACAAGACACGCGTTAAGACACGTTATAAGATCTCAGACACATATTTTGTTTACCAAATTCCTCGTTGACACGGACCTGTACTACGCATGTAGCTACATACCTACTATCTAGTTTTTATTTTTAGATTAAAAACAATTTTACTGCACATGATATCACACTGTGCTAACTTCTAGTAGAATTGTAGATTTTTTTTTGTGGTTTTAGTTAAATTCGGAACTTGATCCCATTTGGCACAGATTATTTCAAATTATGACGATGACACTGTTACTGTGTACGTGTGCAGGATTCAATGCGTAGAAGAAAATCATTTAATGTGTAGGTATTTATTTGTGCAAAAACAAAAATTGAAGAAATCATCGACGATTTTATAGGATGGTATTATTACTAATCACGAATTTGTCAAATAAATCAGGGCCGGACAATGCGGCCAGCAAAGGCAGCCCCCGCTGCTTTCAAGTAATTTTCAAAAAACATGTAAATATGAAACATTTTGCAGTTTAGAAAAAATGTAAAAAGAATACTTTGACTTTTCAAAAACATGCATAATAAATTTTTTGTACATTTCAAAAACATGTAAATAAAACATTTTGCACTTTTCTGTATCAAGTAATTAGAACATTTTAAGCTTGTCTAAAAACATGTAAATACAACATTTTGCACTTTTCTGAATCAAGTCAAAAGAACATTTTTCACTTTTCTAAAAGCATGTAAATAGACCATTCTGCACTTTTCTGAATCAAGTAAAAAAAACATGTTAAGCTTTTCTAAAAATATGTAAATACAACATTTTGCTACACCAAAGAAAACCATCAATAAAATCAAAATGGTGGTTTTTGTATCAAAACAAATTACTGCCTAAAATAGTTAATTTCTTCGTCCGGCCCTGAAGTAAATATTTACAATTTTTCAATTATTTATAAAAGTTTGATCTTATTTGCTAATAGTAAGTATAGTGCTACTACTACTACTACCTACTACTGTTTTGAATTGCAAAAGTTGACGATTAAAATGCGAGTGTTATAAAAACATTTGCCTTTTTTAGCTGTTCTAAATGTTTGCTGTATTTTGTTTGGTGATAGATCTGTCTACACAATTTTGATCTGCGTCTGTACTCAATCACATTTCTGAATGCTCATTTTTTAGTGTTGTACATATTTTAGTTTGCAGCATCATAGAATGCAGAATTAAGATTGGCAACAGAACAGTAGCAAAACATGGATTTGCGAGTAGTTAATATTTTGGCCTCTCGTTTACATAACAAGCCATTAGCAAAGCGATCATCTGTAGATGTATGACTGCAGATGTGCCTATGCCTGTACACTGTATAAATAGTAATGACCTGGCCATTTTAATAATTGAGTGTGTAAGTACATCTTGTATGGTACGTATGTATAGCGCTATATGGTTAGATATGAATTTAACTCTGTAAAGTGTAGGCAATTTATTTTACTTACGATCAATATCTAAAAGTATGTGGTGGTTGTCTGCAGATTCCAATTGAAAATGCTAACAACAACGAGTATCATTTGAGCCAGTGCCAAAAGTAATTATTATCTTTTGTTTGGGCGGACAACAGAAAATATAGAAAGAAACAGAAGCAAAAAATAGCTCGTGGATGGAGATTCATGTGCATGGGAATGTGTAATGCAATGTGATGGAATATGGAATAGGTTGAGTGGTTTGGTTTGGTTGAGTAGTGTGTGTGTCTGGGTCTGGGATTGGGATTGGGATTGAGAGCGAACGAAGAAGATGGCATTTAATTTTATGGATGACCTTTCCTCAGACAAAGTCTGACAGAGACTCAATTTTTTTTGTACGCTGTCTCATAAAGAATTCTCATTCCAATTCCGATTCCGACATTTCATTAATAATAACTTGAGCTTGAATGGTTATTGGAGTGGAGTGGGGAAGCAGTATAGTATATAATTACTTTTACTAGTCAGCCAATTTCTATTCTATTTAATATATTATGTATTCTATTTCTGCATGGAGCTATAATAATATTATAAATAAATCTGACTGAATATGTATTGTAGTTGTAGTAGTGAAGATGAAGAATCAAAATAGTCTTTAGGCTTCCAAGTTAAAATTAAAATGACCTATGTTAACAGTATATCACTGAATGAGGTAGATATTTACAATTCTTATATAATAATTACGAGTTAAAAAAGGCAAATAAATGTTATTTACCTAGGTACATATTTTAGAAAAGGGTCAATTATGTTATTTGCATGATTGCAAAATTTTCTATTTTAATGTTTTTTAAAAAGTGCAAATTATTTGATTTGCACGCTTTTCAAAAGTACAAAATGTTCTATTTACATGCTTTTCAAATGTGCAAAATGTTCTATTTACATGCTTTTCAAAAGTGAAAAATGTTCTATTTGCATGTTTTTGAAAAGTTCAAATTATTTAATTTGCATGAATTTTCAAACAGTGTAAAATGTTCTATTTACATGTTTTTTGAAAAGTAAAAATTAATTTATTTACATGATTTTTTAAAAGTGCAAAAATTTCCATTTAGGTACATGATTTTCAAATTTGCAAAATATTCTAAATTGCATGCTTTTAGTATCATGATATTTTCATTTTTTTTTGTTGGTGCCTATAGTACATTTAGATTTTACCATAAGGAATAAATACGAGTAATTTCTTACGAGTCTTCTTCGCTCACGATATGTCTACAGAAAATAAACTTGTCGTCTGTCTGACAAAAAGCAGACATAGTGGAGCTATGCCGCTCTTCGCCTTCATCGTCGTACCTTCTGTATTAACGCAATGTGCATAAATAAATATAGGTACAAGCTTACTACTTACCCGCGTTTAGTAATTATTTAGCGCTACGAACTCTCTTTAGGTCTTGTCAACGCCAGACTGCACTATACATATTGTGTAAGGTGCCTTATGAATGGCAATGGCAGCTTAGCAAACTTTTTAAGACAAGTAGTATCAAGTTAGCAAACATTGATAAAAAGCTTTCGAATTTTCGAGTCGCTTTAAATTTCTTTTCCCTAATGGATCTGCGTGCATAGAAAATAGAAATACCTATGTACAACCTACACAAATATTAATTCGCGATAAAATGCAATTTAATATGCAATTTAATTATTCTGAATAATTCTGATAGCAATTTATTTACAGCTTCTGTTTACTGTCTACTGTCTACTGCAAAAAGAACCTCGCACTGATCGTGTATTTTTTAAGTGAATTTTTCTAAAACTAAAAGAAATACATTTTCTTTGATGTAAAATATAATTTTGTAATTTAATTCCTAAAATCGAAATCCAGGTCCCGCATCCCGCCTCCCGCTTTGATCACTTCCGTCAAAGTTAAAGTTTAAAGCACTTGGCTAATTATGCCTTCGTCTTTGTGACTTATTTAGTGCTAAGATTAACCGTAGACTCTCTATGTAATGCCGCATGCCATTTTTTGTAGTATATAGCTGGAAGTATTTTTGGTCTGTAAAATAATTCGTATAATTCTTAGTAGTTTTGGGTTCTTGTTATTTCTTTTCTCATCAAGTAAAGTAATCAAGTCCAGGAAGTGGTTTAGTTTCTTTCCCTATTTTCGTTTTGTTGGTGTTGGTATTTATCGAGACGTTGACTTCTGCGAATTTGTACTGCGAAACAACGAAACTCGGAACAACGAACAACATGCAGCACTCAGCACCCGGAACCCGCACTCGGCACGTTCATCTATCGTCAGCCATGCGAATTTCACATGCATGCTGACTTATTGTGTAGGACTATATGTAGGACAGTATAGCTTGTTTTAGGGGTCGTTAATAAATGATGTCATGGAAAAATGACAATTTTTTAGGTTAGTTTATAATAGTACGTTATCCGCTTGTAGATTTTTCTTTTAACTTCTTGATAATGTGAGCATTGCAAATTTTATAGTTGCATTCCCTACCAGTAGACTGACTGCCAAAATTCTTACACGTGGCTCTTGAAATACTGCATTGCACTCGGCGGAGCTGCTGGCTGACTTTGACCTGGCTGCTGTGATTGTGATTTTACCTGTAGATTCGTCTGGTCTGGCTTTTGAGGATTAATAGGGAGCCATGCCTATTATTGCCTATAGTAATAATAGGCATGCAAACTTTCGTATATCGTCTATGAAGAATCAAAATGACCTATATCCATTTGTAGCCAAAAACAATATCCTCTATCTACAAAAATATTGAAATTTGTCTGGAAAGCTTGTGAATTGCACTTTTCAAAAAAGATACAGGTAGAATGTTTTGCACTAAAAAACATTTAAATACAACAATTTGCACTTCTCAAAAACATGTAAACTGAACATTTTGAACTTTTCAAAAACATGAAAATACAACAATTTGTACTTTTCAAAAAAACATAAATTGAACATTTTGAACTTTTGAAAAACATGAAAATACAACAATTTACACTTTTCAAAAACATGTAAAATGAACATTTTGAACTTTTCAAAAACTCGTAATTAACATTTGACGCATGTATTTCATTTTGTTTTTATGACATAGCTCATTTTGATTGTAGCTGAAATTGGATATGGGTCATTTTGGTTCTTCACAGACGATATGTCGTGTATCAGTATGTTGAACTTCAAGACTAACTTTAGTTTCGAACATTCGAACTACGGGAAATATTATATGTATACATAATTTTGTGAGTGATTGTATGCAGTAGGTAGTTTTACATACAACCATAGAAGTTTCAGTTCCGGTGGTGAGTTAAGACATTTTCTTAGGAACGAATGATTAACTTTTACGGGGGTAGCGGAAGATGCTACATGATCGTGATTCATTGAATGTCAACACGAGTAATTGGTTGTCGTTCACAAAAATAAATTTAAGTGACTACTGTCTCCTGGCATTTTGTGTATTTTTGTATATAAAAGCAGTAGCAGTAGTTGAATTCGCGCCAAAGAAATTTAATGCTTAAGTCAAAATTTACGTGTCTGGAATTTTTATAGTTATGTCCATACTGTGTACTTCTTAGGTAAAGAGTTAATTCAAACTTTGAAAGGTCGTTGCAACTTTAAAAAAATAAATAAAATTCTGGGCTATTTCTCTGCATTGACTACTATTAGCTCATTTAGCTTATTTGCTTAAGTAGCATTTGGCTGTCTTTCAAAGTCAAACATTTAAGAAGACGCATTTTTAAAGGCAGTGATGGGAATTGAGAAAATAAGGACGCGTGGACGTGGACGTCAAGTTTTGTGTGGTGTTGTGTTGAATTTCTAGGAATTATTAAAACTGTTAGAGAGAAAGAGAGACAGATTGTATATAGTGTTTTTGAAACATGAAATTTTGCTGTAATTACATGACATGTGCATGTAATTATCTCGCGTACGTATAACGCTAGTAGCAGTGAAGAATTTAAACGGCCTATATATCCAATTTAAGCTAGAATTAAAGTGAGATATCTTATAAAAAATAAACTCGACATAATATATTTGCAATGATTCATGTGTGAGATGTTAGTTATGTTTTTTTTTTGAAAATGCAAAATACTCGTTTTACATGTTTTTAAAAAGTTGAAAATATTCTATTTAGGTAGGCACTTGTTTTCGAAAAGTGCAAAATATTCTTTTTACTACCTGTTTTTAACAAAGTGTTTACGTATTAAATTTACTAGTTTTCGAAAAGTACAAAATTCTTTTTTTACTAGTATTTTCAAAAATGCAAAATATTATTTTCACTTGCGTTATTTTAAAAGTGTAGAATATTCCATTTATCTGTTTTTGAAAAGTGCAAAGTACTCTTTGTACCTGTTTTTAAAAATGTGTGAAGTATTCAGTTTACTTGTTTTTGAAATGTAAAAAATACTCTTTTCGTCTGTTTTTTAAAATGTTTAAAATATATTATTTTCTGGTTTTTCGAAATGTGCAAAATACTTTTCTCACCAGTTTTTTAAAAAGTGCAAAATATTCTTTTCACGTGTTATTTTAAAAGTGTAAAATATTCTATTTATCAGTTTTTTCAAAAGTGGAAAATATTTTATTTACCAGTTTTGCGAAAAGTGCAAAATGCTTTTTTCACATGTATTTTAAAGTGTAAAAAATGTACAATTTACATGCGTCAAGATCTGAAGATCATGAAAGTTTTAAGTCGTAGAAATAACATTAGAGTACATTCTGTTTTTAGCCATAGTTAGATTTTCCTCATTACTGGATTTCATGGATTCTTCACTCCTGACTTTTAAAATTATTTGCAATGCCCGTGCTCCGAAATTTGGGAAATTAGTGGGATTTATATAGTATAGTACATTGCTTTTAAAAGCTGTCATATGTACTGCACTGTAAAGTTGTCAGAAGTCAGAATAAGTACCTACTACTACTACCTATGGCTAAAGCTTTTATTTTCGTCATTAATACTGACATGTTACATGAGTGGTAATGCAACCTCTATTATTCTAACTTGTAAAAAAAAATATAGTTGACACGTGCCCTAATTCATCTTTTATTTTTACTTTTTGTTTTCTTTATATGCAGGATTTGGTAAAAACTCATCTCATGTTCGCCCTCCGTGACGAAGTGGAAGTGCTCAAAGAGAAAATTACGGAATTAACGGAACGCATCACGGAGCTTGAGGATGAAAATACAATTCTTCGAGCACACGCTACTCAGGAAACTCTCGCTCAGCTTTGTCAGTCGAAACAACAACAACAGCAGCAGCATTCACTGAGTCTGCTCAACAACATCAATACTAACGCCAACAACATGAACGTCATCAACGTGAACAACAACGCTCTCAACAACAATAATTCTTAATGGCTCTCTTTTTTTCGTCTAGTTTTTATTATTGCTAATTAGTTTTTGGGGCCATCTACAATAAAACTGCTAATACTACACCACACCACCACCATTCGCCTTCGCCTTCCCGTCTTCTCTCTCGTTCTCTTCAATCTCTTTCATTCACCGACACTCCGACACCGACAAGAAAACGGATTTACGCTGCTGCCCTGCTTGATTCTGATGTGACAGACTGCGACAAACAATGCAACAAAATCTCCTGGGCCCGGCAGATCTGTCAAAAATCTGAACCTCGATTTTAGCAAGAAAATTCAATTATCGCAGGATCGTATCAACATTCAACATGAAAACCAACGTAAAATTTAAATCATGAAGCAGTAGATGTAATTTATGTTTAATAAAAAAGCAATGTCTTCGATTTAATTTATTAATTAATTATTATAATTATTTAAATTAAATTACGGAGACTACAATTTTACAGATCTTTTGACGTTGACATCGAGCTTTTGTTTCTTTTCTTTTTTCCTTTTTTTGGACGTATTTTTTTTTGTACTCTCATCTGTGATTTCTTTTATATTTAGTGTATAGTGGGCGAGTATCTAATTTTAAGTGCGTTGAATGAGAGGCATGATGTGGTTGCCTAATAAGGAATTCTAACGCTACATAATATATTACAGAGATTTACTGTGCAGTGTCTGCAGTGCAGTCCTGCATTTTTAATAAGTCGAGTTTTTCGTTTTCGTTTATTGTTTATTAAACTATAATATAAATTATATAAAAATGTGTTATTTAATTGAGCCTAGTTCAGCCTAGTACGTATATAGGTATATGTCTGTATATATTGTACGTATTTTGTAGGTAGTTAGTGTGGTTAACCCAATAAGAACATGTTATATTTGTTATTGATAGGTATTCTGATTGTAATTGAAAAATTGTATAAAATATTATATCCCGCAGACAAAATGTTGTTGCTTCAATAATGCATTTTTTTAATGCATTTCTGCTTTTGAATTGCGCTAAAATTGTCAATATACTTAGTTATTTAATCATACATGAAACTCGGAAATTTGAAAGAGCTGCTGCCACACTTCTATTCTATGTGTTATTTTTGGTTCAGTCAAAAATTGAGGAGGCGCTTCCGCTTAACACAAACATTTTAGAGTCTCTAGAACTACAGTTATATTTATAAATATTTGTAATTTCCGATTTTTTTTAAAGTTTAATTTACTGCAAAGATTTTAAAAGCTATATAACATTAACTGATTAACGACACTATGTTCAGTCATTAGAAAGCGTAAACTTGCATATATGTTTAAATGTGCGAGTTATTAAATTATTTACGGGTTCAGTATAAGCAGAATGCATTAGTGTACAGTATGTGTGATAATGTGTGTGTGTATAAGACAATAATATTATATGTGAAAATGTATTGCATACTACTAATATAAGTTTGTTGGCATTTTTCACTGCTGTTAAATTAATTAGCTTTATTATTGTGTGTGTTATCCATGTGAATTTAATGAATAATTAAACAAAAATGATCCTATATAGTTAAGAAAAAAAAAGTTATGTACCTGATGTTTTGAGTCATATTTCATAATTATTTAAAGTTGATAAAACGGGATATATGCAGCTTGTTATTGTTGTTACGTAGATTCATTATATATATATTTATATATATATATGTATATATATATATATATATGAAAGTTGTTTTATTTATATAGTCAGAATTCACAGAATATAATATATTGTACAGGCCAAACTTTTTAAATAACTATAGCTGATTAATTACGCTCCTTCTGTGAGTTGTAATGGATAAAATACATAATAAAAACCGAATAAAGGATTTTATTCTAAAAGTAAGTAGCATTCATTGTTGGATTAATATATTAATCTATACATTTTGATTTTCCATGCTATATCATAGCAAATATTGAAAATATGTATGGCCTGAAACTTTCGTGTATATTGTAGGTTGGTATCTAAATAATTATACCAGTATATAAATGGGTAGGTACCGAATATACTAAAGCACTGTTTGTAATTTAAATAATGTTTGTCGTATAGTTTTACATTGACATTTTCTGATCAACTGATTAAAAAAGAGAGCTAATTTAACAAAATGTACCTTGGTAGGTTAATTAGCTGTAAGTCTATAAAAGGTTGACTGCTATGTATCATTATGGTAAATGGGCAGATCATTGCTATGTAAAATAGGAAGAACGGTTAAAGAAAAAAAAATGTAAACCTACTACACGCTTTACCTACTTGTTTATCCCGTTTTCGTCAAAAATGTCTTCATATTATTGTAGAGAATTATTGCCGCTTTAATACCTATTTACATATTGAAAATAAAATAGCCAAAAAATACTGTCATTTCTGTGCAGCTCATTGTTTGTAATGCGATGTATACGTCAGAAATGGAAACCTAAAAGTCAATATTAATTAAGATAAAGCGAATTATTATGTAAGTAAATGATTTTTTTATATAATTAAATGTGTGTATGCTGTATAGGCTATGCTGAAAAGAAATAAAAATAAAAGTACTACACAATTTATTTCGCTTTACACAAAACATCATTTATGTAATTATTATTACATTGTTATGGTTTATACTGCAAATAAATAGATGACCAGCATATACAAAAACAATGCAGTTAAAAACTGAATAAAAATACAACGTTGTTGTACTACTCACCACAGCTACGTTGATTTCTGATAGTAGGATTTATTTTCAGAGCTGCAGGGCACAGTAAATTCTTTAAAGAAATTTTTAGTCATTAAAAACAGCTGGTCCCCTGCAAATCCCTCGCCAGGGCAATTTCTTTTACGAGAACTAAAGGGGAGCTAATTTAACAAAAATGTACATTGGTAGGTTAATAAGCTGTAAGTCTATTTAAGGTGAAATTATGGTAAATGGGCATCTCTATTTAATAGTCTGTCTTTAATTTGATAAGTTGGATCATGGCTATATGCAAAATATGAGGATCTTTATAGCAAATCAGAATAAAAGCATACCGTAAAACTTCCAATAAACACCCGAGTGTCTATTAACTCAAGTTACTCATAGTACCTGGCAAATGCATTATGTCCTATGGGCTTTTTAGATGCTGAGCTTTAGCTGCATCTAATGAAATGGTTTTGTCCTTCCGTCTGTGTGTCTGTCCGTCTGTCCCCCTTTTCGTTGGTTCACGCTACAGTTCGTAATTTTTAAGAAACAATATTCTAAAAACTTCAAAACAATCACAAATGCGATGTAGATGTGCTGTATAGTTTTTGGGCATGATCTAATATGGAAGTTGTTTGTAATTTGCAGTTAAATGGTCCAACTCTCAAAATTTTTTACACTTTATTTTATTCACGTACAAAAACCGAGTTTGTGTCGGCTCTGGGCTCTGAGTGCTCCCTACATTACATGCTACGTACAAACATACGTAGGTACTTTGTATTTTGATTTGCGGGTACAGTTTATTTCAACCTGGAAAATCTATTGGCATTCACACAGACTACAAGTACATACATAATGTAGGTATGGTCGACTGATAGGGACATACCATAAATGGCGTCACTGAAGTTGAGGGTGGGCCACTTTGAAAAAACAAAGACATCCCACGTTAAAGATATAATTATTATTATTATGCAAGGTAACAAGGCGGGACAGTGGGTCCAAATTTTTTTAAAATCTACATGGCGTCATTGGTACCTGGCCCCTGCTAGCAAAGCTTCATTTATTTAAACAACAGAAATTCACCGAAGATATAGCATACGAACCAACAGAACGTACCCACCCAGGAAAATCAGGACGTTGGCATAATGCTGGGATCATACCGGCAATGCCGGGAACGTGTTTGCCGTTAATATGCGTGCTGCCCGACACTTCCCCAGTACTGGCATAGTGTCGGAAATCATTCATTGGTACGACGCTGACTTCCCAGCATTTCCCCCAGTACTGGCATAATGTCGGAAATCATTCATTGGTACGACGCTGACTTCCCAGCATTTCCCCCAGTACTGGCATAATGTCGGCAATCATTCATCGGTGCGACGCTGACACCCCAGCATTGCCCCAGAACCAAAAATGTTTACAACGGCTGCGTGATACTGGGCCAGTACCGGCGGGTGCACATAGAATCATTATCGGCATCATTCAGGCATTCTCGTACATGGCCATTATTGAAATCATGTATGGGAAGCCTGGTCATGATGCTGGGGGAATGTGCGGACAGTTTACTGAAGTTTCTTAAGTCCTACTATGCAATCTCAGTCTACGTGAACACGCCGAGCTGGTCACATACACGTTAACACCAGCTGAACTCGGAAAAAATTTCTATCTCAAATAAGAAATAAAGTGACAAACTGTACAACTTTAAGTCTTTTACTTTTAAGTAGTTGCCTTGGTAATTAAGTAAGAAATTAATTTGCTAAATATAGCTGTGAACCTGTGGACTAGTTACTATTTAATATGCAAAAATAATTACACCGCACATGTGTTCACGAAATTACGATTTTACTGAATAACAACGACAACTACTTGAAATTTTAAGACCTCTATTACTGTTATTACTGTTTTTGTGTTCTGAATTAGGTTCTTCGACTTAACCATAGTATAATTGAAGTGATTCTATTAAACATAAGAGAACCTGAAACTTACATAAATGAAACCCCATATAGTGTGTTTGAAATTTTTGAAGTGTGGTCGGAAATATTGACTTTGAAAAGCCATTCCTTTGATCGTGCACACTTAGCTATATGTAATTTTCTAGTGTTAATTAGCATTTCAAGTGCGAGTTATTTAATCTTGACTAATATGTACGTAAAAATCCCAATGTTTATAAGATAAAGTGTTTTAAAGCGATGTTTCTACGATACTATAGGATAAGATAGGCATTTCGATCGAAGGTTCAACTAGAGTGCGGTACGAGTTTAATCTTCAGCTAGGATGGATGTTGATGACAATGGATGATACAAAATGAATGATTTTTAATAATGTAATTACGCAGTAAATACGCATCATGGCATAATGCATCGCATACAGCATAAAAACAATAAAGGGATAATGTGGTTTGCACGGTAAAGCGCCTACGTCCAGCCGCTATGCTGCCGGCATTGGCCCGGTATTGCATGTACGCCAAATGCATGATGGCATTGCACCGGTTTGACACACAGTTTTGACGCATTGGGCCAGCATAACGCCGTTGGACAAACTACACATTTAGCCGACATGAGGAGTCCGGCACAAGCCCAGTACGGGGCCAGCATTTCTGTTTTTCCTGGGCACGTACGAACTTGGGGATGGTCTGTAAATGACGTTACCAAAATCACCACACAGTTAGTACCTCCCCCCCCCCCGCCTCCTCCTCAACACAGTTCTGACTAAAACGTATTTCACAGGTGGCATTATACATAGACGATCCCTATATGCATTTATAACAAAATACTTCAGACACTTCTTTTCAGGGAAAGTTTTAACTTGTGAATGTTGACTTTAAATAATGGTATAGAACTTAGTGACAGTCAACAGTCAACAGCCACTCATATAATTGTGTTTCTATTAAAATGCTGAGATTAAGGATCTATTGAAATGGTCATGTTCGTTCGTCTGTCTGTCTGTCTGTCTTTCCGTCTGTTGGTCATGCTCCACACATCACAGTTTTTAACTCACTTTCTTCAATCACATTTGAACCCACTAGAAATAAGAAAGAGTAGCAGGACTTTCATTATTTTATATATTATATTTACAATAATATATGAACATTTTATTGTATTGAGACGAATTTTAATAGCAGAGGATATTAGAAAATTCGTGTTCCAATCGTTCTTGTACCGGTCCATCTCGTACCCAGACATCTTTAACTTGTGCTACTGTTACTGGACCCAAGGAACCAGTAAAACTACTTTTACATAGACCAATTAGCAAATTTTTTACCAGCACCACTTAAGCCACTTAATCTTACCAATCTTATTGCTTCTACTGTTCCCATTTTATACGAATCCAATAGCGCAAAGCAAACTTGTAGCTGTGTTAATTCTACCGAGCGCAATTATGTTAGCACCTTTGACCTTTCGTGCCCGGCCCACTTCTGTCACCAATACATGCATCTGCATCACTCGTACCTGAGTTATTCTATTATTATTATGCAGGGTTTTTATTGCTTTGTTCAATGACCAGATATATTACATAAAGTACATACGCGAAACATGACACAAATAATGCTTAATCATTCTTGAAAATAGTACATGTAATGACAGAAAATTTGGCTTAATTTCTACTTACTTGGGAACGTTTTCACATGTTACACCGGGATTTGGCCAAATGTTACCAGAGTGTCTTCTACCAACCCTAGACACTTCAGCTAGCATAGAGACTTGAGTGCATTTTTGGTTGCTAGGCAACTAAAGCCCGGGACATTTTGAAAATGTTCTTGAAAATTCAAAACTCAAATTTTAACATACAAATTTATATGGGAAAATTAAGGCACCAAAGGGTCCCCCCTGTCAAAAGTTTTAATTTTACCAGATTATCAGTGTATCGATAAAAGTCGACAAATGTTGTTTTGCAATAAATTTTACCCCCAAAATACTACTCCAGCGCACGTTTAAAGCAGGTAGGGATCGTGCATACATGACGTCATCAGTTTGGTGAATGAGTCTACTTGGGCACTGGGGACATACTCCATCTTAAAAATTGCCATTTATGTAATGGTTAAGCTATGGGGTCATATAGCGTACTAAAAGTGAGACTTTTCGATGACGTAATTTGTGGATGCTCCTCTATGCGTATTTTACGTTCCGTAAAATGTCATAATAAATTACAGTGGCTGTTGTTATGATTTTCAGCTATTAGCAGTATTTCACATGCGTCTCTATTAAAAAAAAACTTGTACTGGTAAATGGAAATTTTCATCGCAGACATTCACCTCACTGGAAGGTTTTCCCTGGAAAATTCCATATCGCACATTTGCATTTCAATTTCAAATACCAAACATTAAGTTGAATGAGCAGCAGCTCTAAAAATGTTAGTCAAAAATTAGTTGCGACCCGTATAATCGCCACACTGACCAAGTAGTCAGTCCAAATTTTGAAATTTGAGCTAAAAATTCAGCCCAGAAAACATTGTGAATGCTGAGAGTTAAAATACGGGTCGCAACTAACCTTTGCTGTTACGCATGACTGTTTCCTGTAATTTCCTGCATGTTATTTCATTAGCCAGATGAATAGGGAATTTTCTTGAATAGGTATACACATCCATTTAGTGAGTTTCGTATTCCAATAATAGAAATAAACAGTATATGAAACTAGAATACAATCATATGGTTAAGAATGCAGTGAAAATTCAACATTATTTCAATATGTATGATAGCTAAACATTTTTAGCTCTCCCAAGAATTCCACACACCTAAGAGTGTAAAAAAAAATACGAAAAACCGAAAACAGATATTATTGCTTAAATGAAAATTGCAATTTCCAAAGAATCATACAAGTAATTAAGTACCTACACTGCCTACCAGGGCCTGCGCATGTATTGAATTATTGATAAGAATGAATGCTATATGAAGTTTAATATAATATGACTGTGCATCGACTCGACACAGACTTACTACAAAAACAACTAACAATAGGTGTAGTGTTTGTTTGTTTTTTATTTTGATTGCTTTAACCTATTACTAATTTTTTTAGAGCCTTTAAAACTAAAACTGCAACTACCCGCTACCTTACACCATCATATTTTTCATCCTGTCTTTTTTCTCTCCCTTCAATCTCTTACATTCGCTGACGCTAAACCCTACAAAGAAACCGATTTATGCTGCTACTCAGCTTGACTTTAATAAGATAGACTGCAACAAATATTGCAACAAAATGACCTGGACCTGGGCCTGGCAGATCTTAAAAAATGTAAACTAGGATCTTAGCAATATAATAAAATTGTAAGATCGTATTAACTGTCAACATAAAGACTGATTTAAAACTTAAATCGTAAAGCAGTAGATACAATTTCTAGATTGAATAAAAACTGATTTCGTCGACATAAATTAATTATCATCATTATTTTAAAATTAAACGACAGATCTTTCGACATCGACTTAGAGCTTTTTTTTACCGTTTTCTTCATTTCTCTGTTTCTCATGTGGACGTATTTTTTTGTACGCTCATATGTGATTCGTTTTATTTTAAGTATATAGTAAGCAAATATATAATTTTAAGTGCGTTGATTGAGAGACATGATGTAGTTGCCCAGGTAAGAATTAAAACGCTTTGTATATTACAGAGATTCACTGACTGTGCAGTCTGCAGTCAGTGCAGTCCTGCATTTTTAATTGGTCGTGTTCTTCGTTTTCGTTTTCGTTTATATTGTTTATTAAACTATAATATGAATTATATAAAAATATGTTCTTATTTAATTGAGCCTAGTACGTATATCAGTATATATCAGTGTATTGTACGTATTTTGTAGGTAGTTAGTATGTTTAAACCAATAAGAATGTTATATTCGTTATTAATAGATTAAGTATTGCAATTCTGATTGTAATTAATTATACCATTGTATAACATATGATATCCCGCAGACTAAATGTTGTTGCTTTAATAATGAATTTTTCTAATGCCTAATGCCTGTCTGCTTTTGAAATGCACTTACTAAGATTGTCAATATACTTTGTTATTTAATCATACACGAAACTCGGAAATTTGAAGGAGCTGTTTCCACACTTTTATTCTCTGTTTTTTTTGGTTTAATCCAAAATTGAGGAGGCGCTTACGCTCAACACAAATATTTTGGAGTCTATATCGAACTACAATTTTATTTATAAATATTTTTAATTTTCAATTTTTTTTTAAGTTAAACTCAAGTACTGCAAGGATTTTGAAAGCTATATAACATTAACGACTTTGTTCAGTCAACAAAATGTAAGCGTAAACTTGTATATGTTTCAATGTGCGAGTTATAAAATTATTTACAGGTTCAGTATAAGCAGAATGCATTAGTTTACAGTACAGTATCGACAGTATGACAGTATGTGTGTGTGTATAAGACAATAATATTGTATGTAAAAATGTATTGCCGCTTTAATACATACCTATTTACATTTGAAAATAAAATAGCCAAGAAATAATGTCATTTCTGTACATCTTATCGTTTGTAATGCGATGTATGCGTAAGAAATTTAAGCCTAAAAATCAACACTAATTATTATAAAGCAATATAGGTAAATGAATTATTTGGCTTTATATAACACATAAAGTAAGGTGTTAATATGGGCTATACTGAAGGAAAATAAAAGTAAAACTACACTAAAATTTATTTTAATTCACAAAACATCGTTTGTTTAATCATTAAAATACTATATAGTTAATAATTATAGCGCTATATTTTTAAAATTCAAAAAGCAATATCTATAGGATCCATTTATTACCTAAATGTTTACGTACATGCGGGAATGTCCACCGATTAAAGTATTAAGAAGTCAGGCATGAGCACAATTACATTGTCTATTTTCACTAAATAACGATATGACATTTTTAGAGGTTGTTTATGTATATTATAAAGTTATAGGATTCACTACGAGAATGTGCATAGTCGAAAACAATTCTATAATTTTTGGTTTTGAAATAAATGCAAAAAAATGACATTCGCCTTTGAATACATTTGTCAACAATAAAAGCATGAAACACTTTTAGGCACTAAATTGTGAATTAAGAAGAAAGATGTAATTTTCTGTCATTACAGTTACTATAATATTAGCACACATCGTATCGTGTGTTTTTACATTATGCTATTAGAAAAAGTGTGCGTAACACACATATTCTTAAATTCATCTTGTATTGTCATTCTATATATATTTAAATCAACTATTTTAGCGTTAGCCATTTGTTTTACACAGTCACGTCAATTTGAATGATATAAATTCATTTTCATAGAAAATATTGGCCACTATAATTTTGGCAATTTGCATGGGTAATATTATAAGAGTTTACATTTATATAACTAATTTTATCCCTTTCAAATGGACAAGCTTTGGTAGGAAAATTGGTCTGTATATGCGATGCAATTATATAAAAACTGCAGATTGGGTAATGTGATAAAATAATAAAAGAAAAATGACGATACATAATATAATAAATACTGTATTACGCAAACTCTTCCTAATGGAATTATGTGAATGCGCATAAGGTGCACTACATTTCTGTAACTATACTGAACTGACAGGAAATTACATCTTTCTTTTCAGGTAAATTTTACAGTCTATTATTTTATTCTGCTTTCATTGTTAAAAAATTCACTCAGCATTGGCTAATGCAATTATTTTAATTTTATTTCAAAACCGTTTAACTCTTTGCTGGTACGCATGACTGCTCGCTATAATTTCCTGCATGTTATTTCGTCAGCTAGATCAGAACGGAATTGGTTTTGAATACACACATCCTCTTTTAGTAAATGAAATAGCCTAATAATAGAAATAAACAGTATAAAAAACTAGAATACAATCATATCGTTGAGAATCATGTGAGAATTTAACCTTATTTTAATATTTATGATAGCTATACATTAATAGCTATCCCAAGAATTCGAATTCCACACACTTGAGAGTAAACTAAACTTATGAAAAACTAAATACAGATAACATTGCTTAAATGAAAATTGCTTTTTCTAAAGGATCAATAAAGTAAGTATACCTACACTGCCTACCAGGGCCTGAGCATGTATTGCATTATGAATAGCAATAAATGATATGGATTTTAATTTAATATGACTTTGCATCAGCATCGACCATTCATTCACTGACTGACACTGAAACCGAGAAAGAAACCGATTTATGTTGCTATGTATTGTGCTTAATTTTAACATGACATGCTGCGACAGACAATGCAACAAAATGTCCTGGTCCTGGAAGATCTGTCAAAATTTAAATCATGAAGCAGTAGATTTATCTTAGTAGCCTGTATTGAATGGGAAAATAATGTTAATAAAATAATTATATATATTCAAATTAAACAACAAATTTCTCGACATCGACATCGAGCTTGTTTCTCCTCTTCTTTTCTTGTTTCTTTTTTTGGACGTATTTGTTTCGTACTTTCATCTGTAATTCATTTTATATTTAGTGTATAGTGAGCGAGTATCTAATTTTAAGTGCGGTAATTGAGAGGCATGACGTGGTTGCCCATTAATAAAAAAATTTAACAGTACAAAAATTACAAAGATTTACTGTGCAGTGTCTGCAGTGCAGTCCTGCATGTTTAATAAGTCGTGTTCTTCGTTTTCGTTTTCATTGATTGTTTATTAAACTATAATATGAATTACCTAAAAAATGTGTTGTTATTTAATTGAGCCTATAGTACGTATAGGTATATATCTGTATATATTGTACGCATTTTGTAGGTAGTTAGTATGGTTAACAAAATAAGAACATGTTATATTTGTTATTGATAGGTTATGTTTCGCAATTCTAATTGTAATTGAAAAATTGTATAAAATATTGTACAGACAAAACGCTGTTGCTTTAATAATGCAATTCTCTAATGCCTTTCTGCTTTTAAATTGCACTTACTAAGATTGTCTATTATTGTGTGTGTTATTTATGTGAATTTAATAAAAGATTAAACAACGAATGATCCAATAATTATAGTTAAAAAAAAAGTTATGTACCTACCTGATGTTTACAGTCAGATTTTATAATTATTTAAAGTTGATTAAACGCGCAATATGAAGCTTGTTATTGTTCTTATGTTGATTAATTATATATATATGGAAGTTGTGTTATTTATATAGTCAGAATTCACAAAATATAATATATTGGGCAGGCCAAACTTTTGAAATAACTATAGCTAATTAACAACGCTCCTTCTGTGAGTGGTAATGGATAAAATACATAATAAAAATCGATTAAAGGATTTTATTCTAAAAGTTGTAGCATTCATTGTTGGATTTTTGGATCAATCGATACATTTTAATTTTACATGCTATATCATAGCAAATATTGAAAATATGTATAGTCTGAAACTTTCGTGTATATTGTGGGTTGGTATCTATAAAATTATACCAGTATATAAATGGGTAGGTACCGAATATACTAAAGCACTGTTTGTAATTTAAGAAATATTTGTCGTATAGTTTTACATTTCCATTTTCTGATCAACTGATTAAAAAAGAGAGCTAATTTAACAAAATGTACCTTGGTAGGTTAATCAACTGTAAATCTATAAAAGGTTGACTGCTATATAATATTTATGGTGAATTTGCAGTCCTATTTGAATGGCTATCGTTGATTTGATTGATTAGATCATTGCTATGTAAAATAGGAAGAACGGTTTAGGAACTTAGGATATAAACCTACTAAACACGTTACCTACTGGACTTCTTCTGTTTTCGTCAAAAATGTCTTCATATTATTGTTAAAAATTATTGCCTCTTTAATACATACCTATTTACATATTCAAAATGAAATAGCCAACAAATACTGTCATTTCTGTACGGCTCATCGTTTGCAATGAAATGTTATTATGCGTAAGAAATTAAAGCCTAGAAATCAACAATAAAAGCGTACAATTTGAGGCACTAGATTGTTACTAGAGAAAAAAAATGTAATTTTTAGTCATTACAGTTACTGGAATTTAGTACATCTCATGCGGATTCACATCATGCTATAAGAAGAGTTTTCGTAATATAGTAATTATTTTATTTATCGTAAGTACATTGTCATAAGTAATTTATGTATTAAATATATGCGGTATTTGTATTATTGAATCGCCTATATTTAAGCTAATTTTTCCACAAAAGCACGTCCATTCTAAAGGAAATAAATTTATTTCTTTAGAATAGTAGATACCGTAATTTTACTATCTTAGCCATTTGCATAGGTATTAGCATTCGAGTTTACATTTCTGAAAATAAATTCATCCGTTTCAAATAACCGAGCTTTAGTAGGGAATGTGGCTTAAATAGGCAATACAATTATATAAAGACCACAGATAGGGAAGTGTAATGAACAAACGAAAGAAAAAAAATGACAATGTACTATGAGTATATTAATTACTGTATTACGCAAACTCTTTCTGAAGGAATAATGTAAATGCCCATAGGATGCACTAAAATCCTGTAACTTGAATAGCAGGAAATTACGTCTCTCTTCTCACAATCAGTTTGAATTTTATTGCCTAATATTTTATTTTGCTTTTACTGTTGAAAAATTCAATCAACGTCGGCTGGTCCCATTATTTTAATTTTATTTCAAAACTGTGTAATTTCCTGCATGTTATTTCATCAGCCAAATCAATATGGAATTATTCTTGATTATACGCATCCTCTTGGTAAATTCTATAGCTCAACATTAAGAATAAACTGAATATAAAAATACAATAAAATGATTTAGTGAGAATGCAGTGAGAATTCAACAGTATTTTAATATTCAAAATTCTAGCTCTCCCAAGAATTTCACACTCTTAAGAGTTTAAAAATTTTTATAAAACACTAAACACAGATATTATTGCTTAAATAAAAATTGTGAATTTAATATGATCAAACATACGTTGCTAACTCAATGCGTCATTAGGTCATGTCAATCCCAAATATTTTGGGTAATAACTAGGCAAGGCAACGTAATTGAATACGCTCCTTGTGTAGGTGTTTATAGACAAAATACATGAAATAAAATGGGCAACTCTATTTGAAAGACTGTCGTTGATTTAGTTGATTAGATTGTTGCTATTATATGCATAAAACATGAAGAACTTTTTAGAAAATTGGGATGAAAGATAAAGGAAAAATATAATCGGGGTGACGCGACGTTCGGGATTGGACATTACGGAAAGTGGCATACACCATTACGGCTATTCTATTAGGTCTTCGTAAAATTCTCAATCCAGTTTCA